>JAYESA010000001.1:23889353-24209353 GCA_036927795.1 Iris macrosiphon
TCAAAGACCATGGCTTAGGAGAAACTCATCCCGACTGAGACAGATGACCCGGGACTTGTAGCTTCTTAGATTTCTCTTGTATTAGATTTGTCTCCTAGATGACAGTGAGGAGTGGTACCTTATATATTATGGACCTTAGGATGTTATGGGATTAGAGTAAGAGACCATGGCTTAGGAGGGACTCATCCCAACTGAGACAGATGACCCGGGACTTGTAGCTTCTTAGATTTCTCTTATACTGGATTTGTCTCCAACTTATTGCTTAGTATTTCTCCAGACTCATTGATGTTATTATTTGACTCATGAGTTCTATGTGACTATTCTATTATTTATTATATTCGTGCTCATTTCCATCTTAGATCTATGATTGAGTATATTGATATTGTTGGTGGCTCATTATATTGCTAGATAGATTATCCAAATAGTGTTCTACCACCGATTCTACGGCATAGGCTGGGCGTTGTTCCCGACTTGCATCCGTACATCGGGTGCGGGTTATGACAATAGGTTAGGTCCACTACACAAGTCTAAAATAATCTAGCATCTAAAAATAAATAAATAATATAATAAATAAATAAATAATACACATGCATAATATTTAATATAATTAATTCTAAAATAAAATATCTATGTCAATTACCAAATTACCCTTGAATAAAAATATGAGAGTGACAATCCTACCCACCTTAGAAAAATTTTGTCCTCAAAATTAAGGAATAAACTAACTACCAAAAGCAAACAATACAATACAAGAAAGAATTATACCTCACGGCTCGAACAGATATTGATATCGCTCGCGCATCTTGGCTCTCGCTCCCAGGTACTCTCTCCTGGCGAGTGATGCCTCCACGCAACGCGCATCAAAGGAATCATCTGGTTTCTCAGCACCTTCTCTCTCTGATCCAGAATCTCCACTGGCTACTCTGGATAGCTCAGAGTAGGGCCCTCCTCTATCTCCGAGTGATCCAACACATGACTGGGATCTGCCATATATCACCTCAGCTGCTACACGTAAAATATATCGTTCACTCCCTCCACTGCAGGTGGTAAGTCTAGTCTGTATGCAACTGGACCGACCCTCTCAAGAATACTGATGGACTAAACTTTCTGCCTCCACCGAAATGAATCATGCCATATGTCAGAGAAATCCTCAAGAAAACCAGATCACCAACCTAGCACAAAATACAACCTCATCACTCTAACAACAACAATCAAACACAAGCAATACAAACAAAAATCTATACCTCAAACTCCAAAGGTCTCCTGTGGCTATCGGCCCAATGTCGCTGCCTGTCCTGCGCCATTCGAAATCTATCCCTGATAAGCTTCACCTTCTTGGCTGCATCGACTGCCATCTCTGGTCCTAATATCGCTGTCACCAATATTATCCCAGGATAACGGAGTGCGTCATCTTCGTCCATACAATTCCTCGAATGGTGACATCTCGATGATGGCTTGGTAGCTGTTATTATATGAAAACTCTACCAAGTGAAGGTGATCCTCCCAAGAACCTCCAAGATCTAAAATATAGGTGCGTAGCATATTTTTAAGAGTCTGAATAGTCCTCTCCAACTGTCTGTCAGTCTGAGGGTGATATGCGGTACTGAACTTGAGCTGAGTGCCCAAGCTAGCCTACAAACTCCTCCAAAAGTGGGACATGAAGCGACTATCCCGATCCAAGACTATGCTTACTGGAACACAGTATAATCTGACAATCTGGTGTACAGACATCTTCTCTAGCTTCTCCGTAGATGTACCCACTTTAAATGGCAGAAAGTGGGCTGATTTGGTCAACCTGACCATGATAACCCAAATCGTATCTTTACTACCTAGAGAACGCAGAAGTTCTGATACAAAATCCATGGTCACATGCTCTCATTTCTACTCTAGAATGGGTAAAGGCTGAAGCAATCCACCTGGCCTCTGTCTCTCCGCTTTTACCTGCTGGCAAACTAAGCATCTAGACACGAAGCTAGCTACCTCCCACTTCATGCCATACAACCATATATGCTCCCTCATGTCTCTATACATCTTATTGGCACCTGGATGTATAGAGTACTAACACTAATGCGCCTTCTGTAGAATCTTCTTGCGTAATACTCCTCTTGGTACACACAATCTGGTACCGTGCCACAATGATCCATAATCTGTGACGATGACGTCCTCTGCCAGCCCTATCTGAACCTGTGTTCTGATGCTCCTTAGAGACTCATCCTCATACTGTTCGGCTCTGACCTAGTCTATCAGCTCTGACTGCACCTGATGTCCCCACATCTGTGTTGCAACTCCAGCAACTAGTACCCCAATGCCCAAACTGTCAAGATCGGCCAATAAATTTCTGTCTCTAGTCAAGTACATAGCTACGGGATACCTGCTCAAAGCATCCGTGACTATGTTAGCCTTCCCTAGATGGGATTGTAAGAAAATATTGAAGTCTTTCATCAGCTCTAACCATCGTCGCTGCCTCATGTTGAGCTCTTTTTGTGTAAACGCATACTTCAAGCTCTTATGGTCTATGAAGATCTCCAATCTCTCTCTCTCTATACAAGTAGTGTTTCCATAATTTGAGAGCAAAGATAACTGCTTCTAACTCTAAGTCATGGGTAGGGTAGTTCTTCTCATGCGGGCATAATTGCCTGAAAGCATAGGCAATCACCTTCCCGTGCTGCTGTAATACACAACCTAAACCCTTTCTCGAAGCATCACTATAAATGGAAAATCCTCTTGGTCCTGATGGCAATGTCAAGATGGGAGCTATAGTCAACCTCCTCTTCAGCTCCTCAAATACTGACTGACAATCCTCAGTCCAGACGAACTCCACATCCTTTCTGGTTAGTCTAGTCATCGACTCTGCAAGTCTGGAAAAATCCTGAACAAACCTTCGGTAGTAGCCGGCCAATCCAAAGAAACTTCTGATCTCTGCTGCTGAACTCAGGGTAGACCACAATTCAACTGCTGAAATCTTCTTCGGGTCTACTGAGATTTCATCTCCTGTAATAACATGCCCGAGAAATTCAACCTTTTCAAGGAAGAACTCACACTTTGATAACTTGCCATACAGCTTCTCCTTCCTGAGGGTCTCCAGAACTATCCTCAAGTGTTGCTCATGCTCCTCTATGGTCTTCGAATATATTAGAATATCATCTATGGAGACTATAACAAACTAATATAGGTACTGATGAAATACCTTATTCATCAGGTTCATGATCACTGTCGGGGCATTGATTAACCCAAACAGCATCACCAAGAACTCGAACTGTCCATAACGAGTCCTAAAAACTGTCTTTGGTATGTCTTCCCTCTTTATTTTCACCTGGTGGTACCCTGACCTCAAGTCTATCTTTGAGAATACCTTCGCTCCACTCAACTGGTCAAACAAGTCATCAATCTGCGGCAACGGATATTTGTTCTTGATAGTGAGGTTGTTAAGTGCCCTGTAGGCGATACACATATGTATCAACCCATCCTTCTTTGGTATAAAAAGTACCATATCACCCCATGGTGATGAACTAGAACGATTAAAGCCCTTTTCTTGCAACTCATCCACCTTCTTCTTCAACTCTGTCAGTTCGCTATTGTTAACTCTATAGACGTGCTGAGATTTTGGCTCTGCGCCAGGCACTAAATCTATAGAGAATTCTACATCTATGTCTATTGGCAACCCCGATAACTCCTCTGGAAAGACATCCAAGAACTCTGTAATTAACGGATGTGGCAAAGGTCCACAAAAATTGCCTTTATTCTGCTTTGTTCCTCGGACGAACTCGAACTTCGGCTCTCCTGGCATCTGAAAGAAAACTCTGCCTCTACGATAATTGATACTAGCTCGATGTCTACTCAACCAATCAATCCTGAGTACTATATCATAACTCGAAAGTGGCATGACGAGTAAATATATGCTCAACACTCGGCCTCCCAAATAAACTCTTTGGTTCTTGCAAATATCACTGACCAGGATAATTCTACCCCCGGTCGTGATCTTGTATGTCCTCGCCAATGGTTCAGACTTAAGACTATACCTTAAAGCAAAAGATACAGATACAAAGCTATGAGAAGCACCAAAATCGAACAAAACATGAGCTAGAAAGAAATTAAGATAAACTGAACCTGAGATGACATCGCCAACCGGCTCCTCCTCCTCGACAGACAAGGCAAAAGCTCGCCCATATCGCTGCGCTCCTCTCTGCTGATGATGCTGGGCAAACTGCTGCTGCTGCGGTAGTAGAGGTCCTCTCTGTTGGCCCGCTGGTGGTCTAGCGGGTGTCCTCTGTACCTGACCTCCGCCCTGAACTGGACGAGTTGGGACTTTAGGATAAGCCCTCAACTAATAATATCCTGATCCATAGAATAAGCATTGGTCTATACTCATCATGCATGCATCTCATCTGTATCCTTGCTTCTTACAGAAAGTTCAAGAAACTGCTGCCCTCTGGATCTAATTTATCTGTTGCACGGCGCTCTAGCTGGCCCATGATACTACTGCCTCTAGTACTGGTAAGGCCCCTGGTGTTGCTGCTGGAAATAAGACCTCTTCGCTGGACCCATATTGGTACTGGATTCTCCTGTGTCCCTCGGCCTCTTAGAGCCAATCTCTAAGTCATCCTCCGCTCTCTGCGCCTGTCTGAGAATTTCCTCGAAGGTGGCAGTAGGATCTCCGTTGGTGTGGGATTTGACTTCCTAGTTCAGGCCCTTCCTGAACTTCCTGGCTCTTCCTCTAGGGTTCTACCCCTCCACGAAGTGACCTAGTCGGCAATACTCTGCCGCATACTCGTCCACTGACATACCTCCCTAGATGAGATACTGGAACTGGATCTCCAAAGATGTAAGAGCCACGTCTGGGAAAAACTTCTCCTTAAAAAGCTCTTTGAAGGCTTTCCAAGTGAGTCCTGGTACTGCAATCCTAGGGTCTGTCCGAAACCATGTCAATGCAATATTGAACATCATACACCCCGCTGCCTCTATCTGTAGCATCTCTGGAATCTGCGCCAGCCGTAGGTTCCGCTCAATGTCCTCGATCCAATCATCCGCATAAAGGATCCTCTCTGTGCCTCTGAAGTCCTTCGGTCCCATCCTCTTAAAGTCTATGATGATACCCGGCCTCGGCTGCTGAGGAATAAACTGAGGTGGTGCCGTCTGTGGCTAGACTGTAGTAGCTCTCAACTGTTGTAAGTGCGATCAGGTGAGCATTCTCCATGCTCTGTCACAGGACCTCTGACTGACGCTGCTGTGCCTCCTTCATCTGCTGGAAGAGCGTGAATATCTGTGTCTGATCGACTACTGGTGGTGGAGGTGGAAGATCCTCGAAAACTATCTGCCCTGTCCTCGGAACCGGAGGTGGAGCACCTCTGAAAGCTGTTGCAGATACGCCCACCTGGACCTGTAAAGCTGACCTCCTGAACGTAGGTGCTGGACCATCGTCTGAGGGTCCTGCCCTCAAGGATGATGAAGTGACTGATCATGCTGTCGTGGTACCTGATCGCTGGGAATGCGTCTTCGATGGCATCCTGGAGATAGATTGAAATAAGAAATCAATATTGAATATGATACGATATCATCAAAGAATGACAGAATTTATTCTAAGTAAAGCAAATATTCAATATATAAGGATTTGCAAAACTGATATTGGAATTTTCCTAGGTGTGATTGAGTAAACTCTCATCCTAAATCAAATTTCCTAACACAGGCTCGTAGAAGTACTCTAGACAAGCACAACTATGAAATCGCAGTAATTGCTAACCTAGACCTGCATAGGCTACCACTAAAAATGTGTCATGACCCATACCCAGATATTCGGGCACGAGTATTTGGTTACGCCTAGCCTACGTCGCAACATCGGCGGTAGAATGCTGCCTGGATCATTTCTAACTATCTACCATTTCAACAAAATAATATGGTACATGTTAATCATCTCAACTTCAAACGGAGGAACAATATGGTATCTCACAAGTATGACTAATCTCAATCACAAAACAAACTAAGAAAGATAATACACGAATGGAATAACGAAGGAAAGAATAAGGTACAATCCACAATCTAAAATAATGTACAAACTGTGAATCTCTATAAATATAATAGTCTAATATAATCCAACACAAATAAACTAGACCTCCTCGTGCTCTACAACTAAGTCCTCCAGGTCTATAGGAGTATCCTCTAAAGGTACGTCATCCTGCGGCCCGTAGAATGTGGGATACTACTCTAAAAGCCAGTCATCTTAAAAAATATATCCAGTCGGGATTGGAGCAAAGTACACACCTTTGAAAGCAGTTTCAATAACATAATCGAACATATAAAACATATAATAGAAATGAAATACAAGATCACTAAACATATGAATGAATGAACAATAGGTATACAGGTAATGTACGAGAATATAGATCAACAATATGAATATCAATAATATGCTAAAATAACTGTAAACTAGCTAATGTGCCTAAGAATACAAGTTTATTATGTGATCGGGTTGGGTGAACATAATCTGGTAAGACGATTACAAGTGAGGTATGTAACCAGATTGTACACGATGTAACAATGGGGCTTTGATCATATAATCAACTCCTACTTGTAACGCCTCGCTCCGCGCCGGCGTTATGTATCAAGGTGAGTGGGCAGAACTTCGTTCTCTGATTCTTGTACGCCTTAATAATAACCTGAGTTTTTGCTTGCAATGTTTTCTTAAGAGAATGATAGAACCTGCCTTGCATGTTAATGAACGAACTCACCTAGCTTGTCTTTGAATTAATGTCTGCTAACGAGAATCCTGAATCGCCTGCTTAGAGTGCATGAATATGTTCACTATCGTCTATGCTTCGAGAGAACCATACTGTGCCTGAACGTGTTCAAGTGATAAGTCGGATTGCCCCACAACAATGAGTGTATTCTGATGGTTCGTCTCGTCTGCATACTAGAGTTTATTTGATAGTGTTCCATGCATTCGCACGCGGTCGAACAATGGCTATTGGTGGAGAGCTGAACTGCATGTGTCACGGCTGCTACCATGATAGTGCAAAGCAACCATGAGTCACAGCTGCCTCTAGCATCAGATAAAGAGTCATTGGTATGCTGTTCCACCAGCTGCCGATCCTGAGATACTCGGGGACCGCCCTGCATATAGCTAAGTCATTGTGTTGGCTTGGATAGTGACTGCCCCTAAGAACGTGCATCGTGTGTCTAGCTTTGCATCAGACCCTCGAGTCGCACGAGACACGGTGTGCACACCCTGAAACATAAACGGTTTGCTTGCTTGCATATAATATGGAACTCTGTTTCCAAACATGTTTCTAAACAAGTAAATCGACTCTGCTAGAACTGCATGAAACGAACCTAGGTAAAACTAGAAAGATCACTAGTAATGTAATATTTTATAACATGATTACTTAGTGCCTGTTTGAGTGAATGCTTGTTTCTGTTCAGTTGATTTATCTCACCAGTACTTATATAAAGTGCTGACCCACCAACAGTTTACTTGTTCGCAGGTACTGGATCGTCCGAGGAAGCGATAGGCGTGCCACAGTCCCGAAGACCCAGAATCCTGGTTTCGATTGTTGCCCCGAGAATGCTATCGTATAAGGGGGCATAATGTATGGAACGAACGTGTGCCTTTGCTAAAGGAAACCCAAGTTGCCTCGATTGTCCCGAACACTCAGTTGGCTAATGCATTACATTGCAACAAGTCCCTTTCCGCTGCTTACTCGATTGATGCGATGATAGCCAACTATCAACTTAAACGATTGGCCTTGCACGGGCGCAACCCCAGGCCCGTGCGGCATCACGTCCGCCGAAAGCTCGAACGGGCCATTCGCTTGGCTCCCTTCCTCCCTCGCGCCCGCGGGACAGACACGGGGATTCGCGTCCGGCGCGCCGAGGCACGGTGATTCATGTCCGGTTCTTTAATTCTCGTCCACACGGGGCGGGGCAGGGCGGAGCGGCGGCCTGGGCGGGACCGGGGCGTGACAGAATGGTATCAGAGCGGAATCGATTCTCTGGCCTAAACCGTTGCTATGACTCTGAGCGATATGGTTTTGCAAAGAGCGTTCCATACAACAAGTCCATAGATATTCTCAAAGTGCAAAATATTTCCTGAACTTGAATTGCTTGATTGTTTCGATTGAGTACGGCGAGGGACGACACTATCGCTACTCGGGATATCGAGAAGTTTATCCTTGAAGTTTCGAGGACAAAACTTTTTGTTGGTTGGTAAGTATGTAACGCCCCGCTCTGCGCCGGCGTTATGTATCAAGGTGAGTGGGCAGAACTTCGTTCTCTGATTCTTGCACACCTTAATAATAACCTGAGTTTTTGCTTGCAATATTTTCTTAAGAGAATGATAGAACCTGCTTGCATGTTAATGAACGAACTCACCTAGCTTGTCTTTGAATCAATGTCTGCTAACGAGAATCCTGAATCGCCTGCTTAGAGTGCATGAATATGTTCACTATCGTCTATGCTTCGAGAGAACCATACTGTGCCTGAACGTGTTCAAGTGATAAGTCGGATTGCCCCGCAACAATGAGTGTATTCTGATGGTTCATCTCGTCTGCATACTAGAGTTTATTTGATAGTGTTCCATGCATTCGCACGCGGTCGGACAATGGCTATTGGTGGAGAGCTGAACTGCATGTGTCACGGCTGCTACCATGATAGTGCAAAGCAACCACAAGTCACAGCTGCCTCTAGCATCAGATAAAGAGTCATTGGCATGCTGTTCCACCAGCTGCCGATCCTGAGATACTCGGGGACCGCCCTGCATATAGCTAAGTCATTGTGTTGGCTTGGATAGTGACTGCCCCTAAGAACGTGCATCGTGTGTCTAGCTTTGCATCAGACCCTCGAGTCGCACGAGACACGCTGCGCACACCCTGAAACATAAACGGTTTGCTTGCTTGCATATAATATGGAACTCTGTTTCCAAACATGTTTCTAAACAAGTAAATCGACTTTGCTAGAACTGCATGAAACGAACCTAGGTAAAACTAGAAAGATCACTAGTAATGTAATGTTTTATAACATGATTACTTAGTGCCTGTTTGAGTGAATGCTTGTTTCTGTTCAGTTGATTTATCTCACCAGTACTTATATAAAGTGCTGACCCACCAACAGTTTACTTGTTCGCAGGTACTGGATCGTCCGAGGAAGCGATAGGCGTGCCACAGTCCCGAAGACCCGGAATCCTGGTTTCGATTGTTGCCCCGAGAATGCTATCGTATAAGGGGGCATAATGTATGGAACGAACGTGTGCCTTTGCTAAAGGAAACCCAAGTTGCCTCAATTGTCCCGAACACTCAGTTGGCTAATGCATTGCATTACAACAAGTTCCTTTCCGCTGCTTACTCGATTGATGCGATGATAGCCAACTATCAACTTAAACGATTGGCCTTGCACGGGCGCAATCCCAGGCCCGTGCGGCATCACGTCCCCCGAAAGCTCGAACGGGCCATTCGCTTGGCTCCCTTCCTCCCTCGCGCCCGCGGGACGAACGCGGGGATTCGCGTCCGGCGCGCCGAGGCACGGTAATTCGTGTTCGGTTCTTTAATTCCCGTCCACACGGGGCGGGGCAGGGCGGAGCGGCGGCCTGGGCGGGACCGGGGCGTGACACTACTCTCCCATCCCCAACTAATACTAATAGATCCAATCACGACACGCTACAAACACGAAATATAATCACTGAACACGAGTAGTGGGTGTACACGAATATCATAACCACTGAACACGAGCAGTGGGTGTACACGAATAAGCATACTGAACACGAGCAGTGTGTGAACACAAAATATAATCAATACCAAATATACAAGATGAAATACATGTACACGAGTACCCACTAAATACGGTAGGGGATAACATCTCCTGGTCCATGTAATATAAGTCCGTGAAATTACTGTATCAAAATCAAGAATACAATTCTAAAACATGCATATATACACTATTATGAATTGAAAACTATCAGAGAAATATACTCGCCTGAAGTCCTGAGCAAGGTGTGTCTCTCGATGCCCAAGCCGGTGTCACACATACCTATATATGGTATGTTGCATCAATACTAGGTTCAAGAATAAAAATAAGTTAAATGATGCAATTTTATGTCAAACCGATTAAATCTTGGTTGCAAGAGTCTAACACTACGGCACTAAGTCAACGCACTATGAAACTAAACTATGCTAACTAAACTAGGATACTAAAAGACACTCAAAAAGCCGTATCCTAAGATACGCAAGTTTTCATATATGAAAATAGCATTTTAGATATATATATATATACAAGTCAATAATTATAATATTATAACAAAATAATAAAACTGTGATACCTTGGCCTTGCACCAATGTGTATCACACCTATCTCGATACCCAAACTCAATACCTTGGGTATCTATCCAATACCTTTGTATTACCTTGGCATCCCAAGGTAATCTAAAATACTATTAATATAGCTATAACACATATATAAATAAAATCCCAAAATAATATACTAACTATAAGCTAACATATACTAACTACCATAATATATCTCAATACTATTTGAGAACTAACTATAATACCAAATATACCTATCTACAAGATACATATATCTATAGTTAACTATATGTTAGTAAAGTATATCACTACAACCTATTAACTATATGTATATATTGCCACGCCCCAGTCCCAAAATACGTAGAACTAGGAACACGTAAGCATGCCAGCCGTATGTATATGACAACTCCAATATATGGATACCATGATACACAAGTACGTTGTAATATAAATAAAACTCATATATGGTATCTATATTATCACAAGTCACAGAAATACTAATCTTATCCACACAATAAGTCACATAAAAGAATATAACAAAACTAGAATAAAGAGTCTGAATAATCCATAAATGATAGTCGGTGGAGACAAATTCACTACCAATGACTATATCAAAACAAAAATAAGAGAGAGCAGGGTAGAATCTCTAATATAGAATAAGGTGATGATATAAGAGTGTCAGCTAAAGTATCCATCGCTAGAGATAATCAATGGTGCTCAGTGGGTAAGGTCTCCTCGGCAGAAAGTAACGCGTCAGGTCCGGGTCCGTACTCCTGCGGATACTCCTGGTCGTCTATACCTGGCAAGGGACCAGGTCCTCAGAAGGACATAAAAAGTTACATAGAAGTAAGCGAATTGAATACAGTAAACTTGCATAATGTTTAAAAATATATAAGTATGCTATACAAGACAATCTATATGAATGCAAATAAGGACAACTTTTTGACGTATGGGCAAGGGTAGGCTACTCGATCTAAATCTCACAACTCACACACACGTCTAGAACATCATCAGTCATCATAACACGGGGGTAGCGACCATCGTGACACCATCAATCGATATACTGCGGGGGTAGCGACCATCGGACACGACTACCATAGTGCGTGCTAGTTACTACAGTTTACCATAATGGTTATAGCCCATACGCCTATTGATTGTCCTCTCATGATATTTAGTGTAAAGTGTGTGTCAACATATCTAATATATAGTAATGACTGAAAGAAACTACACATGCAATGAATATACAAAAATATAATAAGCATGCAAAATACTGTAAATAATTTGGCAAGGTATACTTGTCTGGCAAGAGAGCTGCAAAATGTAACGTCTAGACGTCAAACACCAAAAGTTAGAAACTACATCCTTAGAATGAACGTCTTCGGATGCTGAAATAAACATCACCAACATTCCCAGAATAAGCGAGATAGCCAAAAAATACTACACTTTCGTCCAATTTGGACACAGGTACAAAATAGTAATTTTGGGTCAAAGCGGGCTCCACAAGTGGGCCACTTTGCACCGGAAAGTGTGCCAAGGGTAAAGGTCTCTAAATGGGACAAATTATTGGTCAAACAAACTCTAAATGTCAGTATGAACTCAACGGTATGTCCAATTTTGGATTCTGGTGAGCCGAACACAAATTTGCCCAAAAAATCAACCGTGGGGCCCGCAAATAGGCGGCTTGGTCAATTGTCTCAGAATTGCGTGAAAATTGGATCACAGGACCAGCGCGATACCATGAGTCCAGTGGCACTAGTTTTGTCATATTCTTACGAGCGTACACTAAATGGCGTAGAATTTTACAAAAGTCGTGATACGAAAAAATTTTGCGAATACGGGTTAATTTCGACGCACACACGCGTCCGAAACAGTTTTAGCGAAAGCCTACACGTTTGGGTGTACCGTGCGCACCTTTTGGTGCACTTAGTACATGACGGGGCAGTCCCGTTTGGCAGGGCGTACTCCGTATCGCAAATTTTGGAAGATTGAAAAAGCAGATTTTCGGGATTTTTAGTCTAATTTAATTCAGCATACAGCAATAACTAAAATATTATAATTAATAGGAATTAATCTCGGTTAGGTGGTCTTCGTATACCAAAAAGAAAAACTAAATTCGGATCTCTGTGGTGGGATATACGAGTCCGTAAACATGGGTAGTTACAGGAGTTTTCTGCGATCTAAAAGTTATCGTTTTTTGCCAACTTGGTCTCGGTTTTCGCCTAGGATTACGCGCTGTTCTAAGTAGACTACAATACAGAGATGGAAGAGGGATAGTTCGTGAACATACCGGTGAAGAAGGGGTCGAGTTTGGTCGAGCGATGGCCCAAAAAATGAGTCACGAACAGGGGTAAGTTGCTATGTTCGCTATCGTGTTCGGGCGGGCGTGCGGTGGTTGCGGCGGTGGCTCCGGCGGTGATGTCTCGGCGGCGGTCGTAGGGGAGATTAGAGCTTAGGGTTAGGGTTTGGGTTACTATGGTATATATATAGATATATACAGCGGAAGGGGTCGAATTTCGCACGGTTAGCAGCCGCTGGGAATTCCTCCAGCAGGTTTTGGAAGGTACTAGCGGATTTGGTTTTCTAAGTGGGTTTATGGTTTTGTTTTTATTTATTTCTTTTTCCTTCTTCTTTCTTTTCATTTCTTTTCTATTCTATGCTTTTTATATTCTTTTTTTTTCTATTATTTATTTTTATTAATAACTTTATATATATATATATATATATATATATATATATATATATATATATATATATATATATATATATATATATAATTCTAGAAATTTATCTTAGTGCATACATTAAATCTATCAACCGTCCACAAGGAGTCCTACATAAAAATAATTAAGGTACAATAATAATTGTTCCATAAATCTCTATGTGCATAATTACCTATAAATAAAAATCTCATAAATTTTATTTCTATTAATGAGATAATAAATACTATAAATCAATTAAATAATTAATTAAATAGTTAATACGGTTTATTAAAATTAGGGGTTTTATATTCTACCCAACTTATAAAAATTTTGTCCACGAAATTAAAACTAAGTCACGATAGATAGTCAAGGATGGTATAAGATAGAGATTTGCAGCTTATTCTGTACCTTCCTCTATCATAACCTCCATGATTTTCCAATTGTCATGGGGATGTTTGGAGGGCTATAATTTGCATTGTTTAAAACGCAAGGCTAGGTTTAAATGAGGGGGCGATGTTGGGTATTGCACATTCCAAAAATTATGGAGGAAATTCATATAAATAAAAAATGGGTTTCTTCATGTGTCATGTCTAATGGTGTGGACACCTCAATGCACCTTTGCCTAAAAGCACCCAATAATTAAAAAATTGCACAAAGATAGAAATTAGGTTAAACTAATTAAAATTAATGCGCAAGGTATTCTGGAATTAATTAGAAGTACATGGGGATAAAATTAGGTAGGACACAAGTGTCATGAACATAGAGGATTCAGAGTAGAATTATATCATAATTGTGGTTGCACAAAACGGATCAAGATTGTGTCTCCAATTTTGATTGGAACGCACAAGGATACAAAATTTAAATTTATTTAGAATTAAATAATAGCGTCCGAGGCGAATGTTGTGCGATTAAAATGTAGAACAAGAGAGCCTAATTATAAGTTACACCGAGGTCAGAATAGAAGGCGGTCATGTCTAGGGCAAGAGTGTAAATTTTGTAGGTAGGCAATGGCTAGTGTAGTGCTCCAATTATCAAAGCAACGGTAAGGTGCGCTAAGATGTACAAATGTTTATAAAATTAAATAAAATAAAATGTTCTATTTCTAAATGGGACTCAAACTAGCCCTAGTTTCTCTTTCTAAGCCAAGTAGGCCTAATTTTGGGTGAGGGGGTTTACAATCTACCCAACTCAAAATTTATCCATCTATCATCTAAGGCTATACATCTAGGAAAACTATTTCTCAAATTATTTAATCGTGTTATTCAATCCTCAAAGTTTCTAACACACAAATATATCATATATGATATGCCCTTAATCAATTATAAAAGAGAGTCACCAAGTCATATGATTAGCCTATGGGGTATGTCTAGTACTATCAATGTATCAAACTTATACGAAGCACGAGGTTTCGTCTTTCCGAAATAAGGAAAGAAGGAAAACAATAATAAAGAGTTCAAGGGGAAGGTAATAGAATAGAAGTATGGGAATCAAGGCGCTTAAAGAATTCAAATAGAAATTGTCAAGGCAGTTATGGATTGAAATCTTATTTGGTAATTTCTTATTTGCATGCTCGTATCAGTACAGTTATGTAACCGATACAATACGCTCAAACATGTCTAGAGGAAAAGTACATTCGTCTAAGAAGCTAAGTCAATTTTATCTCAATCCATATAAGTAGTCATACGAGGGGCAAACCAAGCGCACTATGGTTGATCAGACCATAATACATTGATTCTGATATGTATTAGTGTGTATACCCAATAATACATATAACATGATCAAGCTCGATAAAAGAGTGAGCTTGCAAAACTAGGCTATAATAGCGGCATAAGTCAAGGTAGTTTAGAAAGTATAAATACGCTGGATTATGATGAAATAAGGTGCAAAATAATTCAAGTTAACAAGAAGGTAAGACTCTACAGTCTCTACAGTTGTTATACTAACTCCTTGTCTAAGTTGTTAGTCGACCAAATAGGGGTATGGGCCTCTAAGTTCTACTATCTGAATAAATACTATCTTCTTATGCAAGTCTATAGTTCTCTCATTCCATTACACTTCATCAATGGGTCAATAGGACTATGTGATACTATGTTGTAAGGCATACTACCCAGCTTAAAAGAATTAATTAATATTGTACCGTCTTAAGGATAAAGTAGAAACTCCTGTTAGGATATACGAGAAAAGATATTGGTACTTATTAGGGTATCCTATTATAAAACTCCATAGGTAATGGTCATCTTAGGTCTTAATCATAGTGCTCATAGAACAAAAGGGTTATTATTAAGAATAGAAGGGTTAGGTGGCACGAGTTGAAAGGAATAAAAGAAAAGCATAATCAGTCGTCGCACAAATAGTGAGCGCTAAAAGTTTTTTAGAGGAACAAGATTAAATTTAAATAGGAAGACACTAGATAATGTCATGGTTGTCTAAGGGGGAGGTGGTATGCTAATCTCTGTATTCGAGGTATGATCTAGAAAAATATTATTTTATTCCTCTTGGCTTCCTAGGGTACTGTCTGCTAATATCAAGACAAGAATCTAAATGTATAGTTCTACAATACTATCCTACTATAAAAGTTAGGTTTGGTCCTAATATTCAACCTTGGATTTTTAGTGGTCCCTCAATACTAGGGTCAAACAATATGGTTAAATTTCTAATTAACTCTAGTAGTGTCTATACTACTCTCAAGTCTTCATAAATACATCAAGGGGTAATTGTAAACCAATCTATAGATAAGGAATGCTAGGGTTTACTAGATATTCTAAACTTAGTGATGTGTCAATACTCTAGTTGTATTCTTGGTAGGAATATTACCCTAATTATCATTCTAACAACAAGGGATTCCTATATTCTAGCAGAGGCTATACTCTAGAAACTATTAGGGAAGCACATAAATCAATCAGGATGCGATAGAACGGATAGGAAGGAAGATAATTCATAGTCAATTATGGATGAGATCCTATACTCTAATCCTAGGGGCAGGCATGCTCGATACAGTAACGTAACTTAGACAATATGCTCTCGACCTGCATGGGCCACCACAAAAATATGTCACGTCCAAGTCCCAAAATACGTAGGATTAGGAACATGTAAGCATGACAGCCGTATGTATATGGCAACTCCAATATATGGATACCATAATACACAAGTACGTTGTAATATGAATAAAACTCACATGTGGTATCTATATTATCACAAGTCACAAAAATACTAATCTCATCCACACAATAAGTCACAGAAAAGAATATAACTAAACTAGAATAAAGAGTCTGAATAATTCATAAATGATAGTCAGTGCAGACAAATCCACTACCAATGACTATATCAAAGCAAAAATGAGAGAGAGCAGGGTAGAATCTCTAATATAGAATAAGGTGATGATATAAGAGTGTCAGCTAAAGTATCCATCGCTAGAGATAATCAATGGCGCTCAGTGGGTAAGGTCTCCTCGACAGAAAGTAATGCGTCAGGTCCGGGTCCGTACTCCTGCAGATACTCCTGGTCGTCTATACCTGGCAAGGGACCAGGTCCTCAGAGAGACATAACAAGATACATAGAAGCAAGCCAATTGAATACAGTGAACATGCATAATGTTTAAAAATATATAAGTACGTTGTACAAGACAATCTATATGAATGTAAATGAGGACAACTTTTTGACGTATGGGCAAGGGTAGGCTACTTGATCTAAATCTTACAACTCACATACAAGTCTAGAACATCATCAGCCATCATACCGAGTGGGTAGCGACCATCGTGACACCATCAATCGATATACCGCGGGGGTAGCGACCATCGGACACGACTTCCATAGTGCGTGCTATTTACTACGGTTTACCAGAGTGGTTATAGCTCATACGCCTACTGATTGTCCTCTCATGATACTAAGTATCAAGTGTGTGTCAATATATCTAATATATAGTAATAACTGAAAGAAACTACACATGCAATAAATATACAGAAATATAATAAGCATGCAAAATACTATAAATAATTTGGCAAGGTATACTTGCCTGGCAAGAGAGCTGCAAAATATAACGTCCAGATGTCAAACACCAAGAGTAAGAAACTATGGCCTCAGAATGAACGTCTCCGGATGCTGAAATAAATATCACCAATGTTCCCAAAATAAGCGAGATAGCCAGAAAACACTATCCTTTCGTCCAATTTGGACACAGGAGCAAAATAATAATTTCGGGTCAAAGTGGACTCCACATGTGGGCCACTTTGCACCGAAAAGTGTGCCAAAGATAAAGGTCTCTAAATAGGATAAATTATAGGTCAAATAAACTCTAAATACCAGTACAAACTCAACGGTATGTCCAATTTTGGATTCCGGTAAGCCGAACACAAATTCGTCCGAAAAGTCAACCATGGGGCCACAAATAGGCGGCTTGGTCAACTATCTCAGAATTACGTAAAAATTGGGTCACAGGACCAGCACGATACCACGAGTTCATTGGCATAAGTTTCATCATATTCTAACGAGCGTACACTAAATGACGCGGGATTTTACAAAAGTAGCAATACGGGGAATATTTGCGGATACGGGTTGATTTCGATGCACACACGCGTCCGAATCAGTTTTTGCGAAAGCTCACACGTCTGGGTATACCGTGCGTGCCTTTTGGTGCACTTGGTACACGACGGGGCGATCCCATTTGGCGGGGCGCGCTCTGTATCATAAATTTTGGAAGATTGAAAAAGTAGGTTTTCGGGATTTTTAGTCTGATTTAATTCAACATACAGCAATAATTAAAATATCGTAATTGATAGGAATTAATATCGGTTAGGTGGTCTTCGCATACCAAAAAGAAAAAACTAAATTCGGATCTCTGTGGTGGGAGATACGAGTCCGTAAACATGGATGGTTACAGCAGTTTTTTACGGTCTAAAAGTTGTCTTTTTTGCCAACTTGGACTTGGTTTTCGTCTAGGATTATGCTTTATTCGAAGTAAACTAATACACAGAGATGGAAGAGGGATAGGTCTTGAACATACCGGTGAATACAGGGTTGAATTTGGTCGAGCGATGGCGAGAAAAATGAGTCACGTACTGGGGTAAGTTGCTGTGTTCGCTATCGTGTTCGCACGGGTGTGCTGTGGTCGCGGCGGTGGCTCCGGCGGTGAACGGCGGCTGGGCGATGATCTCTCAGCGACGGTCGCAAGGGAGATTAGAGTTTAGGGTTAGGGTTTGGGTTACTATGGTATATATATAGATATATACAGTAGGGGGGTCAAATTTTGTGCGGTTAGCATCAGCTGCGAATTCCTCCAACGGGTTTGGGTAGGTACTAGCGGGTAGGGTAGGATAGCGGGTTTGGTTTTCTAAGTGGGTTTAGGGTTTTGTTTTTATTTATTTCTTTTTCCTTATTCTTTTTTTTCATTTCTTTTCTATTCTTTTCTTTTTCTATTATTCATTTCTATTAATAACTTTATATATATATATATATATATATATATATATATATATATATATATATATATATAATTCTAAAAATTTATCTTAGTGCATACATTAAATCTATCAACCGTCCACAAGGTCTCCTACATAAAAATAATTAAGGTAAAATAATGATTGTTCCATAAATCTATATGTGCACAATTACCTAAAAAAAAAATCTCATAAATTCTATTTCTACTAATGAGCTAATAAATACTATAAATTAATTAAATAATTAATTAAATATTTAATATAGTTTATTAAAATTAGGGGGTTTATACATATAGCATTAGGAGCAAAACACCAAACACATAGAGTGCACCGTACCCGTATCACACTAATTCTATGATACGCTTGCGATACGGCTCTAACACACAACCAAACGCATCCCAGAGGATACAAGCAAGTCTAATATACTAAATATAAGCAATACGTAAAGAAATTAGAGCATCTACGTATCCGTGTCGCAATATGATATGCACAAGTCCCCATGTCGGATAAAAATCTCCAAAATCAACCTATTTCGTCAAATTGAGGAGATACAGCCAACACGTATCCAATTATGGACATGACACTAGTCACAAACAAGTAATCATAGTTTATATTGATCTATCAAAACAAATAACAAATACCACATGTGCCAATCTCGGAATTTCCCCAAAATTGGTACCAAAAAGCACATAACTTCCACCATAGGTCTCCTATGAACCTAAAACCAATTCCTATGGGTAGCCTATGCATGTGGGTTAGTTTTTCATAGTTAAATATCATATTTAGAACCTACTAGAAAAGGGAAAACTGAAATATACCTATTGGGAGATTGATTCCCAATAAAAAATCCCTAAATAGAAAGTAGCTCATCTCCTTGTAGATCTTGGCCTCCTCCTTGTTGCTCCTTACTTCCTTTTTGTAGATCCTTGATATAGAATCCTCCAATAAAGAATAAGAAAGGAATTTGTAATAAAATTGGTAGAGAATTGATGAGGAAAAGAAGGAAATTGGAAGAGGGAAAACTAGATCTAATAAAATTGGGAATGAAATAAAATGAGGCACTTTCTCTCCTCCCTCTAATGTGGCCGGCCACTACCCCTTCTCCAAGCAAGTATGAAATGTCATAATTACCCCTTGGGGCCTCTCATGAAGAAATTAATTAGGGAGGAAAGGTTCTAGTCTAATAGTTTTACTAATTAATGCAACCTCCTAACCCATGGGCCTAATTCTTGGGCTCAATCTAAACTCATCTAAGGTTCATGCATCTAATTAAATAGGTTAGGTCCACTACACAAGTCTAAAATAATCTAGCATCTAAAAATAAATAAATAATACACATACACAATATTTAAATATAATCAATTCTAAAATAAAATACCCATGTCAATTACCAAACTACCCTTGATTGAAAATATGAGGGTGACAGTTTGAGTATATATATATATATATATATATATATATATATATATTGATTAGTGTAAGGGTTGTACTTGGTTATTGTGTCCATGTGTGTTTGTGAGGGGGTGCAATGGTACCAGGGGAGATGTACGTGTGAAATTGAGAGTGATGCTTGTATGCATCAATTATGCTTTGTGTTTGAGGTGTGCATAGGGTTTTGTGTATTGGTGTTTGATATATATATTAGGGGTATGTTTATGGTGTGTGTTAGTTATCATTGGAATGATACTTGTGATTTATTGGTGTAGTGGAGGTAGGGCATGATAGTGTGGTGGTCGGGTTGGCAGTCAAGTGTAACCTGTGAGTGACAGTTGAGCGTATCTACAAGTATCAGTTAGCAGCGATCCATGATAGGCTCGGGTACTAGATGTGTAGAAGGGAAAGTGAACACTGATACCTTTGTATCAGTGAAAAAGGTTTGCAATGAGCACAATGTGATTGCCCAAGTATGTGCTCAGAAATGGTGTTGGTGTATCATGTGACACTGGTATCATTGTGGTTGTCACATGTGTCTTTGTAATTATTGTGAATTGGGGAAGAGTATGAGTGTTAGTATTACATTGTGATTGAGTGTTAGTATTACATTATGATGGATAATTATGATAATGTGTGAGGTATTGATACTTGTGTATTATGGAAGTATTGGAGTGTATCACCTTTTGAATTGGTGTAGACAAGGAGGAAAAACTTTTTGCCTGTGCACCATTGGGTACAAGAGCTACCAGACCAATCTGGGATTTTTGGGTCAGTGTGAATTAGGAGGGATGATGAGGATTGGAGTCTTGAGTGAGGATGTTATGAGGGGGTGTCGGGTGGTCTGAGCAGTACATCAGAGCACAGATATGCACTGGTACTTAGACTAGGTACAACAGCTAGCAATGACTTGAAGCTCAGCTTCATAGAAGCAATAGTTGGTAGAAGGTATTGGTATATTAGTTTTGGGGTATGGGTAATTGTATATGAGAGATTCCTTGTTGTGTTAGAAGCTATTTGCAAACAGTATATAATCTGGAGTGTTATACTTGTTTGTGTACTTGAGTAGTTGAGTATGGTTGGAGTTAAGGTTCAGTGGTCAGTGAGAAAGTTTGGCTACAAATACCTGAGATAGTATCAGTCCAGGTTGAGTATCAGATGCGTATTCTTGAGTTAATGTGTAAGTGTGTATCAATTCCTACTAGTTAGAACTGAAGATGAGTGTTAGGTGGAAGTATTTTTATGCCTGAGAATAATTTGCACTCAAGGGTGCCATGTGTGTGTATGTGGCATAGAGTATGTCTGTGTGTGGGTGCAAGGAAGTAAGGGAGTGGCTCGAGTATCTTGATACTCAAGAGCATCAGTCATCAGTGGCAGTATAAGACATGTAACTGACTGATACCAAGGGTTATAGTCTTATATTGGTTCAATCATGGTGTAATATTAGATGGGTGCCAATGGGAATGACTGTAGTGAGAAGGTTATATGTTAATGTGTTTGTTGGTGTTCAGACAAGTGAAGAGTGAAGTAAAGCTTGAACTGACAGCAAGGGGAGAGCTTGAGGTATCAATTACTATATATTAGAGTAGGTAAGTTATTGTAAGACATAAGTTAGTAAATAACTAAATTAGTATATATATATATATATATATATATATATATATATATATATATATATATATATATATATATATATATATGAGTTAACTTAGTATATAACTAAGTTATCATTTAGTGTTAGTAAGTTAAGTTAGATATCAGTTATGAGTTATATTAAGATATCAGTTATTAGTATAAGTTAGTTGTGTATATATTAAGTATCAGTTAGCATTGAAGATAAGGTTAGGTATGTGTTGTGTTTATATGCAGTAGTATCAATATGGTACCTGGATACTTGAGGGGTGTCCCAGTGGATGCTAAGGTAATTCAATGATAGGGTATTAGTGTTATGGGTGGATAATGAGTTAGGCAAGGTATATTAAGATACTGATTTTTCATATAGTCTATAGTATCCAATAATATGTTATAGCATATTAATTAGCATTACCTTATTAGTTAAGTATACTTAGTGATATCTTCTAGTTATGAACCTAGAAAACTAGAGATGACCTAGTATTCACTACTTTGGACTTATAATCGACCTAGAACCTAGGTTTGGACCTAAAATCAAGGTAATACCTATTTGAGACCTAGTTTAGCTAGAGTAATCTAGAAATGGCCTAGAAAAACAATTTTTAGTGCATTTAGCTCATTTATCACTTTATTACACCCTTTTGACATACCATTCATGTATAGGTGTGTGTGATACCAGCTCGGACACCAAGTGACATATATTGCTCAGGATTAGAGATGATTACATTCTCTGATAGTTTCTATTATTTGATAAATACTATAATGCAAGTATTTAGAAATATATTACTTGATTCATGACACATCGGTACACGGACTAGCATACACATAGATCTTCAGTCATGGGATATTATTTTTGTTTATTGTTCTTCGTATTCTCATTTGGTTATTAGACAATATTTAATATTAAATAATATTCAATGTTCAAAGTTTAAAGTTCAATTTTTAATGTTTAATATTTTATAATGCCTTGAGTAACTTGCATCTTAACGTATCATGGTTAGATCCATTGTACTAGTCGGGGAAAGGGGAAGTGTTAGCTAGATATGTGATCAAAGCCTAGACAATGTTCAATGTTTAAGTTAGACAATATTTATCCAATGTTTAAGTGGACAATGTTCAACCCAAGCCGATCACATATCTGACTAGTATTTCAAACACTTAGTGTAGTTACAGTTCTTCATCATATTTTATTTCATCATCTTATTCTATTTTATCATAATCAGTGTATATCATATTGCTCTTGTTTATTTGTTTCTTCCACCATAATATGATATTGTTCATTGTTTCTCGTCTTGTATTATATTTTTTATTTCTGTTTATAGTTATTTTTAATTAATTGGAACTGCTATTGGGTTGTACTTTGCTCCAATCTTGTCTGGATATATTTTTCAAATAAGTGGTTATAAGAGATGTGTCCCACCTTTTATGGACCACAATATGGTGAGCTAACTGAGGATTAGTACAAGCTACGAAGGTGACTTAGATTTCCATTAGCATATTATTTTTATTTCAGTTTAGACATTGGCATGTATATATTATTTGAGATTGTGTTGTAGCTAGACTTTTATTTATGGATGTATTATATTATAATTTTGTGACTCTTTCTTCTATCCCATATCGTGCATTTATCTTTCTTTTGCTTTATATTGTGATTGAGTATCGATTATGTATATACCATCTTTTTGTTCTCCAATTGGAGTTGGGATTTATTGACATGTAACATTATATATTGTGTGAGATGTTTAGATAGTATTGTTGACCTAGTTAACGTTCTATCGTCGATGTTGCGGCATAGGCTGGACGTACCCACGTACTCGTGCCCCTACACCAGGTGCGGGTTATGACACCAGTCCACTCATTCTCATTCAATACCATTTCTATGGAGGCCTAGAGCATTAGAGATCACAAGGAGGACCATTGCAGAGGAGCTTGCTAGGAGTCTGTGTCTATTTTATTCCCTTCATGTACATTCAGAGGAGTTTTATTGGAATCTGACTCCCAATAGGCATAATTTCCTATTCCTAGTAATTTATATATTAGAATGTCATTTTGAACCCATAAGAATCTACCCATAGAGATACCCAACCCATTTAGTGAAGAATTAGGTGATATAGGCCTTTATTTTGATAGTTATGGATATTTTTGTGGCCAAATTAGAGAAAATCTAAATTTGTGTCCACCAAGTGGTTGAGGGGTATCCCTTTGTTTGTTTGGGTATCTATTTCATTTTTGGATAGTGTCCACATGTCCATAATTGGATATGTATAGGTTGTATCACGATATGCTATGGTACATGTCGGTAGATTTGGGTATTTTGAGCCAATAGGTATAATTCATTTATATTGCATGATAACTAGCTAATATATATGTTATTATATCATAATACATATGTTGTGAGGGTTCCATGAGTCATAGTGGTGTGTATCATGATGGTATGTATAGAAGTATGGAAAATTTTGATCCATGCGGTCAGCAACCATACGGCCCAGGAAAAAGTTCAGCAGAAAATGGACCACTTGATCACCATGCGGCCCAATTAGGCGATAGCCATGCGGACCAAATAACCAAAGGTAGTTTTGGTCGCAGATGGATCTGATATCATGCTCTGACAACGACATTACATCTGACACAGAATCCTGACCGAGAAGGATTTTCTGAGCGTCTTGAAAGATGTAAACTCACTAAAAGACAGAAGTCTCAGAAAGTGTGCAATATTACGTGTACAACATGACAAAATACTCTCATGCGGCTCTGGCCCATAGATCCCAGACTCCATGCGTCCCATGCGACTCTGGCCTATGCGTCCCAGACTCTATGCGTCATATGCGACTCTGGCTTATTCATCCCAGACTCCAGGCGTCTCTGGCCAATGCGTCCCAGACTCCATGCATCCCATGAGACTCTGGCCCATGCATCCCAGACTCCATGCGTCCCATGCTGCTCTGGCCCATGCGTTCCGGACCCAATGTGGTCTCTACAATTCTTGGCTTCGCATGCCCCAGATTCCTAAATCACCAAATTGTATTATTGTAACAAGGTGATCCTCTCCAACCAAGTGGCAGGCCACGTGTCCAATTGACAAAGTTGCGCCCACAAAGGATGAGAACGCATCCAGATATTCAGAAACAAGAAAATCTTAACAAATGTTCACATGACAGCTGAAGTCTGGATTCTCGTGCACAGTTATAACTCCTTTCTGTTAGGGGAAAATATGTGGCAACTCCCAACGTCCATGCAGCCTAAAATCCATGCGGCCACAGAACTACTATAAATAACAGGGTACTAACACTATACAAGCTCTCGGCTAGCTATTGGCAAACCTACACTCGAGCAAGAGAGAAGACCTTCTGCATCGGATCGTCCAAGGAGTAAAAAAAGAGTTGCTATACTCCTAACCCTCTATCGTCATCCCCAGAACACAAAATTTGTACTTAGATTATCTTCTAGGAATTCTCTATACTTTTTTCTTAGTTTGTTAATCAAATAAAGTTCTTTTAGTTCTCCTTTTGATTATTGGCAAATACGATAGCAACTCTGCTGGGGACGTCCTTCTCCTATATTGAGAAGTCAGTGACGCAGTCCAATGCGTCCAAGCTTAGCTCGAGGAAAAAGATGATGGTGGTTTGCTTCGACTAGAAAGCGTTCGAGGACATATTCTCGGAAGGAAGTGTCAGTCCTATCCTGAGGCTAGCCAAGCCCAAGGCGACCCGCAGGCAGTGGGTAGCGAAGGCCGATACGCCTCTCCCAAGTGTGAAAGGGGCACTTGTAAACCCCCTCACTCAAAATAGGTATTTTGTGTGTATATTATATTTATTATATTTATTTTAGATTATTTTTAAATTAATTAAAGTTTAATTATTGTATTAGGATACTTCACCGTAGTTTGGACATTAATGATATAGAACGACCACAAAATCTATATCGTCCTTCGTAGGAAGTAGCCTACATGGTAGACACAACTCGTAGGATCTTCGCGTGATATAAAATTCGATCATTTACCATTTTTATGGCACTAGTGTAACAACCATAATTTCTTATATTTAATATTTAGATATTTTTATATATATAATTTATTTATGGTTATTTTCTAATCTAAATACCCCACCAAAAGCCATGAATTAATTTATTGGACACTAGTGGCTTACAATAGGGTAATTAATTTATATATATATATATATATATATATATATATATATATATATATATATATATATATATATATATATATATATATATATATATATATATATATATATAATGCAGAATTTATTTTAGGAGGATAGAATTTGAAACCTTCTTGAGATATGGTCAACCTTTGCACCTTATCCAATTTTAAAGCCAATTCAATTCTAATGTTTCTATAATTGGAAACTCTCTACTTTAAATATTTTATCCATCCATTTTTGGAAGCATCCACCTATTTAAATTCATGAATCAAATCTTTGATTTATTGCCCTACAAATTAGGATCTTAATTAAATATGTAGTTTCAAAATTAAGAAAGACCCATATGCAATCTTGTTGCATATCAATTTAAATTTGAAATAAATTTTTTTAAATCTAATTTAAAGATTCTAGAGAATTTTTTCACCCTATTTTTTCCGCTTTAAATCATATCCATAGATGAAAACACTAAATCAAATCCTAACCACCCACCTATTTAAACTACTTATATTTATCATCCCCCCAACACCTAAACCTAATAGTCGACCTCCCCCTCTCTCAAACCCATGACCAAGAAGCCTCTCCCAGTCCATCTTTTATTTCTTTTTCATCTTCTTCCTTTCCTTCATCTTTTTCCTCAAGGCCGACCACCCAAAGCCCTTGGCCGAACCCCTTAGGCCGACCAAAAATACCCCTTGAGGTCGGCTTCTACTGCAGCAGATCTGGACTATTTATAGCAGTAAAAACACCCCCAAAATTTTATATTATAAGTCATATATAGCTCCCTCAAGTTTCATGGAATTTGGATTCTGTTTGGTGCTCCAAAAGGTCCGTGTCTCAAGAAGAAGCTCCGTCGTAATCACGATCTAGTAAGTTTTGGAATTTCTTTTAAATAATTTTTTTCCATGTATAAACCCTTGTGAGAACTCATAAATATGTTAAATGATAAATAAGAAAATCCCCATGCATGTGAAACCCTAATTTTATATATAAATTGCTCTTAGATGACACAAAACCAATTCTTGGCAATATCGTGATCATATTAAATTAGTATTGTTGCATGTTGATATTTTATTATTAGAATATAATTTTCCAAAAATTAAATATTAAATTTTAGAATATAGAATACTATTTTTATTATTAAATAAAAAATATTTTTGTTAGTAATTAAACTCCATCATTGTTGTACCATCCTTTGACATATATACTAGCAAAGCATGTTGTCAACCCTAATAGAATTGTTATTGAGTAAACCCCGACCAAAAATTCATACTTTTAGCATTTAAAATTATATTATTATATTTTAATTATTAATTTTTAAGTATTATTCTAGATTTACTTATTTGTCAAAAAATTATTTTTGGTGACTAGTAAGTAACCGGTTGTGACATAGTTTTGGTTTATATTTAGTTTTGGACTCATATAATTTATATAAGATGATCCTATCACTAAAAATTCTATTTTCTAATAAAATCCCATAATTAATAGTTTTAATAATTAATAATTTAAAAATAGTTTTTGGCAATGTTAATGTTTAGTAATATTTTAGCGTGTAGTTACTTGCATATGCAACCAACGTAGGATTAATAACTAGATAATAACTTAATTTGACTGGTAGAATAATATTTTAATTAGTATAATAATTAATTGGTAGGTGTTCGAGACGTTCCTGTGGATAATTCCAGACCAGATTTGTTGTGCTCGCAGCTCGGCTTGGAAGGCAAGTACACCTTGCTTGATTGTATTGTCTGTTTATATTATGCCTCATTTGTACTGGTTTAGTTGTATGCATGCATCTTAGTGTAGCAGACTTATCCAGTATATTATAAAGATACGAGGTATCTTCTGACCTGGCACATAGTATGGTGGTCCAACCCTTGTCCTTGTCTGATTGTGGGGTTGGATTATTGTGAAGGTACGAGGTATCTTTCAACCTGACACTGTTTCAAACACGTCCACTGAGTGAGTTAGTGCATGGACCTGCGTGTCGACTGATCATCGATACATAAGTTCGAGTCTTTGTTTAGTTAGTTCCTAGAGTTTATTGATGTCTTGCATTATGTCTGCACTGCATATACGGTTCGAATAGTTCAATGGGTGGGAAGAATTTGCTAGTGAGCGTATAGAATTTCTGTTTCTTACTGTATTGTAAAAATGGTGCAACTGTGTAACCCCCGAGTTCTGCGGAATGCCTGGTAGGATGACTGTTCTTCTATATCTTCCCCCACATGCGCCATTAAAGATGTCTCAAGTGTATTTCACATAGATGGTTAGTTATCCTATTTATTGTTTACTGCTTTACCTCTATGCATGTCGATTTTTTGTATACTTGTTATGTCCCTCTGAGGACCTGGCATCCTTTCCAGGTATAGAAGATCATGACAGTCTACAGGAGCACGGATCAGGACTTGCTACTTATTTTTCTTTCGATGAGGTATTTCTTCGAGCTTCTTGATCACTAGAAGATGTACTTATTTTGTTGTCTTTCATATCCTAGTTGGTAGTAGATTTGTCTCCACCCGACTACTAGTTCTTCTCGACTATTTTTATACTTGGTTAATTATCATATTTGGTTATTTATTACTAATTGGTTTTATGGATGAGATTAGTATTGCCTGAGACTGGTGAAATTATATACCACTTATTAATTATTATTCATAAAATAGCGTACATATGTACATGGTATCCATATATTGGAGTTGCCATATACATATGCTGGCATGCTTACGTATTTCTAGTCCTATATATTTTGGGACTGGGACGTGATATATTTTTAGTGGTGGCCCATGCAGGTCGAGAGTATATTGTCTCGGTTAAGTTACTATACCGAGCAAGCCTGCAAATAGGATAAGAGTATAGATCTCATCCACATATTTGACTTTCCTTTTTATTTTTGTTCTGGATTCTTGAACTCACCTACCTTCCTTGACCTTCGAAATTATACTTGCTTATTTCTCTTGACATCGGTATACTTATTTTCTCACCTCTTCCTATTTAATGTACTTCCTTAATAGTCCCTTAGCATCCCACACTTATAAATTGATTGACCATATTGTTTGAACCTCAGAATATTGGAATATTGGCAGCTCCCAAATATTTAGCATACCTAATGAACCTTAGCATCCAACACTTATAAATTGATTGACCATTATCCCTTGATATATTTAGGAATGACTTGAGAGTAGTATAGACACTACTAGGGTTAGTTAGAAATTTAACTATATTGTTTGATCCTAGAAATGAGGAACCAATAGAAACTAAGGTTGAACATTAAGACTAAACCTAACTTTTATAGTGAGATAATATAAGAGGACTATAAATTTAGATTCTGGTCTTGATATTAGTAGAGCAGTACCTTAGGAAACCAAGAGAAATGTGTAACGCCCCAGAACCGCACGGTACGTTACGCTGAGTCGGATTGAATAAAACAAATACTGGTTCCATTTAATTTGTTGGATTTTGGGAAGAAGTATTGATTGAGTTGTTTCATGTGCAGATGGCTAGCGGGTTCGATGGAAATTAGGTGTTCATTCAGAGCAGTACTGAGATAGCTGGGTTGGAATGATAATACCATCTTCCTTAGTCCGATCGGTCGGATGATTTGTAGAGCACGGCCTGCTCGCACGGTCATACCAGTTGAGTAGATCGCGCTTGCATCGGACCTCGGGTTCAAGGGATTGGCCGTATCGGCAGGACAGGATGCTTAATGGAGTCAAACATTGTGAGTGGGCTCTTTTCCTTCTCCTCTACTCCTTCATGCCTAATAATATAGAAAACACGTAAAAGACTTGAACACTTGGGCTGAAACATTGGGAATCACTACACTGAGACGTGCATAGAGTGTACGCCGTTTGCTTGGTAGGATTGTGACTTGAATTGATGTACGCGTTGGATAGTTTGGAGCTAGAGTTAGATTATACATTTAAGGCAGTTGGTTGAATAATTAGGATTATGCTTGGACAGTTGGAATGATTTAGTGAGGCATTGGAAACCTTGGGATTTGGACGAGCGAGCGTGCATCCGTGTACGAGTATCACTTGGTCGCTTTGTCTTGCAAAGCGAGCAGTTGTGGTTCGAAATCGAACAACTGCATCGGCGAGGGTGTTGTGCCGCTTGATGGGGCATCGTGCCACGAATGGGGCATTGTGCCACTGAAACGACATTGTGCCATGGGATTGCTTTGAGCATGGGTATTGCACCAATTTGAAAATACTATGTTGAGAAGAGGCATTGTGCCTATGGAAATACTTAGATTTGGTGCCTTGGGCAATATGTTGGAAGAATGGTTATGGATGTTTTGGTTGGATATTCGGTGGAACGAGTCTAGGATCGCTTGGTGGGGCGAGAATGTTCGATCCTCTCACCATACCTACTTGGTGTCTGCATGTCACAGACAACCTGTATTGCACAGGGTTTGGTCTCCTCGAACGGGAAGGCTCCGGGGCACCGGGACCATTCGGCCATGGAGGAGACAATTGGGTAACGCGTCTTGGGCGTGGTGCCAGCGGTTGGATGCGATTCATGTGGGTTAGCTACTTAGCGCTGTTTCGAGTAGAACCGTATTTGATCAGTCCGATCAACATCCTTTATGGCTTGGCCAGTGACTTCATATAGTATAGTGTTGGCTTGCTTTTCTTTTGTTGGTTTGGCTTTCGTGTAGGCGCGGCCACCTTGCCTCGGCAAGAGTGTGTACTGTGAGATTTGGATTATAAATATTGGTTGAGGATGGATATTGAGGCTTGGTTGATGGTTCGATATGTTATCGTGTTGCTTGGACTTGAGCAGGACAGTTTGCATGCTAGAATACTTCGGGTTGCTTATATATTTGCTTATCGATTGGTTTGAGTTGAATGTTTGCATGCTTAAACTGCTTTACAGCTTTCCTTAACATGTTATCCCTATGCCATGAAATGAATCTAGGATTCAACTAGAAAGATCACCATATAACTGTTTGCATTCACTATTTTACTTAGTGTCGGCTTAGGCGAGTGGGTTACCCCGCTCACCAGTACGGTTGTGTACTGACCCACGTTTGTGGGCAATATTTCAGGTACGTAGGCGTAGTAGCGCTGCTTGGATATACGAGACATGATGTATGAACTGTAAGTACCTTGTGGGCTAGAGAAAAGAGCAAGAGTATTTTATCGTCTTTGTGGCATCGCCTTCGTGGCATTGCCTTCGGGGCATTTTATTTGGACCCTATCGTGAGCTTCGCTGCATATTACTCTGATGTGTGCTTAGTACACAATACTTGACTTCCGCTGCAAATTGGTTGTTTCAATAATAATATTTGGTATTTGACAACATCGCCTTGTACGAGCGCAACTCCAGGCTCATACGGCATCACGTCCCGATGAGAACGATTGTCCCGCGGGAGGGCTGCAACATGGTGATTCACGTTCAGCGGGGACTATTGAGCTTGCGGGAGATTGGGGCATGACAAAATGAACCAATACCTTAGTAAGAGCAAGGGTACTCTACCTTCAACTTAGTAGATCCCTTAGAATCTATGATCATCGTTGAGTCATACTTGAGTCTTCATGAGCCACCGACAGTGTCATCTCATCCAACTATCTATATACTTTCCAATCTTGAGTTAATCCCTCCCTCCATCATAGATCAATTATCATAGCTCTTTACCAATTAAAATATATTGAATGATTAGAACATTTTCCTTGATCATACCTTGAACATAGAGACTTGCATAACACCTTCCCTAAGGAAACCATGATATTATCAAAAGTCTCTCTATTTACTTTTATATCTTATTTCTCTGAAACCTTAACGCTCGCTATTTGTACGATAACTAAAAAAAATTTCATCTTTCAAATCCTGCCACCTTACCCTTGTAATAATAGGACAAGTGATTTCTTTTTTGTTAGGATATATAGTTTGGTAGGATTATAGTTTGTTAATATTGAATTTTAAATTTTTTTGCTTAGTAGTTAGAACTTGATAGTTTGACTTGTCATTTAGATTATGATTTTATGATTATCCTTTAGTTTCAAATAAAGTAATCTGTTCCACATGTATCAATACAGGTTATATCCTCTCCTAATTGAGAGCTTGTAACTTCTCCATTCTTAAGTTACAGTATTAGTTGATTCTTGTAAGTTGGGTAGCATGCCTCACAACCTAGTATCCCATAGTCCTTTTAACCCATTAATGAAATATAATTGAATGACACTAACTATATTCTAGCATAAGAAGATAGTGTTTATCCAGACTGTAGAACTTTAGAGGCCCATACCCCCATTTAGCTGACCAGAGACTTAGACAAGAAGTTAGTATGGCAACTGTAAAGGCACAAATACCGGACGAGTCTTAGATTCTTGATGAACTTGAACTATTTGTACTTTCACTCATCATAATTCCATGTACTTATATTATTTGGACTATCTTGACTCATGTTGCTATTACAGCCTAGTTTTGCAAGCTTATCCTTTTATCGAGCTTGTTTCTGACATATGTGCTAATGGGGGCCCACACAAATATATTATCTAAATTAGAATTAGTGTATTATGGTCTAGTTAACCTTAGTGTGCTTGGTTTGCTCTTTGCATGACTACTTTACGTGGATTGAGATATAGTTGACTTAGCATGTTAGACAAATATACTTATCCTCTAGACAGGTCAAATCATATTGTATCAGTTACATAACTGTACTGATATGAACATGCGAATAGAAATTTACCAAAAATAAGATTTTAATCCACAACTGCCTTGACAACTCCTTTTTTAATTCTTTCACTACCAGAATAAAGTCAAATTAGCGACATCTCGAAACGTCGCTAAATGGCCAAAAAATATCGCTAAATAATTTTAGCGACGTTATGTTGAAGTCGCCTTTAAGCTAGTCGCTGACCGAAAAAATATTGTTATTTCGACATTTTCTAGCGACATAAATGTGTCGCTATATTAGCAACGTGTAGCGATGCAATATTGCTAAATTAGCGACATTTAGTTTGCCGCTATATGCCGCTAAGTTTTTTTTAGCGACGTTGTGTAACTCATTTAGCGACGTTATATTGATCTAGCAATACTACCATGTCAGCAATTTATGACGGGCAGCAACGTGGATAGTGACGTATTCGGCGACGTATTTAGCAACGTATGTAAACGTTGTTAAACGTCACAAAATGTCGCTAAAAATGTCGCTAAAGATACAGTAAAAAATAATAAAATGAATATTGAATTGTTTCTAAACCATTCTTCCTGCAGTTTATGAATTTATAATTTGTACAAATAGACCCGGAGCAACCCTCCGTTGAATTTATTGGGTTCGTCGACCCCCTTCGGTTGAACACTCAATACCGATAAATTAACATACATTTAATATAAATAATATAGTAAAATTTAAAAAAAATAAAATATTGAGATTACAAACCGAGTAAGGACAAAATCTTGTCGTAAAAAATACAACAAATATCCACACAACTGAATCTGAAAGCCTCGTCCTAAAGAATACAAGAATTAATGTCTGAATGCCTCAAAAATAAAGAATATTCATAAATGACCAAATATCATAGGTCTGAAACACAAACAATGAATAAACGGTCATAACTAGGACTAATATGAATTTGCAGGAGGATGACCATCGATGTGCATCATGGATAAGAATAGATCATACTGCTCCCGTGAAATCGAACTGAAGTCGATGGAGAAGGCAATGACGTTGATGGAGTCGGTGTCGATGATGGCACACCAGGAGGACGTATCTGCTCCAACTCTACTAGTCGATGATTGTATGAATCCATGGTAGATAACATCCTCGTATTGCTATGAACCATTGAATCATGCATCATCGTCAGCCTCTCTCCCATAGACAGTTGTGATGCCTGCAGCTCTGTTACGATGCGCTCTGTCGACACTCTAAGATTAGCTGTCATATCCCAGAGCTCCATGATGCTACGCTCGAGCATATCAAATCATGCGATGAGCATTGCATCATCCGCATGCGGTTGGGACAGGGGCTGCTCCTCCATCTTTCACAACAACTCATTACGGATAGACACAATCTGACGGTCAACGGTTTCCTGGACTCGGGCCAATGACTGCAAGGGCTGTGGCGAATCCGCACTTGCCGTGGAGGCCCTAGATGACTACATCGCAACAAGGGTGCTCCTCTTTTCATTCCAAATTCAAGAATACGACCGATACAATTGATTGGTCTGTGCACCATAGGATCTCGTACCGTAGTACGTACCCCTCTGGAGACCACCAGCGGAGGTTACCCATATTTTGTCCACCAACGGATCTGGAGAGGGCTGCGAGAAAGTACCAGCCTCTCCCGCTGTAGGTGCACTAGCAGTCGCCGGCTCACGCAGCCTAAGATACTCGGCCTAGAAAAGTTTGGATACTCAATAATTGCCTAAGTTATATTAAAATTAACACAAAGTAAAGTAATACTTACATAGGTCTGCGAGGCCCTCTCATTAATGAGATTCCCACCCTTTCGATGGGTGGCTTGGAAGACGGTCACCATGTTTGCATCCTCACCCCTCTGTACCTGTTAAAAATATATTATTTAGTACTAAAATTAAATATTTTATCCTACTAATATTTTATCGTGCTTGCATTAAAATAATATATCAGGAAAAAAAATACCAAACGACGAAAATGTTTCATCATCGAAATCGAGCCACCACACCACTTTGCTGACTTCTACCTAGCCGCCTTGGCCTTCGTATCACGACCCGATTCCGTAGAATCGTTTGAGTTGTCCCCCGAATCGTGACCGCCGTACGGGCCTGGGGTTGCGCCCGCACAAGGCTTTAATGATTTGCATAGCAAGCACATATTCAGAGTACGCAGATAAATTGAAACACAGATTTAAAATATGGAAAAGTTCTCTTTATTGATAATGAACATCTATTACAAACTCTTGAACGAGTCAGCTAATATGCCGAACGGCTTACAAAAAAGATAACTCAAAATGAGATAGCAGTCATGTACATTACATCCCTTTATAAACTCAAAATGATAAAGACCTCCAGGCTGGAGGATAGCTTTGCCACGGAGCTGCATTTGTGTATGAAGAGTTGCAGCTTCTGGCTTCAAAACGCTTCAAGGCGCGCGGTGAAGATGCGCCAACAGCTGGACTGGATCGGGAAGACGACTTCGGCTCCTCGCTCGGTTCGCCTTGGTACGGAGAATATGTTTCAATGAGGGTCAGCATATCGAAACATGCTGGTGAAGGTGAGCTAACCGAACTATACCAATCAACACGTTGTTTAGTGAAGCATGCATATTTGTGGGTTTCTATCTTGCCTTAGTTCATTTACAAGTAAGCAGCATATAAAATTACTGAAATGAACGTGCCACCGTTCGATGGATTTTACCTGCCCGTCTGAATTACCTGCACAATACTTACCATGCCTTCCCTGCCACGAAGACACAAGTTAGTATGCACAGGTTTAAATATACAGTAGATCACTGGCTAGGATGCCATAATGGACCGTTTAGTCTTGAACGAGGAAGGAATGCAGCGAAGATTCAGTAGTGGCTACAAACCATCCCGTTTAGATGCAGTAGACTACAGTGAGTTCCGTCCGGATCGGATCGGTGCCAGTGCCCCAGCGACCGTTCGCAGGAACCAGTGACCTTGTGCACAAGTTGTCCGTGATCGAATCGGTATTATTTTATTAAGCTAACAGTTCATGCAGTTGAGGCAATGCCAGTTCAGGACAAGCAGTATTATAATTTAGTTGCATAGCCTCTTGATTCAGTATATTTCATAGCACAATTTTAAAGAAGAACAAACATTCTAACTTGTATTTATGCATATGATAAATGTCCGAACGAACAAGCATGCAAGTAAGTAACCGTTCCCAAGTTTGATTGACAAGCAGTATTAACCAAGTCTATTCTCTTTTATCTTGGTTTATTTTATTATTACTTGGTATTGTTTGATCGGGGCAAAGGAGTGAAGCTTGGAAGCAGGGCTAGCTAATCGGGTTGGTAGCCACTCACTTAGATTTTGGAAGGGAGAAGGAAAGAGGCGCTTCATGACTCCACTCGCAAGCCGCCTACTGCTCGTTCACCTGCGCACGAACAGCTCGATTAATACTTCTTCCTCTCTTTCCAATCTCGGAATAGAAGTGCAAGTCAATGAACGAAAACAATGAAAACTATCAAAACCGTTCAAGGAAAACAAGCAAATCCTAAAACCAACTCAAAGCACGAAAGCAACAAGCGACATCGAAAACTGAGGCAATAAAAGATAGCAGCGGAGAGGTCCCTCCTGACTCTGCCGCTAAGCCGATCCTTGGGGCGCAGTCCACTGAATATGGGAATCGATTCCGAAGAAACAATCCATAACGAGGACAACTTCTTAATTCAATCTATCCCAATCGAATGATACCGTCTTGTATTTCTTAGCCGCGCTCTTCGCACCGGGAGAACGGAACGCTACATCCTACCCAACTAATTGGAAGTTTCGTCCCGAAACTTAGGAATAAAGCCTACCGTTAGGGATTATTGAGGCGGCTCAGTGGGAAGGCAGGAACGGTATGATCTGGATCACCACAAATGAGGCATTGCCCAAGTTTCTTGCGGCACTTTTCAACTGTGTGCCCTAGTTTCTTACAATATGCACAAGGTTGCCCTGGGTTACCTCTCCGTGGACCGCCGTGGTTAGGGCGCTTTGCAGCGGTGTTTCCTCTATCGTTGCCTTTGGCGTTTGTGATTGTAGGTATGCACAGCGCCGGCTGCGGTTCGAGAGATAGGGCATGATTCATGACTTCACGCATTGTCCCGTACTGATTATTGACTACGTGCCCATGAATGGCAGGGCGCAGACCGCCTTCAAACCTTCTAGCTCGACTCGCTGCATCAGGTAAATAGGCCCTAGCGAATTTTGAGAGTCGGTTGAATTCGGCGGAGTACTGCTTCACCGTCATACTGCCCTGCCTCAGTTGCACGAAATCATTTTCCATTTGACGTTGTACTGGAGGGGGTATAAACTCTTCTTCAAATGCGGCACAAAAAGTCGTCCACGAGATCGCCTCCTCTCCGTGATCAAATTGGAGAGATCGTCGATGCACGTTCCACCAATCATGTGCGTTGAGGCGGAGCTGAAGTTGCGCGCAGGCGACGCGCTTCTCTTCGGGGACCTCTAACAGAGCGAAGTGATCTTCAAGCTCGGCTAGCCAATCTAGAGCTACCACCGTGTCCTCAGTCCCGTTGAACGGAGTGTTGCAGAATTTCTTGAAATGGCCCAAGTTGAAGGCAGTCACTTCCCTCGGCCTTGGGATTTGAGGCGTCTCTACTTCAAGCACGGGCTGTTCCACCAGAGTCGTTACTGTTGCGGCAGAATGGTTGGCAGCCAGAGTCTGAACGATCTGTTGCAGGGCATTTACCTGCTTTTGTTGGACTGAGAATCGGGTCTCTAGATTGCTTTCGAACTTGGCTTGGCGAGCATCATCTCTTTGTCGTTGCGATTCTAACATTTGCATTACCCGCTCTAGCGGGTCGACTTGAGATATGCCACGCTGGCTCCGTGAGCTTCCCAAAGTGCCCGAACTGCTTTCTTGTGTTTCGTTCGTTGGTTGCACTGCAGATTGCGCTGGTACCATTCCTTCAAAAGAAGGTAAATTATATTAGAATCATAATGTATTATGGACTTATTGCATGAATGTATCTTATTTTGGCCTAGCGAGTTCAAGAGTTCGCACAGGAATTGATCGTTAAAGGAATTTTTCCAGCACGAAGTCTAAGGAACTTGAATCTGTGCTCTGATACCACTATGTCATGACCCGATTTCGTAGAATCGTTTGAGGCGTCCTCCGAATCGTGACCGCCGTGCGGGCCTGGGGTTGCGCCCGCACAAGGCTTTAATGATTTGCATAGCAAGCACATATTTAGAGTACGTAGATAAATTGAAACACAGATTTAAAATATGGAAAAGTTCTCTTTATTGATAATGAACATCTATTACAAACTCTTGAACGAGTCAGCTAATATGCCGAACGGCTTACAAAAGAGATGACTCAAAATAAGATAGCAGTTATGTACATTATATCCCTTTATAAACTCAAAATGATAAAGACCTCCAGGCTGGAGGATAGCTTTTCCACGGAGCTGCATTTGTGTATGAAGAGTTACAGCTTCTGGCTTCAAAATGCTTCAAGGGGCGCGGTGAAGATGCGCCAACAGCTGGACTGGATCGGGAAGACAACTTTGGCTCCTCGCTCGGTTCTCCTTGGTGCGGAGAACCTGTTTCAACGAGGGTCAACGTATTGAAACATGCTGGTGAAGGCGAGCTAACCGAACTATACCAATCAATACGTTGTTTAATGAAGCATGCATATTTGTGGGTTTCTATCTTGCCTTAGTTCATTTACAAGTAAGCAGCATATAGAATTTACTGAAATGAACGTGCCACCGTTCGGTGGATTTTACCTGTCCGTCTGAATTATCTGCACAATACTTACCATGCCTTCCCTGCCACGAAGACACAAGTTAGTATGCACAGGTTTAAATATATAGTGGATCACTGGCTAGGATGCCATAATGGACCGTTTAGTCTTGAACGAGGATGGAATGCAGCGAAGATTCAGTAGTGGCTACAAACCATCCCGTTCAGATGCAGTAGACTACAGTGAGTTCCGTCCGGATCGGATCGGTGCCAGTGCCCCAGCGACCGTCCGCAGGAACCAGTGACCTTGTGCACAAGTTGTCCGTGATCGAATCGGTATTGTTTCATTAAGCTAATAGTTCATGCAGTTGAGGCAATGCCAGTTCAGGACAAGCAGTATTATGATTTAGTTGCATAGCCTCTTGATTTAGTATATTTTATAGCACAATTTTAAAGAAGAACAAACATTTTAACTTGTATTTATGCATATGATAAATGTCCGAACGAACAAGCATGCAAGTAAGTAACCGCTCCCAAGTTTGATTGGCAAGCAGTATTAACCAAGTCTATTCTCTTTTATCTTGGTTTCTTTTATTATTAATTGGTATCGTTTGATCGGGGCGAAGGAGTGAAGCTTGGAAGTAGGGCTAGCTAATCGGGTTGGTAGCCACTCACTTAGATTTTGGAAGAGAGAAGGAAAGAGGCACTTCACGACTCCGTTCGCAAGCCGCCTACTACTCGTTCTCCTGCGCACGAACAGCTCGATTAATACTTCTTCCTCTCTTTCCAATCTCGGAATAGAAGTGCAAGTCAATGAATGAAAATAATGAAAACCATCGAAACCGTTCAAGGAAAATAAGCAAATCCCAAAACCAACTCAAAGCACGAAAGCAACAAGCGACATCGAAAACCGAGGCAATAAAAAATAGCAGCGGAGCGGTCCCTCCTGACTCTGCCGCTAAGCCGATCCTTGGGGCGCAGTCCACTGAATATAGGAATCGATTCTGAAGAAACAATCCATAACGAGGACGAGTTCTTAATTCAATCTATCCCGATCAAACGATACCGTCTTGTATTTCTTAGCCGCGCTCTCCGCACCGGGAGAACGGGGCGCTACACTTCGCAGACCTTTTCTTGTACCTCGGATCGTCGAATCTAGCCCTCATTGTAGTCCATTGCTCAGTCGTGATCCAACCTTGGACCGGTTTTCCTTCGTGATTACGAGCCTTCTGGTCATCCAGAGCATTACGGATCAGCTTGGCGGCAACGGAAGAAAATATCTGCTCGATCAACTCGGTCCGGTGCGGTGGATAGAAATATGTTTGCTATAATAAGTAATTTAGTAAGTTATATAATATGCATAAATTAGATGTTTGATATAATATACTTTTACCTTGAAGTGCACAAACCAAAATGCCTTCCTCTACTCCGGAGCATCAGAGTAGTTGATCCAAGGGCCACCATAGTTATTCCTCAGAAAGAGGCCCAGGCGTCTCTGTACCGACGAGGGGCGATATCTATACAGAGATAATTATTTTTATCAAAAAAGTCAATATATGATGAATAAAGAAATATACTATAAATATGATGCTAAACTATCTAATTTACTTACTTTGTACCGTCGGCCCAAATCTTTGTCTTCGTCTCCTCCGGAGGTGCGCATAGAGGATCTAGCTGATGCTGGGATGACGTCGGCTCGACCTCCTCCATATGCTCATCTGTCTCCATGGTTCCGTCAGCAGGAGGAACGCTGGATGAGGGAGTACTATCACGCCTGGAACTACTCCTCCCAGGAGTGCTGCCACGTAACGTCGGCGCAGTCGAAGATGTGACTGGTCAATATACTGGAGTACTAGGCGTCGAGGATCCAGAACCAACAGTTGGCAGTACCGGAGTAGCACTTTGTCTACCTCAAGACCTGTCGAACGCTCCGCGTCGTCCTGTCATACCTGATAACAACATATGATGAATAAAGAAATACACAAATATATAGTACGTTCTACAGTCAAAATATAATAACTAGTGGTGTCACAAGTCTAAATGGATAGTACATTCTATAGTCAATATAATACATATCTTCGTCAAAATAGTACATTCTACAGTAAAAATATAATACATTCTACAGGCAAAATATTTTATTTTCAACCATCTTCAGAAAATTCATCTTGTTCGCCTTCCTCGTCCTCCTCTTCCTCTTTCTCCTCATCTTCACCTTCATCTACTTCGTCTTCGTCTTCCTCTTCGGATAATTCTACATCTTCTATATTATTAGTCGTGTAATGAGTAACTTTCATTGAGTCCACATCTACAATAATATTTGTTACGAGAGGTAGCTCGTCCTCCTGATAAGCTATTTCGTCAATGTCAAAGGTATTTCTAGCTTTAGTCTTGCATACTGCCCACCAATCCGACCTCGCTGTCCTTCGTCTAGGATAAGTTGTGAAGTACACAAGCTGAGCCTGACTTGATAGGACAAATAATTTATAGCCTTGATATCTATACTTGTAGTTTATATCCATAAGACCATGCTTATCAATTTTCTAACCTTGATCTTGAATAGGATTGAACCATTCACACTTGAATAGCACGATCTTAGCAGGTTTTATGCCATAATTATATGTCAACTCCATAATCTCTCGTAAGATGCCAAAGAAATTATTGCCTGGATAGACGTCTTTGTAGTTCGAAGATTTGATACACAAACAATTATTTTTCGTGGAATCAAGATCCAGAAAGCTGTCTCTGATTGGAGCATTTGTTGACTTGAACCTAAACCTATTCACACAGAAACTTGGCCATATTTTGACGGCAGTAATTTGTCTCTTGGCTAGAGTTCTAATAGATTCAGTCTCAGGTGTTATTAAACGATCGACCTAAATACCAAAGTAGCGATAGTAAGTTATTTATTGTGCAAGTGCATACAGAAAAAGTAATTACCAAGCTCCTTACATATGCGCTCAACCAAGAAGAAAAATGGCTTCTCATTTCTTGTTCTACTTCTTCGTCTGTTATGTAGGGTCTAACCGACCTCAGCTCATCAATATATGTGCTGAAAAATAATGAAGCAACCCCTGATTAGTAGCATAATAGCAGCTTATACTATTATATTGAGATGACGTAAACATGGACGTATTAATTACATACCCCTCTAGCCTCTCCACTTCATCCTCGTAGCAATTGAGTAATATATAAAACTGAGCAGCCCTTAGCTCGTCGTCATTCAAATATCTCTTCTTTATTTTTTTCGAAGGCTTTTCGGACGCATTGAATACTTTTAGTATTGCATCATTAGATTCCTGATATCTGTCGTCATTTCTCGGAGCTCTCGTTTTATTAGTAGCAATATGAGGTTTGAAATACGTCGAGCAAAAGCTTGTAATCTCCTCGAGAACATAAGCTTCACAAATAGAGCCCTCAACCCGTGTCTTATTTTTTACCTTTCTCTTTAGGTGATTCAGATGTCGCTCGAAGGGGTACATCTACCGATAACCGACAGGACCACCAGCACGTGCCTCATAGGAAAGATGAATTGGCAAATGCTCTAAAGAGTCAAAGAATCCAGGAGGAAACACCTTCTCGAGCTTGCACAGTGTTACCGTAATGTCCTTCTCTTGCTTTTCTAGACGATCGACGAGCAACTTAGTAGAACAAAGATCTCTGAAGAATATGCTAAGCTCTGTCAATGGATCCTAAATGACCTGCAGTAAGAATTCCTGAAATACAATCGGAATTAACCTCTCCATGGATATGTGACAATCGTGGCTCTTCATACCCACCAGTTTGTTCTCCATGAGGTCGACGCATCTTCTCAAGTTCGACACATACCCGTCTAGAAATTTTAGACCATAAATCCACCTACAAAGTCTCCCTTTATCCTCCTTCTCCAGTGAGAAAACTGACTTAGGCTGCTTTAACTTTCCATTATCCTCCTCTATCAAATGCAATGCAGGACGTCTACATATTTTTTCTAAGTCCAACCTGGCCTTTGGATTGTCTCTCGTCTTTTCTTTTACCTCCATTACAGTATTAATTATGTTATCAAACACATTCTTCTCGATATTCATGACATCAAGGTTATGTCTGATCAGATTGGTGCTCCAATATGGCAGATCTCAGAATATAGTCCTCTTCATCCAGTTATGGGTGCGACCAAATCCGTCATACGTGTACCCCTTAGTAGGATCTTCAATAGCACTTGGTAAATCTTTTACCTCTTTCCATATCGTGTATTCGGGCCACATTGGCGGTGGATTGGCCTTCTCTACAATGTCCGCACGAAAAGCATTCTTGTTCCTCCGGTACGGATGATCCTTTGGCAGGACAATCGAAGAAGCACGATTTGCCTCCGTGTTTCAAACGGAAAGCCTTAGTGCGGTCCATGCAATATGGACATGAGAGACAACCATGAGTACTCCATCCTGATAATATTCCATAGGTCGGAAAGTCGTTGATGGTCCACATAAGTGCTGCCCTCATCTGAAAATTCTGCTTTCTGGAAATATCGTACGTATTGGCACCTACTTTCCACAGCTGATTCAACTCATCTATCAAAGGCTGTAAATATACATCGATGTTCCTCTTCGGGTTATTCGGACCCGAGAAAATAACGGCTAGGAACATATACAGAATCTTTATGTACATCCAAGACGGTAGATTGTACGGAGTCACGATCACAGGCCAACACGAATACTGGGAGCCCGAAAGTCTGAATGGGGTAAAACCGTCGGAGGAGAGCCCCAATCTGACATTACGCAAATCCGAAGTAAAATCTGGATACTCTCGATCAAAGTGCTTCCATGTTTCTCCATCGAATGAATGATCCAATACTCCTTCGATCTGTTTCCGCCTGTGCTAACTCATGTTTTCTGCAGTCTCCTTCACCATAAACAACATCTGCAATCACGGCGTTAAAGACAAGTAGTGCATCGAATCGGTAGGCTTCTTTGCACCGACATACTTTTCTCTTCCAGTGGCCTTGTAGCCATCAGCACCACAGAATCTACATGCATCTTTATCCTTGTCGTCTTTGTAGTACAACATGCACCCTTTGTGACATGCATCAATTCCCTCGTATCTCATCTAGAGTGGTCTCACCATCATCTTAGATCGGTAGAAGTCTTTAGGCAACTTTGTACCCTCTGGTAAGATCTCTATAATCAAATCTATCAGTCAGTTATAGCATTCTTGCGATATGTTAAAATCGGTCTTGATGCTCAATAATTTTGTAACCACCTCCAACTGTGAATGATCTTCACAACTAGGATATAATGGATTTTTTGTATTCTCCAACAACTCCATAAACTTCGCAGCATAGGTATTCGGTGCCTCCTCAGCTGCATCATGATTGTCCGGATCGAAACCAGGCCTCGCCGCATCAAAAACCATGTTCACCCACCCGTCGTCGTAAGCAGCGTGGTCGTGGACATCCATATATGGCTCAACATAAGGCTCTGACTCTGATGCTAAATACACAAGTTCTCCGTGCGTACTCCACTGATAGTAATTCGGCATGAAACCCTTCGAGTACAAATGATATGTGACTTCCACTTCTGGATAATATTTCAAGTTACGAAATCTCATATACATACACTTAATTTTGCTATCATCTATGTACTGAGGGAACGCCTTGGCGAACTGCAGGAACTGCTGTATACCCTCAATGAATTCATCCCGCATACTGCACATGTCATTAGGATGACGGTCGTATATCTATGAACGATGACGTTGATAGTAATTCATATCTATTTTTAGATACTTCTGTAAAAATGAATAGGCATCATTCAAGTATATACTCATCGTTAAATACAGTACATGCACTGATACTCCTAGTCCTAGCATATATACTCATCGTTAAATATAGTGTGATTCTCTTTAGGAAGGTAAGAACTGCTCTAACTTGATACACAATGCCCTTGAATGTTTTATCAACCTCATCCCTTTACATCAGGTGTTTGTATCGACAATACCTGCTATTTGAAGTCCTATACACCAAGTCAGAGAAGGCTCCTTAAGTCAAGAAACTGCCACCATAGATGCATATGTTGTGGATCTGGGTTTCGATAAGGTAGAGGATCCTCAAGAGACGATCCTTGCATTGGTGATTAGGGAGGATCCATTGTAAGTATCGGCCTATAAATCAAATTACTACGAAGACTTAAGTCATTTTTGTTGTCAAATTTTAATATGAATCATTCTAAACCTAAATTTTACAAGACTTAAGTCATTAAACAAATTGGCCCAAATGTAACTATCCAAGTTGATTGTTAATTAATTTAAGTTGTAAACTTTAACAAAAATTTAAGAGTTTAAAACTGAACTAATCGATCCGCAAAAAAGAACTGGCTGAACCTTCCTTATTGTGGTTAATCACAAATACCCCTAACTCAATCTAAATAAATAAAAAGTAAGTTAGGGTTAGGGTGTTAAGGACGAATATCTTGACCATGACAAATTTATCAATCTACTTGGGATGAAGCCAGGGTCGACCAATATTAAGGGGACAAGCTTGATGATTGTCCTAGACCCCTCAAACGGGCAAGACCCCAAAACATGGTCCAAAGTTACTTACAAGACAATCCTTCCAATGGGAAGGCCCAAACATGCACTGAACCTACTTAAGTAGAACTTCGTAGTAATATGTTATCTCTTGAGGATCGGGTTAGGGTTAGGGTTTACATCCTCTGTGATAGTCTGGGTCATATTTGTGTCAGCGTATGTGTATCATGTTTGTGTCAGTGTCATATCGTATGCATCTGTGTGTGTGAGAGAGAGAGAGAGAGAGAGAGATTGGGTTAGGGTTTACACCCTCTGTGATAGTCTGTATCGTGTATGTGTCAGTATGTGTGTGTCATGTCTGTGTCATGTGCATCTGTGAGAGAGAGAGAGAGATCATGTTAGGGTTAGTGTCATGTCGTATCTGTCACGCGTGTGTGTGTCGTATCTGTGTCTGTATCTGTCACGTGTGTATGTCGTGTCTGTGTCAGTATTATGTCGTATCCTCTGTGTGTGTGTGTGTGTGTGTGTGTGTGTGTGTGTGTGTGTGCGTGTGTGTGTGAGAGAGAGAGAAAGAGAGAGAGAGAGAGAGAGAGAGGGTTTACCTAGAGGAGGAGGAGGAGGAGGAGGGGGATGTCTGACGCCGGAGGGGGCAGTTCGCCGAAGAGGGGGGAAAGAGGGGGGAGTTTTTGAAAAATTGGGGGAAGATTTTGACAGAAGGGGGGAATCGAAACCTATATTTAAATTTTAGCGACGTTTAGTAATGTCAACTTATGACGTCACTAATAAAAATATTTTGCGACGTTATAGACGTCGCTAAAAAAGTCGCTAAATATCAAAAATACTAACGTCACTAAACGTCGCTAAATCATAAAACTCAGCGATGTTTAGCGACATTAAATAAGCATATAGCGACTATTCTTTTAAAAAACTGAATTACAGTCGCTAAATGTTGCTATATGTGCCAAATGTGACTTATAGTGACGTTTTCTTTTGGAGTCGCTAAAATCTTTAATATTAGCGACGTTTTACTTTGACGTCGCTAAAAAATATCGTTATTTCATCATATTTTGGTAGTGTTTAATTGCCTTGAACCCCGTACTTGTATTCTATCATATCCTCATTGAACTCTTTATTGTTGTTTTCCATCTTTTTCTCTTTCGGAAAGATGAACGCTCGTACTTGATATAAGTTTGAAACACAGATAGTAATAGGTATACCCCATAGGCCAATCATATTACTTTGTGACTATCTTTTATAATTAAGGACATATCACATGTGATAGGTTTTGTGTTAAGATTTTGAGGATTAGTAAGCACTATTGAATAATTGAGGAACTTTTTTTTATATAGCCTGGTGTTTATAAAAGATTGATAAATTCTAAATTGGGTAGAAGTTGCATTATCAACTTGAGATAAATATTATATAAAGGTAAAAATATTAGATCGTGATCAAGTAAGATAAGATCGAGAGAATTTGAGAATTTTTAGAAGAATGATTAAGATGATGAGGATTTAACTTTAAAAAGAAGAATAACTTATGGAATAAATTTTAAAATTTTGATATTGGACCAAATATTTATAAATTGAGCATATAATTTAAATTTTAAATATTGGTGATTGAATCATTAATTTAAATTTTGAGGATAAATATAGAATTCTAAACGTGAGCATTGATGGATGGAATTTAAAATTTTACGATTTGCTGATTTGAATTAAAAGTTAAATTTTGATTGTTGGAGCATCTATTTGAAACGTTAAGGATGGAAATTAATTTTTTAAATTTGATTAGTACGAAATCTTAAGAGTTGTTTATATTTAAAATCTAGAGGAGATTATGATAATTGAAAATTGTGATTTGAAATTTGATGTGGGTTATTTAAATCTTGAAGATATCATATAGATTTGACTTAAATTTAGATTTTTGATTATTTAAAATTTGAGAAGAGATTACGATAGGTTAAATTTTGATTTAAATAGTGGTTATTTTAATTTTGAAGAGATTACGATGGATTTGAATAGATTTTGTTATTTAGATTTTTTGAGAAGATTGCGGTTGACTTGGCTTAGACACTCCTACCCAACTTACAAGAATTTTGTACTACACAAGCAGGCAGTCGGCCTTCCAACGACTGCACCAGAAGACACTTACCCGACAACACCCCGGAGGTCAGGTGCAAGCGCCAGAGGAGGAGGAGTTGCCCTTCGCCGCATGTTACTCGTCTCGGAAGGTCCCCTCTACCAAAGGAGGAAAGAAGGCCAGCACCTCCATTCCGTCACTCTCGACCAGCGCGTTGAGAACAAGACCACTAGAAGGACCAACAATAGGACCCATGGAAGGCATTTTCCAGGGCACTCACAAAAGGAAGAAGCTGTCAGCCGCTGGGGGTAGTTCTTTCTCAGAACTCCTAGGGGTTCCCCAAGATGGGGGTAGTAAACCCCTTGACCTACACAACAATCTACCATTACGGAAAGATGATGACTCTCAAGGAACAAATTCTTAAATCCCTAGGGGTAGCTACTCTCGCAGAGATGACATAGCCTCCTACGAATTTGAGGAGGACACAACGCTGTTAGTCTTTCTTGAAGATGACTTACTGTAATAGTCCGATACGGAGAGTGCGACATCCACTGCTCTATCCATCTCTCTCCGTGTGAGGACAGTATACATGGCAGGAGATGACTATGACGCCCCCAGTGACCGACAATATCTTGAGGATCTCGAGAACATGATACAGACCATGAATGCATTGATGCAAGCCTTGACCCAAACAATGTTGGAAATCAAGGCAAACTTGACCTCTCAGCCGGCAAGGACCTCTGCGCTAGCTAACTTGGATCCCGGGATTAACGCGGATTCAAACACAACCGATCTACCCAATCCTCCCCAACCTGGTTCCTCATCCCCTTTAGCAGCAGACCGGGCTAATGAAGCAATAGAAGAGGTCCGAGAACTCCGAGCTCGACTGGATTCCATGGGTAATCGGAACTTACTCTGCGATCTCGGAGTACGCCAACCGTACCTGCTGGAATGGAGGGACGTACCATACCCGCCTAGGTACAAGCAGTTCAACATAGACACGTTTGATGGAAAGTCCTTCCCTCGTTGGTACATGAGCTACTTCGAGACAGCAACAGGACACCTACCCCATAATGATGTTATCCTTATAGACACTTTGTCGGGGCATTGGCGGGAGTAGCCTTCGACTGGTTCTATAGCCTGCCGAACAATTGCATATCATCATTTGACAATCTCAAGATTTTTTCTTCAAAATATTCTACGAGGCAGGACATGATATAACGATATCTTCCCTAATGGATGTCGCCCAGGAAGAAAAGGAGATCACTCGTAACTACATCGAACGATTTCGACAGACAGCACTAAGATTGGCCCCTGGTAATCCTGAAGCGACGCTAATGGAAATCTACTAGAGGAACCTACTTCCGGCAGTCAGCCTCTGGATGGACGACGCCCAGTTTAAAGACTGGACGGCGTTCATCGTAAGCGCTGTCAACGTTAAAAAAAAGCTGAAGAATGCCCGAAACTTGGGGATATATATCCCTACCATGGGGGACAAGGGGAAACGTCCTAACCCCAACAACAACAATAATAGTAACGGCGGTAATAGCAGCCGCGATGGAAAGGGAAAACAGGCTATGGTCGCTACCTTGACCAAGAAGCCTGAGCAAAAGCAGTCAGAGGCTCCAAAACCAAAGGAGACTTAATCTTTCTAAGATTATGATGTCAAATCCATCTTTGACATGCTGATGCAGGAAGGCAAAATTTGGCTCCCCGATGTCAGACGTCATCCTGAAGCTGTAGAAATGGACAACCCAAAGTATTGTCACTTCCACCGATACGTCCACAACCCGATGCAGGAGTGCTATACCCTGAAGCGGTACATCCAATGCCTAATCGATACCAAGGCTCTTTCTCTGGACTTCGACAATGTGACAGTCACCGCCAATATGATATCACTCCAGTTCGACAACTTTTAGGGGACGGAAGCCCATGACGGAGTGGTCCCAGTCCAAAAGGCAACTAGGGAGGTGGTCAGACTTCTACCAGCTCAAGACCAGACGGCCGGTCTAATACCTCTGGCCACGTCACATAGGTAAGTCATGTGGGTCCATTTTGACCTCGTACCAGACTTGACACAGCCGGTGACATCATCAACCGCCAAGTCTAAGGGCAGAAAATATAAATCCTGTTACACAGTTTCTTCCTCGGTTGAAGAGATGGCAGCAGGTACAACAAGGTCAGACTTAATGTACCAACAGATGCACAGCGATACGCCCCCGGTTTTCGTGCCTACCACTACTGGTCCTGGGCCATCTCAGCCCCCGCCAGCGAACAAGTCTAAATAGAAAAAAAATGCGCTTCGATAAACCACTGCGCAGGGATGCACCACAAGGGCTGAAAAGACCCTATAACTTTGATATCTTAGCACAATTAGCCAACACTCCGACAAATTATCGCTATTTGAGATTTTACGACTCTCCAAAGACACTCGGGCTGCCATGAGTGAGGCATTACAGAATGCTGATACCTACCTGGCACAAGTTAAGCCACCAGCCGAAGATCCTGCTGCTTTTCCATATTACAACAATGCCATGGATGCGATACCCAATATCACCTTCTCACAACATGACATATTGCTAAAAATAATAGGCTCGATCATCCTCTGTACTACACATGATATATTAGTGACATCAAGGTAGACTGGATGCATATTGACCCAGGAACGTAAATCAACATCATCTCAATAAGTTTGCTTCAGACCTTGCGGATCTTGATGCATCTTCTAGCGGCCACCAATGCTGACATTGTTAGCTTCAACAAAGGAAGGGGTTACCCTCTGGGCAAAATCTGCCTGAAATGCCAGGCCGGTGACCTAAAAATAGAAGTCGTATGTTATGTCATAGACGTAGATACATCCTATAATGTCTTGTTAGGACATTCGTGGATACATGAACACAGGCCCGTGGCGTCCACCCTCCCCCAGTACCTGAAATATGTAGACGAACACGATTATGTCAAGATAGAGTTTGTTGATGTCGATCCATTTAAGAAAATTGAGATTTACTACTCTGACTCGATCATCTACAAGAAAATCTGCTAAGATGAAGGTGGCAATGAGGCCGATGATGAAGCCGAGGCCACAACAACACTCGAGGAGCCCTTGAAAATTTGCCTTAAGGGTCACACTTTCGACGCGGCCACCCCCCTCATCGTCAAATCGTACGAGAAGGTACCTAAATCTCCGGTACCTTCAGCATCATTAGAACCAATGGTCATTCGCCTTTGTAGGCTGAATCGACCACCAAAAGAAGATCTCACTCTATCTACGCCTTCCGAACCCATGATCGTTCGCCTTCACAGGCCGAGCTGACCATCAAAGGAAGATACAACCACGACTGCAGCTTCCAGACCTTTGGTGGTAAAATTATAAAGAAAACTACCAAAGCCTTCGCTTGCGCTGGGGGTAGCCGAAGAGAAGAATGAACTAAAGGAGTATATATCCGCTAATGTCAACATCATTTTTCCTGACGATGTAATTTTGCAAGAAAATATACCTAATTTTCTCAATAAAGGGTTATATTTTAACTACTCTGAGCATATGTATATAAGTACATTGTACTCCATGGAGCCTGGTCTATGTCACGCCCCAGTCCCGCAAGGCCGTTCGTCCTCGCTTTGGTCCCTACGGAACCGATCGTCCTAGCACGGGCGTGATGTCGTGCAAGCCTAAAGTGCGCTTGCACAAGGCCAAAGCTTTGATACAAGGGCAAGTAAGCTATTCAATACTGAAGCAGCGGCACACATATTGCAGAAAAGTAAAGAAGACAATGGCATATGAAAAATAAGCTCTTTTATTAATATTCACAAGTGTTACAAGTGGCGCATGGCCGAGGTTACAATTCGCTCAAGCACTCTATCTCTCGATTACAATGATACCGTTCCATACATTATGTCCCTCTATATAAAGCAACTCAAAGCAGGCACAAACTCGATGCGGCTCAAGGCATCGACTCCAGATTTCCGGTTTCTTGGAATGAGGTACGGCTATCGCTTCCTCGGACGATCAGGCACCTAAGAACAAGCAGACTGTTGGTAGGTCAGCACTTTATACAAGTACTGGTGAGATAAAATAACTGAACAGAAGCTACACCCCTTGAAACCCACACTAAGTAATCATGTGGCAAAATATTACATTACTAGTGATCTTGATACTTTTACCTAAGTTTATTTCATGCAGCTCAGAACTAGTCAGATTACATCTTTTTTGAAAACACAAGTTGGAAATCAGTTTTGCATATTCGATATTCAAGCATTAAAGCAACTATAAGGGACAATTTTCTCATCGTGCAGTGCGCAGCATGTATTGTGTAACATAATCAACTCTTGGGGCAAGCTTATGTAGCAGATTGATCACCATAATTCAAAGCAAGCAAATCAAGTGGACTGCCATTCATACAATCAATCAAGGCAACACATCTATATGATTTCGGTCCCCGAAAAACTCAGGATTGGCAGCGGTAATCCAACTATCCAATGACTCACATACTGGTACTATTAGCAGTTGTGACCAAGGTTCAGCTCTGCACTAATAGCCATTGTCCAACCGATGCGAATGTATGAAGCACTATCAGAAATCAACGATGCAGACTAAATGAACAAGCAGGCTATACATAAACTCATTTTATTTCTCTTACCCACGGCCGAGCGGCTATTCCTGCAGCAGACACACAAGTTAGCAACAATTTGCATAACATAATGTACACAGTTCTTTAGTTTCCTGTCCGTCCCTGCATCAAACAGTTAGGTATACAAGAAGGCTAGCCTAGCATGTGCCCTAACTATATGATGGTCCCCTCAACGGGATTAGCAGTGGGGAAATACAAGCCTATCTTACTAATAGATGGGTCTACCCTCCCGTAAGTAAGGTGTGTTAAGCCTCAGGGTATCTAGATCTCTCCTAGGCCGAACGATCCTAGTGCCCCAGGAAACGCTAGAGAGATGACCCTGTGCACAAGTTGTCCTAACCAAATGCGAGAATGCAAGCTCCTATCAATTCCAGATAATGTACATACTCCAGAACAAGCAAGCAAACACATCTATCAAGTCCATATAGCCGAAGCTCTCTCAATACACTTGCTACACTTGCCTAATAGCCACACCCCCCCCATAAGTAAGGTTTTTAAGCCTCAGAGTGGACTATTAGTCAAGATTCACAAGCTCACGCCATTCACCAAGTTCTATCTCTTGACAAGCAATCAATGAAGCATGTTCAAGCAAAGCTAACTCATTAAACAAGTAACAAGCAAGAACAATTCTTATAACTCTAGCATGCAATTCTATCTCTTGTTGGACAAGCATTCAAGTATTTCAATCTAGCATACGATATCAAGAATAAGTGCAAGCAATTCTTTTACTCTTTATTTATTAGCATGGCAGAGTTCGTTCAATAGCGGTATTTGTGTGACTAAGCATGCAATAACTATCATATCTCATTTGCATAGCAATGGTTCTATCTCATATTAGACAAGCATTTCCAGTTCTCTAGTTAGGCAAGCAAGCAAACAGATTTGTTTCAATGACAAGCTATGTGAGTTCTCTTATTAGCATGCTGAGACAGGTTCTATCATTCTTCTTATGAAACAATCTTCTTTAGCAATAAGCATTCAAAAGCTCATATTTATTATTAAGGCATGCGAGAATCAGAGAATGCAGTTCTGCCCACTCACATTGATTAATCGGTCGGGAACTCTTCGAGAAGACTTCCGTTCGAGCAAGCAAGGCGATATCACTAGTACATAGCGCCTACGCGGAGCGGGGTGCTACATAATTACCCACCAACAAAGAGTTTTGTCCTCGAAACTCAAGGAAAAACTCACGAAAACACAGAGCAGCGATAGTTCTCATCCCTCGCCATCCCAAATCAAAACTCTATCAATTATAACTCAATAAAACTCTAGCCAACAAAATCATAAATCACATCTCAAGCAACAAAAACAAATCCAAAAAAAGTTTTGCCGGCAACTTTGAGAATATTTACGGACTCATTGTATGGAACGTTCATTGCATCTCACATCAGGCACATCTCAGAGTTGGAGGCAACAAAATAGGCAAAGAATTGAGTCGCTCTGATACCACTATGTCACGCCCCGGTTGTCACGACCCGCACCCGGTTTAGGAGCACGAGTGCGTGGGTACGTCCAGCCTACGCCGCAGCATCGACGGTAGAACGCTGTCAAGGTCTTGATACTATCTAACTAATGTCATGCAAGCATCCAATCTCCATTAGGAGGCACGGATGACACAAATAAGATGAACACATACTCAATCACAGGATTACAGCACGATAAGATTTTGAAACAGAAATTTAAAATTTAAACACAACACAAGTCCACAAGTAATATTCTAACTCAATAATATCCAAGAATCATCAAAATGCCGGAGACAAATCCGGTACCAAATAGTCTACTTAAAGAACTAACAATAAATAATAACTCCGACTAGACCTTCCAGAATCACAACTAACTACCAAGTCTGCAGCTACTCACCATATGGTCCATAAAGTGTCGGACAGCGGTCCTCTAAGGCATAGTCTGGAAAAATATTTCCAGTCAGGAAGGAGCAAAGCAACACTCTCAAATAACAATTCCATTAATTGATAATGTCTATAATACAATAAAACATGTCATGCTAGCTACTGAGAAGACAGTGAATTAAATACAATGGCAATTTAAGAGAGACAGGCAATGTAAAGAGACAGGCAATAAGCAATATGATACAGTCAGTGCATGTATGGAATGAAAGAACAAGGAACAGTATCATATACGGGTGATGTAGTATATGATTTAAAATAGGGAACTGTAATCTATTCTAAGTGTTTTAAAATAGTAGTTTCAAAATGTGATCGGCTTGGGAACATGTACGATTGCTACAGTCTGGCTAATCATACGTGAGAGTATGATTAATACCAATAATATTTAATTATACAATGGGTATTTGATCACATCTCTCACTAGCAATTTCCCCGCCCCCCAACTAGTACTGTGGATCCAATCATGACACGTCACGAATACACGAACATTGTCTAATATATTATGTACAATGTCTAATTATCAATATCTAATGTCAATGTCAATATCAATATCGTGTATAATGTCAATACGAAAATCAAGGTAACATCTCATGACTGCAGATCCAAGCTATACTAGTCCGTGTAGCACAGTGTCAAGGATTCAGATGTAACATTTTATGATTGTTGAATTTATAGAAATTATCAAAGAATTGGAAATTATCAGAGAATATACTTGCCTTGGGTCCTTAGCTGGTAATTATTGGTGTCCTGTTCCAGAGTATCCCCTGGATAAACCAACAGTCCTATAAACATATCACAAATAAAACCACATTTGCATCAGATGCTACCCTAACATACAGTCTATAAACACTGGCCTCAGGGCCATGCCAGGCAGGGCACTAGTCAACTAGGGTCATCTAGTAGGGATACATATTTAAATAACATCTCATTAACTAATATATATAATTTCCATCCATTACAATAATAGATATATGTATAAATATATACACTTTTAAAATAAATAATACTTGTATATATATATAAACATAATAAATAATACTTGTATATGTATAGTTCATGGAAAGAATACAATACGTATTTATATTGTATACATACAAAAAGGAATTTAATGTAATACATATATATCTAAAATATATACCAAATATACGTTTTTATACCAAAGTACGATTATACATATATATAATCAACATTATCATTTAATATACTAATACTAATACACCAAAATAAATTTATACTAGCATATACTTTTATTAAATAAATGTCATGAAATAAACTTATGTATATATACATATATATATACAAATTTAAATTAAATACATATACTAATTTCACATTAATTAAATATATAAATACTTTACATTAATTACACTAATAATATAGTGTATATTTTATAAAGCACATTTTATGAAAAAATAGTGTACATATAGGTATACAATTAATTAATCATACATACTATAATTATACAATTTATTTAAGTACATACTATACTTATACAATAATAATAAAATAAATAATATGCATATACATATTTTAAATACATACATACGCTAAAGTATATACACATATATTAGAATACACATTTTTACATTATACTAAAGTATATATATTAAACATAAATTAAATAATTACTATACATATGTGTATATAGTATTAGCTAAATAAATACTATACGTACACACGTATTAATCATAAATTAAATAGATAATATACATTCACATTATTAAATTATATATTACCCTGTATTTTTATACTATACACATTAATTACTATATATACAAATACCTATACATAGTCATATATATACACTAATATATATTACAAGTTATATACATACATATATACATATATATATATATATATACATATATATATATAGAGAGAAGGAGGGAGAAGAAGAGGGGAGCCTTACAGTGGTGGAGTGGCTGCCGGCCGGAGTCGCTCGCCGGACTGAGCAGGGAGGCCGGAGTGCAGAGGGGTCGTCGGGTTATAGGCCAGCAGAGTGGTGGAGATGGAGGCCGGTGGTGATGATCGAGGGGGCTCCGGAGGGAGTTGTGGGGAGCAGCCGGACCTGATGTGGGCCGACGGACGCACGGCTGGAGGAAGCTGTCGCCGAAAACGTCGAGGAAACGCCGGCCATGGTGAACGAGAGCAGAGGGAGAGCAGTCGGGGACCGCCGGACTGGGCAGGGACCGCCGGGCTGGTCGGAGCAGCGGAGAACGGCAGCGAGGGGGATGGGTGATGGTTGGCGGAGTGATGAAGGGGGAGATGGAGGGAGAAGCACGAGCAGCGGCGAGGGGAGGAGCCGCCGGCTGAAGGGGGACTGTGCGGGGAGTACACAGAGCCGCCGGGCCGGAGTCGGCCTGAGAATGGCCGGGCTGAACAGTTATATGGGGGGGAAAGTTGAGGAACAGTATCCCCCCCTACCTATTTGAATTCAATATAATTTTAATGAAAAAGAAAACAATAAGGAAGAAGAAGGAAGGAAGAAGGAGAAGAAGAAAGGAAAAGAGAAAAAGAAAAAGAAGGAGGCTACGGTTTGGTGTTGAGGATGGAGGAAAGAGAGAGGTGGGGGAAAACCTAGGTTGTCTAGGGATTAGGGTTGATGTAGACATGTCATTATATAGGATGAGGGGATTTTGATGGAGGGTTGTGATTGACCCTCTAAATGAGTGGCTCAGATTGAACATGAGGGAAATTAATTCATGTAGGAAAAATGCAATTTGGTCCTCAAGTAAATAATCTTTCCATTTGGTCTTGGACAATGGGGTGATGACACCTACAATTGAATAATTGCAACTTGGCCCCTTAAATTTGGGAAATTGCACAAACACATAAAATGACAAAAATTTGATGGGCGATTCGGGGTCCGGTATTTTGTAGGGTCAGGGGGGGCTGTATGATAGGTACGGGTTTAAATAGCAGGGCACTAGAATTAAATTAGGATTTTCAAAATCAGTTAAAATAGTATCCTCAATTTAAATAGAAATAAATGCAAGTTGTGTTCAACAATTAATTAGGAGTATATGGAGCCAAAATCAGTTCAGGTCATCAATACCAATAATGAAGTAGACTCAGAGTAGAATATTACCCTAATTTGGGCCGCACAAAAAATAGGTCAAGATTGTCTCCAATTTAAATCGGAACGCACAACGATACAAAATAGGGATTTTAAAATAAACGTTCGCGACGATTTTTGTGCGGCCAGAAATAATGTACAAAGAGCATAATTATGAGTTGCAAAAATAGCAGAATGGAAGCGGACATGTCTAGGGCAAGATTGTGAAATTTGTTGGAAGACAAAAGTCAGGGTAGCGCTCCAAATATCGAAGCAAAGGCAATGCGCAATAATATTAAATAAAATACGGTAATTAATAAAAATCTCCAAAAATTAAATTATAAATAAAATAATTAATTACATAATTCCACAATTCCTGACAGGTGTTCGTATACTGGCTTCTAGGTCAGTCTGCTAGCTAAAAATAAATGAGCACTGTATCTAATACTATATTTAATTACTCATCACACATAATTATTTAAATTAAAAATATTATCATGCAATTATTTAATTATAACTACCATAATATTAAATATTGTAAAAAGTCGAAATTACCCCTGTTTTCGGAATGTGGTAGTGACAAGTCTACCCACCTTAAAAGAATTTCGTCCTTGAAATTTAAAATCCTCAAAATAGCGTTTAATCATACACATTATTATTTTTCTCAATTTAAATTCATCAACCATGAATCAATTAATAATCCACAAGGTCTTTTCACAATTTCAAAAATTTTGAAATTATTGTATTCCTGAAAAATCCTCAAAATTTATCATCGAACTCTATTCGTATCATGATCTCCTACGAATCTGATGTTTAGTAATTAAAACCTGAATTGATATCTACTCCTCTAACTTAATCCAACAATGCACATTTAAAATTTCCATCAAAAAAACACCAATCCATGAATCCAAATAAAACTCGTCCAAAAAGTTGGTGTTTAATCACTAACCCATTTATCACCTTACTCCTTAAATTTGATTTTTTTTTCCATGCACAATTATAAAAATGTAATCTCGTCCCACAAGATTTGAGTTTAAACATAATCCATAAATGATTTTATTCCTCGATTCCTCTTTCCTCAAAATACTCAACAATGCCACATCCAAATATAACATTTTAAAATTCATAACTTGCAATCAATTAAATATATTGATAATCCCCCAAATTTCCAAATTTTATAACCCATTTAATCATGTCATAATTTCCTGGAATTAATAAGTCATAAATTCTGCCATGTTAAATTCTTAACCCTCTATTTAATCAATGTTTATCCTCGAATTTTTTTTTTTCACATAATATGCAACGATGTAATACTTATGAAACCTCCAATACAATATTCAAAATATAAGTTCACAACTTGCAGTCCAATAATTATATCGATGGCTTTCTTAAATTCCTCAATTTCAATGTTAAATTCAATCATTTCATAATCTTCTTAAAATCAATGATTTAACAAAACTTCAATTATGCCATATTAAATTTCCAACTCTTTATTTAATTTAATATTTTTCCTCAAAATTTAAGGCACCTTGTCTCTCTTTGTCAAGTCATAACCTCTTCGTTAATCTTTACTACAGCTAAATCCTCAACAATCAAAGTCTAAGAGAATTCTACCTACAACCATACAACATGCAACCTAAGAGAAATATGTATAATCATGGTGTCTTTTGTCATGGTATTGCAGTCTCTGTATCAGGGGTACTACTAACTACATTATCACAAGAATTTATGCATACAAGCTATGGTACTAAGGTATCAATCAATCAATCAATCAATTAGATAGAAACAGAAGGAAGGAACGAACAGAACCTGCTAACACATTACCTACAGTATCGGTCTCCTCGACCGTCATCGCAAATGCCCGCCCTGCTGGGGTGGTTCCCTTTGCGGGTGCTGAGCAATATACAGTTCCACAGGTAGCCTAACTGGATCTCTATAATTTGGAGCTGCGCGCTGGTCGGAAAGATAAGGAACTCGAAGATAATCCCTTACTCGATGTCCCGCAGCGCCACAGTGCAAACAAAGTCCCAGCCTCGTTCTACAGCTCTTCCAAAGGTGACCTGGCTTCTTACAGAAATGACAAGTTCGTTGATCCTGCTGTACAGGAACTGGTGCCGGGTACTGCTGTTGATACTGAAATGCCCAGGGTTGTTGCCGAATATGAACTGGTGCCTGGTACTACTGTTGATACTGAAATACCCTCGGCTACCACTGGCCAGGATACTGCTGGGCAACTCTCTCAACTGCCTGTAGTGCCATCTGGTGAGCGTTCTCCATGCTCTCTCTCATCAGCTCGGTTTGTGCCTGGTGCGCTTCTGCTTGCACCCTCTGAGCCTCAGCTTGAACTCGCTGAGCGTCTGCCGTCACTCTCTGGGCATCTACCATGCCCTGGATCAAGGTAAATATCTGCGTTCCGTCAATGGGCAAACCTCCGGGAATCGGAGTTGGTGGAGGAGGAAGGTTGTCCGTCACAGCTGCGGCAATCTTCTGGACAGGTGGAGGAGGAAGGTCCCCGATAGGTGCAGACACACCTACGTGCATCGGAGATGTAGGAGGAACTACTGCTGTCTGTCCCTCAGGTGGAGAGGTGGCAGACCCCTCTAAAGCTTATGTTCCCGCTCTCATAGACCTTGTCTGCGGCGACATCCTGAAGACAGATCCCAAAGAATCAATTTAGGCAAAAATACGATATCATCAAGGAAGGACAGTATAGTTCTAAAGAAGCAACATTCAAGATAAATAGATTGGAATAACATTCCTAGTTGTGGTTGCACAGGTCAAGATGCATCCATGGTCTGATACCTCTATCCCCTAGGTATCACAGTTCTATCACAAGCACTCTCACTGCTAGCTTCCTTACCTACTGCAATCGCTGATACTAGTTATTCCTATCACTCAAGTGCATAACAATTGCAACACACTATACTAAGTACTGCTCTCTCTCTAATACAATCCTAGATGAACACCCAAGTCAGTTGGTAGTGAAATCTCAATCATGCTCAAGCCAACAGATCCTTACACATGCATCTCATCTACTATATACTAATATATCTCTCTCACTATAAGATTTTATCCTCAAATAAAATTCCTCAAAATAACTCCTCGAATAAATTTTTAAAGTAAAAGCATACACTTTCCTCAAGACTAATTATCTAAATACTGAAATAAAACTTAATCACACAAAATCCTTACAGACTTGTCTAGGTTTATTGAATCGAATCTGAATTCCTCAAAATAAATTTTTAATAGCCATATTTCAACTCCTCAATTTCAAAGTTTTTGCAATTCATTAAAATCTTCAAAATAAATTTTAATAACAATCTCAATCTTCTCAGAATCCTAAAATTTGAAATTCATTTTCAATCTTCAATTAAAAAATTTAAATCCACCTTCTGTAGTCCAATAGCTCTAATGTTAATCATTCTCACTGTCCTCATCGACATGCGTCATCAGGTAATACCATAAATCAGTCTGCAAGTTCATCTTGATATGAAATCCAGTCCTACTATAAAACAAAAAATCCTAACTTAATAACTAATCAACAACAATCAAATCAATATCAACAAATGAGAATGGACGGAACAAGGGAATGATTTTAAATTGGAAATTATAACAAGATTCTCAGGGGTCATCCCAGGAATCTCTCAAGGAATTGTGATTGAGTATTTACTCTCGTCCTAGTATCCTATGTCCTAGATTCTATCGCAGGCACGCAGTAGTATAACAAGGATGTCACACTACCACGACATCACTCTAAATGCGAAGTCTGACCTGCATGGGCCACCACTAAAAACGTGTCACGACCTGCACCCGGTTTAGGAGCACGAGTGCGTGGGTACGTCCAGCCTACGCCGCAGCATCGGCGGTAGAACGCTGTCAAGGTCTTGATACTATCTAACTAATGTCACGCAAGCATCCAATCTCCATTAGGAGGCACGGATGACACAAATAAGATGAACACATACTCAATCACAGGATTACAGCACGATAAGATTTTGAAACAGAAATTTAAAATTTAAACACAACACAAGTCCACAAGTAATATTCTAACTCAACAATATCCAAGAATCATCAAAATGCCGGAGACAAATCCGGTACCAAATAGTCTACTTAAAGAACTAACAATAAATAATAACTCCGGCTAGACCTTCCAGAATCACAACTAACTACCAAGTCTGCAGCTACTCACCATATGGTCCATAAAGTGTCGGACAACGGTCCTCTAAGGCATAGTCTAGAAAAATATTTCCAGTCAGGAAGGAGCAAAGCAACACTCTCAAATAACAGTTCCATTAATTGATAATGTCTATAATACAATAAAACATGTCATGCTAGCTACTGAGAAGACAGTGAATTAAATGCAATGGCAATTTAAGAGAGACATGCAATGTAAAGAGACAGGCAATAAGCAATATGATACAGTCAGTGCATGTATGGAATGAAAGAACAAGGAACAGTATCATATACGGGTGATGTAGTATATGATTTAAAATAGGGAACTGTAATCTATTCTAAGTGTTTTGAAATAGTAGTTTTGAAATGTGATCAGCTTGGGAACATGTACGATTGCTACAGTCTGGCTAATCATACGTGGGGGTATGATTAACACCAATAATATTTAATTATACAATGGGTATTTAATCACATCTCTCACTAGCAATTTCCCCGCCCCCCAACTAGTACTGTGGATCCAATCATGACACGTCACGAATACACGAACATTGTCTAATATATTATGTACAATGTCTAATTATCAATGTCTAATGTCAATGTCAATATCAATATCGTGTATAATGTCAATACGAAAATCAAGGTAACATCACATGACTGCAGATCCAAGCTATACTAGTCCATGTAGCACAGTGTCAAGGATTCAGATATAACATTTCATGATTGTTGAATTTATAGAAATTATCAAAGAATTGGAAATTATCAGAGAATGTACTTGCCTTGGGTCCTTAGCTGGTAATTATTGGTGTCCTGTTCCAGAGTATCCCCTGGGTAAACCAACAGTCCTATAAACATATCACAAACAAAACCACATTTGCATCAGATGCTACCCTAACATACAGTCTATAAACACTGGCCTCAGGGCCATGCCAGGCAGGGCACTAATCAACTAGGGTCATCTAGTAGGGATACATATTTAAATAACATCTCATTAACTAATATATATAATTTCCATCCATTACAATAATAGATATATGTATAAATATATACACTTTTAAAATAAATAATACTTGTATATATATATAAACATAATAAATAATACTTGTATATGTATAGTTCATGGAAAGAATACAATACATATTTATATTGTATACATACAAAAAGAAATTTAACATAATACATATATATCTAAAATATATACCAAATATACGTTTTTATACCAAAGTACGTTTATACATATATATAATCAACATTATCATTTAATATACTAATACTAATACACCAAAATAAATTTATACTAGCATATACTTTTATTAAATAAATGTCATGAAATAAACCTATGTATATATACATATATATATACAAATTTAAATTAAATACATATACTAATTTCACATTAATTAAATATATAAATACTTTACATTAATTACACTAATAATATAGTGTATATTTTATAAAGCACATTTTATGAAAAAATAGTGTACATATAGGTATACAATTAATTAATCATACATACTATAATTATACAATTTATTTAAGTACATACTATACTTATACAATAATAATAAAATAAATAATATGCATATACATATTTTAAATACATACATACGCTAAAGTATATACACATATATTAGAATACACATTTTTACATTATACTAAAGTATATATATTAAACATAAATTAAATAATTACTATACATATGTAAATATAGTATTAGCTAAATAAATACTATACGTACACACGTATTAATCATAAATTAAATAGGTAATATACATTCACATTATTAAATTATACATTACCCTGTATTTTTATACTATACACATTAATTACTATATATACAAATACCTATACATAGTCATATATATACACTAATATATATTACAAGTTATATACATACATATATACATATATATATATATATATATATATATATATATATATATATATATATACATATATATATAGAAAGAGAAGGAGGGAGAAGAAGAGGGGAGCCTTACAGTGGTGGAGTGGCTGCCGGCCGGAGTCGCTCGCCGGACTGAGCAGGGAGGCCGGAGTGCAGAGGGGTCGTCGGGTTGTAGGCCAGCAGAGTGGTGGAGATGGAGGCCGGTGGTGATGATCGAGGGGGCGCCGGAGGGAGTTGTGGGGAGCAGCCGGACCTGATGGGGGCCGACGGACGCACGGTCGGAGGAAGCTGTCGCCGGAAACGTCGAGGAAACGCCGGCCAGGGTGAACGAGAGCAGAGGGAGAGCAGTCAGGGACCGCCAGACTGGGCAGGGACCGCCGGGCTGGTCTGAGCAGCGAAGAACGGCAGCGAGGGGGATGGGTGATGGTTGGCGGAGTGATGAAGGGGGAGATGGAGGGAGGAGCACGAGCAGCGGCGAGGGGAGGAGCCGCCGGCTGAAGGGGGACTGTGCGGGGAGTACACAGAGCCGCCGGGCCGGAGTCGGCCTGAGAATGGCCGGGCTGAACAGTTATATGGGGGGAAAAGTTGAGGAACAGTATCCCCCCCTAACTATTTGAATTCAATATAATTTTAATGAAAAAAAAAACAATAAGGAAGAAGAAGGAAGGAAGAAGGAGAAGAAGAAAGGAAAAGAGAAAAAGAAAAAAAAGGAGGCTACGGTTTGGTGTTGAGGATGGAGGAAAGAGAGAGGTGGGGGAAAACCTAGGTTGTCTAGGGATTAGGGTTGATTGAGACATGTCATTATATAGGATGAGGGGATTTTGATGGAGGGTTGTGATTGACCCTCTAAATGAGTGGCTCAGATTGAACATGAGGGAAATTAATTCATGTAGGAAAAATGCAATTTGGTCCTCAAGTAAATAATCTTTCCATTTGGTCTTGGACAATGGGGTGATGACACCTACAATTGAATAATTGCAACTTGGCCCCTTAAATTTAGGAAATTGCACAAACACATAAAATGACGAAAATTTGGCGGGCGATTCGGGGTCCGGTATTTTGTAGGGTCAGGGGACGCTGTATGATAGGTACGGGCTTAAATAGCAGGGCACTGAAATTAAATTGGGATTTTCAAAATCAGTTAAAATAGTATCCTCAATTTAAATAGAAATAAATGCAAGTTGTGTTCAACAATTAATTAGGAGTACATGGAGCCAAAATCAGTTCAGGTCATCAATACCAATAATGAAGTAGACTCAGAGTAGAATATTACCCTAATTTGGGCCGCACGAAAAATAGGTCAAGATTGTCTCCAATTTAAATCGGAAAGCACAACGATACAAAATAGGGATTTTAAAATAAACGTTCGCGACGATTTTTGTGCGGCCAGAAATAATGTACAAAGAGAGTAGCAAAAATAGCAGAATGGAAGGCGGGCATGTCTAGGGCAAGATTGTGAAATTTGTTGGAAGACAAAAGTCAGGGTAGCGCTCCAAATATCGAAGCAAAGGCAATGCGCAATAATATTAAATAAAATACGGTAATTAATAAAAATCTCCAAAAATTAAATTATAAATAAAACAATTAATTACATAATTCCATAATTCCTGACAGGTGTTCGTATACTAGCTTCTAGGTCAGTCTGCTAGCTAAAAATAAATGAGTACTGCATCTAATACTATATTTAATTACTCATCACACATAATTATTTAAATTAAAAATATTATCATGCAATTATTTAATTATAACTACCATAATATTAAATATTGTAAAAAGTCGAAATTACCCCTGTTTTCGGAATGTGGTAGTGACACCGGTCCTGCAGGACCGTTCGTCCTCGCTTTGGTCCCTACGGAACCGATCGTCCTCGCACGGGCGTGATGCTGTGCAAGCCTAAAGTGCGCTTGCACAAGGCCAAAGCTTTGATACAAGGGCAAGTAAGCTATTCAATACTGAAGCAGCGGCACACATATTGCAGAAAAGTAAAGAACACAATGGCATATAAAAAATAAGCTCTTTTATTGATATTCATAAGTGTTACAAGCGGCGCATGGCCGAGGTTACAATTTGCTCAAGCACTCTATCTCTCGATTACAATGACACCATTCTATACATTATGTCCCTTTATATAAAGCAATTCAAAGCAGGCACAAAATCGATGCGGCTCAAGGCATCGACTCCAGATTTTCGGTTCCTTGGGATGAGGCACGACTATCGCTTTCTCGGACGATCAGGCACCTGAGAACAAGCAGACTGTTGGTGGGTCAACACTTATACAAGTACTGGTGAGATAAAACAACTGAACAGAAGCTACACCCCCTGAAACCCACACTAAGTAATCATGTGGTAAAATATTGCATTACTAGTGATCTTGCTACTTTTACCTAAGTTTATTTCATGCAGCTCAGAACTAGTCAGATTACATCTTTTTTGAAAACACAAGTTAGAAACCAGTTTTGCATATTCGATACTCAAGCATTCAAGCAAGCAACTATAAGGGATAGTGTTCTCATCGTGCAGTACGCAGCATGTATTGTGCAACATAATCAACTATTGGGGCAAGGTTATGTAGCAGATTGATCACCATAATTCAAAGCAAGCAAATCAAGTGGACTGTCATTCATACAATCAATCAAGGCAACACATCTATATGATTTCGGTCCCCGAAAAACTCAGGATTGGCAGCGATAATCCAGCTATCCAATGACTCACATATTGGTACTATTAGCAGCTGTGACCAAGGTTCAGCTCTGCACTAATAGCCATTGTCCAACCGATGCGAATGCATGAAGCACTATCAGAACTCAACGATGCAGACTAAATGAATAAGCAGGCTATATATAAACTTATTTTATTTCTCTTATCCACGGCCGAGCGGCTATCCCTACAGCAGACACACAAGTTAGCAACAATTTACATAACATAATGTATACAGTTCTTTAGTTTCATGTCCGTCCCTGCATCAAACAATTAGGTATACAAGAAGGCTAGCCTAGCATGTACCCTAACTATATGATGGTCCCCTCAATGGGATTAGCAGTTGGGACATACAAGCCCATATCACAAATAGATGGGTCTACCCTCCTGTAAGTAAGGTGTGTTAAGCCTCAGGGTATCTAGATCTCTCCTAGGCCGAACGATCCAAGTGCCCCAGGAAACGCTCGAGAGATGACCTTGTGCACAAGTTATCCTGACCAAATACGAGAATGCAAGCTCCTATCAATACCAGATAATGTACATACTCCAGAACAAGCAAGCAAACACATCTATCAAGTCCATATAGCCGAAGCTCTCTCAATACACTTGCTACACTTGCCTAATAGCCACACCCCCTCCCCCCCCCCCCCCCCGTAAATAAGGTTTTTAAGACTCAGGGTGGACTATTAGTCTAGATTCACAAGCTCACGCCATTCACCAAGTTTTATCTCTTGACAAGCAATCAATGAAGCATGTTCAAGCAAAGCTAACTCATTAAACAAGTAACAAGCAAGAACAATTCTTATAACTCTAGCATGCAATTCTATCTCTTATTGGACAAGCATTCAAGTATTTCAGTCTAGCATACAATATCAAGAATAAGTGCAAGCAATCCTTTTACTCTTTGTTATTAGCATGGCAGAGTTTGTTTAATACGGTGTCCGTGTGACTAAGAATGTAATAACTCTTATATCTCATTTGCATAGCCTATCTCATATTAGACAAGTATTTTTAGTTCTCTAGTTAGGCAAGCAAGCAAACAGATTTGTTTCAATGACAAGCTATGTGAGTTCTCTTATTTGCATGCTGAGGCAGGTTCTATCATTCTTCTTATGAAACAATCTTCTTTAGCAACAAGCATTCAAAAGCTCAGATTCATTATTAAGGCATGCGAGAATCAGAGAATGCAGTTCTGCCCACTCACATTGATTAATCGGTCGAGAATTCTTTGAGAAGACTTTCGTTCGAGCAAGCAAGGCGATATCACTTGTACATAGTGCCTACGCGGAGTAGGGCGCTACAGTCTAGGCCTTCATCTGCACACACAAGTGACCACTACCTACACAGTGCACCAACTTTACTATAGTCAAGATTGTTATTTCTTAGTCCCACCCAGAAAGAGGGGAGATAAGATCATCATCTTCGGCATAGTGGAATATCCCCGGTCCTTCACCCTAAGGGAAGTAGAACCAGAATCGGATATAAGCAGAATACCACTCTACCGGTACAGTTTACAAGCCCTGCACCTTATCCAGAAGATGGGATAGAACCTTAAGATCACTGAAGAGTTGAACTATAACAAAGGTCGAAGGTGGCCTCTACGACTTCCCTCCCCTGCAGTCAAGCCCGAGGATTACTATCATAAGACCAAGAATGGCTTAAGATATGTAATACCTCCTACAACTCCCGAGGGATCAGATAAAGAAGATGAAGTGCGCTCACACTCTTTAAAATCTTCAGCTTGGGACTCCGACGTCAGCATCGGGGATGTGCTCAGACAAACAATATCCTCCAACATGGTGTCTGTCGACCTTGAGGAAGACAACGAGGATCTACCCGAGCTCTTTGAGATGGAACCTTAGGCCCAATACCTTGATTCGCAATGGGAGATGCGATTCGAATAATGAGAGCCTCCTACAGTGGATGAAGCCATACAAATTGACCTCGGCGACGAATCATACCCCAAACCTATTTTCGTTAGTAAAATCTTGCCTAACGAAGACCGAGAATCCCTATTATAACTCGTCAGGGAATACATCGATGTCTTTGCCTGGAGTTACGAAGTCATGCTAGGACTGGTTCCCAAATTGCGGTCCACAAACTTAATATTTTGCCAAACGCCAAACCAGTCAAGCAATAACAACGACGATTCCAGCCATACGTGATAGATTCAATCGAAGCTGAAGTCAATAGGCTGATAACTAGTGGCTTCATCCACGACGAATAATACCCCGACTGGGTAGCAAACATTGTGCATGTCGTTAAAAAGAATGGAAAGATCTGAATCTGCATCAACTTTCATGATCTAAACGCAGTATGTCCTAAAGACAAATTTTCTCTTCCAATCACCGACGTAATAATTGACAACACTTATGGCTTTGAGCGCTTGTCCTTCATGGATGACTTCTCAGGCTACAACTAAATCAAGGTATTTTTCGACGATGAGAAACATATATCGTTTCAAACCCTGATAGGCGTATACTGCTACACGGTTATGTCTTTCGGTCTAAAAAATATGGGTGTTACATACCAGCGAGCTATGAGTACCATTTTTTATGAACATATATGCAAGACGGTGGAATGCTACATCGACGACATTGCTATCAATAGTCGCTCCAAAGATGATCACCTCCAAGACCTGAGGACTGTGTTTGACTTAATGCGCGTACACCACCTCAAGATGAACCCTACCAAGTCCTTCATGGGAGTCTCCAGCGGCAAATTTCTAGGTTTCGTCATCACTTCCCAGGGTATTCACATAGACCCCGACAAGACCAAGGCCATCCTGGAGATGAATCCGCCAAGGAACCTCGGGGAACTCCGCGGCCTTTAAGGGAGGTTGGCATACATCAGGAGGTTCATATCAAATATCTCTGGACATTGTCATCCATTCACACAGCTCATGAAGAAAGGTGTCTTCTTTGTTTGGAATGAAGAGTGCCAACGAGCGTTCGAAAATATCAAAGAATACCTATCAAACCCTCCTATACTGGTGGCCCGTTCATGGGAAAGCCATTTTTCCTCCATATACGCGCGATGGATCACTTTTCGATGCCATGTTAGCCCAGAATAATGATGCAGTTCACGAGCAGGCCATGTACTACCTCAGCCAAATGATGGTCGGCGCAGAGCATAGGTATACCACCGTTGAGAAGGAGTGCCTAGCTTTGGTATTCGCCATCCAAAAAAATCGATATTACGTGACTGGACAGACCATTCATGTAACCTCACGATTCAATCCCCTCAGGGTCCTCATGACCAAACCTGGGGCACTCAGTTTCCGCTTGGCTACCTGGGCAATACTATTATCCCCATATGATATGGTGTTCGCCCCACAAAAGACCATCAAGGATCAAGCATTGGCCGACTTTCTAGCATCCCAGCCGGGGTCAAAAATCTCAAAGCTTTATAAAAAAAAATTTAGACGAAGTGGCGGACGCCAACGTTACTTCACACGAAACTGTCTGGCGAATGTTCTTTGACAGTGTTTCAAGAGCAGGTCCCAAAGGCGACATCATCGCTGGAGTTGGGATAGTGTTGATCTTTCCATACGACCTCGTCATCAATCGTCCGTACTCCCTCATGGAGCCATGCTCCAATAATGTGGCAGAGTACAATGCCCTAATTATCGGACTCTAGCTCGCCAAGAAAGTCGGAGTATAGTACCTGGAGGCCTACGACGATTCTCAGCTAATAGTCAATCAAGTTCGGGGAGTATATAAAGTTCGAAATAAAGACTTGATCCCCTACCACCAAGCTGCACTTAGTATTATCACAACCTTTGAGATGTTCTTTATTAAGCATGTCCCTCGGTTGCAAAATATTGAGGCTGATGCCTTAGCCGGGCTTGCTGCTTCCTTGGCAGTTCCAAACAATGCCCATCAACTAATCGATGTGATCGGCCAAGAGATAGTCTATGCCAAAAGTATCCTATGTTTGTGCCTCAGCTATGCAGTGGAGTTTGACACAGATATTCAAGATTGGAGGCTTTCATTCATTGACTACGCAGTCTATAAAATTCTCTCCGAGAATCCAAAGAAAGCTACTTCAATCAGAAGACGTTACATCCATTTCTATTACGATACGGAGACCAAAATATTGTATCGTTGGTCCTATGATGGCCTGTTGCTACAATACTTATCGAATACAGAAGCAAAATAAGCCCTCCGCGAAGCTCATGACGTCGTCTGTGGAGCACATCAACCCGGTCCAAAGCAACAAGACCGTCTTCGGAGAATAGGCTACTATTGGCCTACGATGGCAGAAGATGCTATTAATTATATGAGAAAGTGCCAAACATGCCAAGTCTACGCAGACTTCATCCGCCAGCTATCTGAGTTTCTACACTCAACGGTAGTATCTTTGCCGTTTGAGGCATGGGGAATGGATATCGTCGGGCCAATCAGTCCTCCTTTATCGAAAGGGCATCGGTTTATCTTGGCGATCACTGACTACTTCTCTAAGTGGACCAAAGTTATCCCACTCACTGAAGTCAAAACATCAAACATGAATAACTTCGTCAAGCATCACGTCATATATCGCTTTGGATTTTCGTGTAGGATCATCCACGACAATGGTTCGCAGTTTATAAGTCACATCTTCTATATGTTATGTGACAAGAACCGAATCCAAAATATAGCCTCCATGGCATATAAATCCGCAGCAAACGGCCTGGCAAAAGAGTTCAACAAAACCATCATCAAGCTCCTGCTGGGTGAATGTCTCTGGGCCTATCGTATAACAGTCCAGACAGCTACTAGTAACACGTTATTCTCTTTGGTGTATGGAAGTGAGGTGGTACTCCCGCTCAAGATCCAGATTCCTTCACTATGAGTAGCTCTCTCCAACCGGCTAACTACGGACGATAACTACTGCCGACAGTTACAGGAGTTGGAAGCACTCGACGAGAAATAACTCTTAGCTCAACAAAGCATTGAGCTATATCAAGCGCGCCTCTCTGGAACCTTCAACAAATGGGTAAAATAGAGAACATACCAAGTGGGTGACCTCGTCTTAACAGTAAGAAGACCGATGGTTATGACTCATAAGATGGCCAACAAATTCTAACATAAATGGAAAGACTCGTTCATTGTGGAAACCATGTTTTCCAACGACGCATACCGGCTAGTAAAATCTAACAGTGACTTGCTCATGATGCCTATCAACGGCAAGTTCCTAAAAAAGTACTATATCTAAACTAAACTTGTACTTCCTTTATCCCCAGCGGTACAACCCAGATGTACATCTCTACACTCTTTGTTCTTCATCTCCAGCAAGTGCCTATGTGCATTATTTTTCCCTTCTTTACAAATTCTCGTAAAAAGCCATCATCTGTATCCAGGAGTCCTGGATATACAACAGATGATGGATCCCCACCAATCTTCCCAATGTAGGAGTCCTCAGGTCTATCTTCATTTTCGAATAGACCATACTCAACAAACTACTCCCTAGCGAGTCCTTGGGACTTTGGTTCATATCCATATTACCCTTGAACTATCGTCATAATATTTCTCCCCGGCTGAATTTGCCATGTCCATATTACCTCTGAGAAAATCTCCCGAGTTTTGGATATCGATCATCAAGTCCATATTACCTCTGATATTGGTTATCATCCCTACTTATTATCCGTACTCACCAAGGTACACTAGCGGTTTTAAGTCCACAAAAACTGCCACGTCCATATTACATCTGGTAGGGCTTATCTCAAACCTATTACTCGCATTAACATGCCCAAAAAGTAACGGATCAACAAAACCTATCAGGTCCATATTACCTCTAATATGGTTTGTTTTGAATCTATTACTTGTATCCCAAGTGCACAAAAGGGTAATAGGTCCACCAAAGATCTCCCAGCGGGATGTCCTTACTATCCACAAAATCTATCACGTCCATATTATCTCTGATAGGATTTATTTCGAATCTATTACATGCACACAAGTGCACAAAAGGGTAATAGGTCTACTAAAATCCTCCAGTGGGATGTGTCACCCCCACTTTTTCAAATAGGGGTAATTTAACCATTTAGCATAGTTATATTATTTTAGTGATTTAATAATTAATTAGTATGCTATATTAATAATTATGGATTGTGCTATATTATTTATTAGTTAATGGGCTATCCTATTAGTTAGACTAGACACTTGGGAACCCAATTAGACTTATTATGATAACTTGTGAGCCCAACATGGACCAAGCCCAATAGACCATTTTTTACTAAATAATTAAGAAGATTAGAGTTAATTTGGATTAGTTAGAAGCCTTCCTAATTTATCCCTTCCTAATTAGGACCTACATAACACTAGTGGAGAGGAAACTTGGATATTTGATATTGCTTGAGGAAGAGGAAGGGGTCATGCACTTTAAGAGGGGTCTCCTCTCTCTCTCTCTCTCTCTCTCTCTCTCTCTCTCCTCTTTATTTACATTTATTTTAGAATCCCCAATTCTAGATCCCCAATTTCCTTTATTTCCTCCATCAATTTCTCTCTCATTTCTTTCATATTCTCCATCATTCTCATCACTCAAGGAGTTTTGAAGCTTGGAAAAGCAAGAAGCACAAGAAGGAGGAGCATTGGTGAAGAGATCGTGTCCAGATCATGTCCAATTATATTTTTGTTTAGAATCCATATCTCAATTGGTAAATTCTAAATTTCTCTTCATTGAAGCTTCTAAATCATACATTTGACCATTAGAAACCATCATTGGCATAGGGCTACCTATAGAAACAAGTTCTAGGCTAATTGGAGGAGTATTATAATTTCTACATGGTAATTTGTGTCCAAATAGGGAGAATTACGAGATTAACACATCAATTATGTGTCATAAGACCAATTAGATCTAATTAGACTTAGATCGGAGATTATGGGACTAGCTACATGTCCATAATTGAATATGAGTAGGCCGTATCACGTTACGGTGTGATACCGTGTGATACGGAGCTCTATTTTGGGTGTTTTGTACAATTATTCTTCAATTCTCATTTTAACAAGTTACTTTAGTTATATTATGATATATTATATATGTATATAGGATTATTATGGAGGAAGAATTTGTGTTTTGACACCTCAATTGGATATATACCATAGTTTCCCTAAGTGTATACTCTAGGTGTTTGTTTTAATGTCTCTAATGTATTATATAGATATAAGTATATGATATTAAGTGTTTATATATATATATATATATATATATATATATATATATATATATATATATATATATATATATATATATATATATATATATATAATATGAGTGATTGTGTGTGTGTGTATGAATGTGAACATTAGTGTATATGTATGAGGTATGCAGCGGGTTTAACCGTGAGGGTGTTCCCAAGTGGAACAATGACTATGGACAATACTAAGTGTATAAGGACTGGGTGTGTATTTTTGTGCAGGTTGTGAGGCAGTGTGGTGCACTAATAATTATGTGTCAGTGCACATTGTGTGATATGCAGGACCAAAAGGAAGGTGGTTCAGATTTGGGTATTAGCATTGAAGTGGCATGGGTAACTGAGCTTGATTACCTGGGCATTGGGTTGTAGCAACTAAATTGAAGTGAGTTTCAGTAGGCACTTAGGTGATACTCAATAATAGGTAATGTGTAGGAGTTGGAAGGCTATGCTCGAGTAGAAGAGATGGGAGTGTCAGGTAGATCAGTGTATCAGTACATTGTTGTGCACTGATATTTCAGCAGAGGCTATTAGGCTCAACACCATCAGCTAACATGCAGCAGTGTGCAGGTAATATGTTTAGGTGAGAAAGTCTGAGGAGAGATTTGGACTGATTGTATGCTACATCATGTGGGCAAAGTTGAACATCTAAGTTAGCATCAGTTTGGGGAATGTGGAGTGATGGACATAGTGTATTGCACTGTGTAAGTAACAAGGGAGCAGTTGGATTAGGACCTGGGAATTGGGTTTAGAGTGCATTGCACTAATGCTGTAGTATAGGTGAGGGTGTTGTCAGTTAAATAGTTTAGTATAGTTGGGGTTATAACTGTTAGCATTCAAGATTTGAGGTCAGTAGTATCTCAGTTAGTGTAGATTGAGTTAATGTCAGTTAGCACTATTAGTGTCAGTTGTTAGATTTATAATATAGTATTAGTTAGTTTATTATTACCAGTTAATGCTAGTTAGTGTATAGTTTCAGTTATTGCTAGTTGGTACCAGATTTTTGTATGCTAGTTATTGTGTATTAGTTGTTAAGGACAGTGGATTTGATAGGAACTGCAGTAAACTTGAGGGAGGTCTGAATGCAGTAGGGGGCTAAGGGTTACCTGATACATGATTGTATCAGTGGGTGAGCCTCGTAGGTTGGGGTCCAGTAAAGCAGTATAGTAACAACAGTAACACCCAGAATAGCAGCAGTATCAGCAAGTTAGGTTAGGGAAGGATAAGTAATAGTGCACTAGAGGTAAGGGGGTTGTTAGTGTAGTTAGTATCAATCCTAAGCTATGGTAATCATGATAGATAGTGTAGGGTGGTTTAAAGTTGAGGTATATAGTGAGGGATTTGTGTATATGAGGGTATCAGTTGGGCATCAGGGTATGTGTCATGAATTGGTAATGGTAAGTATCTAGCCTAGGTTGAGCTATATAGTGAGCATTCAGTCAAGGTATAGTTAAAGTTTAGATATCTAGTGTCATATGGATTAGTTAGATAAGGTATGGGCCAGTTACTTGTGGGTGATATAAGGTATTATCTAGTATTTAGATATCTTAATAACATTAGCTAGTATAGTAATACCTTAAGGTAATCACTTAGAAACTCAACCATGACCTAGTATAACTAGTATTAGCTAGTTAATGACCAATTAAGACCAATTAACTTAGCATGGACTTAGTTAGCTAGAAATAGACTTAAAAAGCATATTTTAGTTCATTTTAACAATTTATCATTCATTACCCACATTTAACTTGTTATTTTCTAAATAGGATTGTGTGACACAGCTTGGGCATCGAGAGACACCCTTTGCTCAGGACCAGAGGTGAGTACATCTATCTGTTAGTTTTTATTTCATGATATTGTATATATCATATGTTCTAGAACTGTTTACTTGATTCTGACACAGTGGCTACACGGATTAGTACTAAATGGATCCTGTCATGGTCCCCTACCGTGTTAAATATGTACTCTTTTACATATATTTTATCGTGTGTATCGGGTATTGATTATTGTGTACTTTGTGTTCACACACTACTCGTGTTCAGTATGCTTATATTAGTATTCGTAACCTGTCGTGATTGGATCCATAGGTATTGGTTGGGGATGGGGGGTATGAGTTGGTTATGTGATCAAGTCCAAGTATATTCGTGTACATGTCGATTACATATCACACGTGTAATCGAGTTGCCATATTGTATTCGTGTTCAACCCAAACCAATCACATAATAAACTTGTACTCCAAGGCACATTAGCTAGTGTTATATTTTTCTTACTTGCAGTTATTCTCTATTGTTTGTTCTTTTATTCCAGTATTTCAGATGTTCACTCTAGTTCATTCTATTTTCTATTACTAGTTATCTTGTATTATTTTTTTTATTTGTTATATATGCTCTATTATGTATTTGGAACTACTTTCAGAGGTATGTACTTCGCTCCAATCCTGACTGGATATATTTTTAGATGATTGGCTTGTGGATCAGTGTCCCACTTACTACGGACTGCATGACGGCATACCATTAAAGGATTCTTTCCTAGAATAGGAGGACCTAGTACCAGTGTCTGAGGAAGCTTAGCTATATATGTTGGATATTATATTAGTCTTATTTCTAAACTCATGGCATGTATATATTATTTTGGTTGTGGCTATTTCTAGACTTATGTTTTGGACTTGTGGATATATTGTGACTCTTATTTTCTCTCTTTTGTTCCATATCGTGCTTTCATCCTCCTTTAGATTTATATTATGATTGAGTATTGTTTACCTTTATCATATACATATTGTTCCTTCTTTTGGAGTTGAGATAGCATGACAAGTACCCTCTTATATATATTATTTGAGAGGTGTAGATAGTTATTTTGACCAGACATCATTCTACCGCCGATGCTGCGACGTAGGCTGGGCATTGTTCACTACTCGTGCCCTTATTCCGGGTGCGAATCATGACAGGATGTCCACACTAACCAGAAATATTGTACTACGACCATCTCACCTTTAGTACAAGCACCCCAAATGTCACAATGTGCAAAGAAACTGATTTCTTCTTTTATTAAAACAAAAAGAAGGAATGAGAGATTACAAACATCAAGAAGAAGAGGAATCGTAATCTTCCAAATTACTGATGTACATAGCAAGAAAATAAAAAACAAGTGTCTAAGGACGCAAATAATTGACGTGGAGTGTCTCCAACACTTTGCTTCCCAAAATCAGCAGGGTTTCCAAGAGTTCTTGGAAGATGTCTGCCTTGCGTACTCGAATAATAGATATTTCTCCCGTCCTCTCAGTAGGAAGAAAATCATGCTCACTGGAGCATGGATCAGGGGTAACCAATGCCACGAAAACAGACATGTTGGTTTTCTTTAGAGCACCTTCAGAAGCCAATGCACTAAAGACGAATTTGTGTAAGGAGTTCCGAGATCGTCTGCTACTTATAAGCGAAGAATCGACGGCTTACTTCCTAAGTCATAACTGTTTACTCCAAACGATGCGATGATTCAATCCTGCACAACCCAGGATGTGATTGCGAGGATTTGGTGTAATCCTATTAGAGATCCGAACTGACATAGCGGTGTGAACATATCAGGCGCATGCCAAACACATGAGGCGCAGGAAGTGATCATTTCTCTCTTAGGATGCAAATCAAACCAACCAGACAATCATAACATAAAAAGAAGAACTTTATTTCTTCTTGCAAAAGGACAAATAATATTTAAAGGGCTACTAGCGCCCCAACCACAAAACAAACTCAAAAAAAGGAGATAAGGGGGATGGTCGCAGAAAAGAATACCCAAACTACTGCTGCTCATCATTGGAGCACAACTCTGTTATCCGCCGAAGGAGATGGGCAACATGAACATCTAGGCGCGCTTTAACTCTACACTCAACCTCTCTCGCCATGACCTCGGGATCCTCATAGCGAATGTAGGACTCATATCGGTCATCTACCTTCTGTACCATCACAGCAATAGCAGTCGTATTCTTCGCTACCTGGCTCATCTCGATTTGAATGGCATCTTCTTCCTGTTGGGACTCCTGAAGATTATTCTCTAGCACATCGAGCTTGGCTTGGAGATGTTTGATCTCTTCCGTCAAGTCCTTTTGCCCGGTGAGGCATTCCTCCCTGAGGGTACCCAGCTGATCATGCTCCTCCTGCAACTTCTGTAGGTCCTGTTGCAAGCCTTCCTTAGAGAAAGCAAAGAGGGCCTTCTTTATATCCAGTCTAGATAAGAACTCATCATATTCACAAGATATCAGTATCCCTATATCGGCATGTTGATATCGTCACAGCTCCATAGGCATTGCTCTACCTCCGCTAACCGTTGGTCCAGTAGGTCTGTCGTCTCTTCTAGGCCAGGGATGCTCCTCAGAGAATTTGCCTGAATCTCAGCAAAGCGCTTCACCCATTCGAAGGGCCTCTTCCACTACAATACACTCTGGACCCTGCCTCAGAAACATATAGAAGCCCCGAAGGAAGATCTGGACATTTTCATCAATCTCCTCTAGCTTTGCCGGAGTCAAAGGCGGCTGGTATGAGAAAGAAGTCACGGGCGCAGCAGGTTATACAACAATGCCCGAGGACCTTGAAGGGGAGGCAGTAGAGAAGGAACGACTAGGGATATGGCTCGCATTCCAATCCCTCATAGACATCTCAAATGTTCGGACACCCGGCAGCCGAGAAAGACTAGTCATGCTACCCAGGACAGGAGTACCAGGGTGTCCCGCTACCTCGGCTTTCGCCTGCACACAAACCCCAGTTGGCGTCGCCGCAACCTCAGATGATGACCCAACCATCATGATGTCACGGACATCGGGAACAGCTGTAGCGCCCCGTTCTCCCGGTGCGGAGATCGCCGGCTAAGAAACACAAGACGGTATCGTTCGATCGGGATAGATTGAATTAAGAACTCGTCCTCGTTATGGATTTATTTCTTCGGAATCAATTTCCATATTCAGTGGACCGCGCCCCAAGGATCGGCTTAGCGGCAGAGTCAGGAGGGACCTCTCCGCTGTTATCTTTTATTGCCTCAGTTTTCGATGTCGCTTGTTGCTTTCGTGCTTTGAGTTAGTTTTAGGATTTGCTTGTTTTCCTTGAACGATTTTGATGGTTTTCATTGTTTTCGTCCATTGAACTGCACTTCAATTCCGAGATTGGAAAGAGTGGAAGAAGTATTGATCAAGCTGTTCGTGTGCAGGTGAACGAGCAGTAGGCGGCTTGCGAGCGGAGTCGTGAAGTGCCTCTTTCCTTCTCCTTCCATCAATCTAAGTGAGTGGCTACCAACCCGATTAGCTAGCCCTGCTTCCAAGCTTCACATCTATAAAATCTGCACTCTTCTTTGCCCCGATCAAACGATACCAAGTAATAATAAAAGAAACCAAGATAAAAGAGAATAGACTTGGTTATTATACTTGTCAATCAAATATGTGAACTGTTATCATACCGTATGCTAGTTTGGTTATAACTGTTCTATGAATCGTGCTAAGTATGGAACACCTTGTATGTGTTAAACTGTTCAAGGAGGCTATGTTAAATGAATCATGCAATACCAACTGTCATGTACTACTGTTTGCCTCAACTGCATGAACTGTTAATTTAGTATACGTACTGTTCGATCACGGACAACTTGTGCACAAGGTAACTGGTTCCTGCGGACGGTCGCTGGGGCACTGGCACCGATCCGGTCCGGACGGAACCCTACTGTATAGTCAACTGTACTGGACGGAATGGCTTGTAGCACCCACTATACTTTCGCTGCAAACCATTCTCGTCTATGACTAGTGTCCTTTATGGCAACGCCAGTGATCTATTGTATATTTAAACCTGTTGTAAACTAACTTGTGTCTTCATGACAGGGAAGGCATGGTAAGTATTGTACAGGTGATTCAGACGGTCAGGTAAAATCCACCGAACGGTGGCACATTCATTTCAACAAATTCTATATGCTGCTTACTTGTAAATGAACTAAGGCAAGATAGAAACCCACAAAATATGCATACTTCATTAAAACAACGTATTGATTGGCATAGTCAGGCTAGCTCGCCTTCACCAGTATGTTTTGACATGCTGACCCTCGTTGAAACAGGTTCTCCGCACCAAGGCGAACCGAGCGAGGAGCCGAAGTCGTCTTCCCGATCCAGTCCAGCTGTTAGCGTATCTTCACCGCGCCCTTTGAAGCATTTTGAAGACAGGAGCTTGCAACTCTTCATACACAAATGCAGCTCCGTGGCAAAGCCGTCCTCCAGCCTGGAGGTCTTTATCATTTTGAGTTTATAAAGGGATATAATGTACAGGACTGCTATCTCATTTTGAGTCATCACTTTTGTAAGCCGTTCGGCATATTAGCTGACTCGTTCAGGAGTTTGTAATAGATATTCATTATCAATAAAGAGAACTTTTCCATGTTTTAAATCTGTGTTTCACTTTATCTGCGTACTCTGAATATGTGCTTGCTATGCAAAATACTTTAGCCTTATGCGGGCGCAACCCCAGGCCCATACGGTATCACGATTCGGGGGACGTCCCAACGATTCTAAAGAATCGAGTCGTGACATAATGGTATCAGAGCACAGATTCAAAGTTCCTTAGACTTCGTGCTGGAAAAGTTCCTTTAGCGATCAAATTCCTGTGCGAACTCTTGAACTCGCTAGGCCAAAATGAGATACGTTCATGCAATAAGTCCATAATATATTATGATTCTAATATAATTTACCTTCTTTTGAAGGAATGGTACCAGCACAATCTGTAGTGCAAGCTCCGAACGAAACACAAGAAAGCAGTTCGGGCACTTCAGGAAGTTCAAGGAGCCAGCGAGCCACGCCAAGCATCGATCCCATCCAACAAATGTTGCAGATATTGGAGGCAAACCAACAAAGGGATGAGGCTCGCTATGAACGGGCCGAGAAGCGGGTAGAAGAGAGTCAGCTCAAGTTTCAAGACAATATAGAAGCACGATTCTTAGTCCAACAAAAGCAGGTGGATGCCCTGCAATAGATCGTTCAGACTTTGGCTTCCAACCATTCCATGGCAAGAGCGCCGACTCCGGTGGAACAGCCCGTGCTTGAAGTAGAGATGCCGTAAATTCCAAGGGCGAGGGACATGACTGCCTTCGACTTTGGCCACTTCAAGAAAGTCTGTAATACCCCATTCAACGGGACTGAGGACCCAGTCGTAACTCTAGATTGGTTGGCCGAACTTGAAGATCATTTCGCTCTGCTAGAGGTCCCCGAAGAGAAGCGCGTCGCCTGCGCGCAACTACAGCTCCGCCTCAACGCGCACGATTGGTGGAACGTCCATCGACGATCTCTTCAATTTGATCACGGAGAGGAGGCGATCTTGTGGACGACTTTTTGTGCCGCGTTCGAAGAGGAGTTTATACCCCCTCCAGTACAACGTCAAATGGAGAACGAGTTTGTGCAACTGAGGCAGGGCAGTATGACAGTTAAGCAATATTCCGCCGAATTCAACCGACTCTCCAAATTTGCTAGGGCCTATTTACCTGATGCAGTGAGTCAAGCTAGAATATTTGAAGGCAGTTTGTGCCCTGCCATCAACGGGCACGTGGTCGTTAATCAGTATCGTACAATGCGTGAAGTCATGAATCATGCCCTATCTCTCGAACCACATTATCCTCATGTTCCTGCCGGCGCTGTGCATACCTACAATCACAAACGCCAAAGCAACGACAGAGAAAACAACGCTGCAAAGCGTCCGAACAATGGTGGCAAGCATGGAGAAAAGTTAGACAAAGTATGTCACTTCTGCAGGCGGCCGGGGCACGCAATAGATAATTGTCGCCTGAAACTTGGATTATGTTTAGTTTGCGGTGAAGCAAACCATACCGTTCGTGACTGACCACTGAGCCGCCTCAATAACCGTCGCCCGCAACAGAATAATCCCTAACGGTAGGTTCTATCCTAAGTTTCGAGACGAAACTTCCAATTAGTTGGGTAGGATGTAGCGTCGCGGCTAAGAAACAAAAGACGGTATCGTTCGATCGGGATAGATTGAATTAAGAACTCGTCCTCGTTATGGATTTGTTTCTTTGGAATCGATTCCCATATTCAGTGGACCACGCCCCAAGGATCGGCTTAGCGGCAGAGTCAGGAGAGACCTCTCTGCTGTTATCTTTTATTGCCCCGGTTTTCGATGTCGCTTGTTGCTTTCGTGCTTTGAGTTGGTTTTGGGATTTGCTTGTTTACCTTGAACAATTTCAATGGTTTTCATTGTTTTTGTTCATTGAACTACACTTTAATTCTGAGATTGGAAAGAGTGGAAGAAGTATTGATCAAGCTGTTCGTGTGCAGGTGAACGAGCAGTAGGCGGCTTGCGAGCGGAGTCGTTAAGCGCCTCTTTCCTTCTCCTTCCATCAATCTAAGTGAGTGGCTACCAACCCGATTAGCTAGCCCTGCTTTCAAGCTTCACATCTATAAAATATGTACTCTTCTTTGCCCCGATCAAATGATACCAAGTAATAATAAAAGAAACCAAGATAAAAGAGAATAGACTTGGTTATTATGCTTGTCAATCAAATATGTGAACTGTTATCATACTGTATGCTAGTTCGGTTATAACTGTTCTATGAATCGTGCTAAGTATGGAACACCTTGTATGCGTTAAACTGTTTAAGGAGGCTATGTTAAATGAATCATGCAATACCGACTGTCCTGTACTACTGTTTACCTCAACTGCATGAACTGTTAACTTAGTAAACGTACTGTTCGATCAAGGACAACTTGTGCACAAGGTAACTGGTTCCTGCGGACGGTCGCTGGGGCACTGGCATCGATCCGGTCCGGACGGAACCCTACTGTATAATCAACTGTACTGGACGGAATGGCTTGTAGCACCCACTGTACTTTCGCTGCAAACTATTCTCGTCTATGACTAGTGTCCTTTATGGCAACGCCAGTGATCTATTGTATATTTAAACCTGTTGCAAACTAACTTATGTCTTCGTGGCAGGGAAGGCATGGTAAGTATTGTGCAGGTGATTCAGACGGTCAGGTAAAATCTACCGAACGGTGGCACGTTCATTTCAGTAAATTTTATATGCTGCTTACTTGTAAATGAACTAAGGCAAGATAGAAACCCACAAAATATGCATGCTTTATTAAAACAATGTGTTGATTGGCATAGTCAGGCTAGCTCGCCTTCACCAGTATGTTTCGACATGCTGACCCTCGTTGAAACAGGTTCACCGCACCAAGGCGAACCGAGCGAGGAGCCAAAGTTGTCTTCCCGATCCAGTCCAGCTGTTAGCGCATCTTCACCGTGCCCTTTGAAGCATTTTGAAGACAGGAGCTTGCAACTCTTCATACACAAATGCAGCTCCGTGGCAAAGCCGTCCTCCAGCCTGGAGGTCTTTATTATTTTGAGTTTATAAAGGGATGTAATGTATAGGACTGCTATCTCATTTTGAGTCATCACTTTTGTAAGCCATTCGGCATATTAGCTGACTCGTTCAGGAGTTTGTAATAGATGTTCATTATCAATAAAGATAACTTTTCCATGTTTCAAATCTGTGTTTCAATTTATCTGCGTACTCTGAATATGTGCTTGCTATGCAAAATACTTTAGCCTTGTGCGGGAGCAACCCCAGGCCCGTACGGCATCACGATTCGGGGGACGCCCCAACGATTCTAAGGAATCGGGTCGTGACATAATGGTATCAGAGCACAGATTCAAAGTTCCTTAGACTTCGTACTGGAAAAGTTCCTTTAACGATCAAATTCCTGTGCGAACTCTTGAACTCGCTAGGCCAAAATGAGATACGTTCATGCAATAAGTCCATAATACTTTATGATTCTAATATAATTTACCTTCTTTTGAAGGAATGGTACAAGCGCAATCTGTAGCGCAAGCTCCGATCGAAACACAAGAAAGCAGTTCGGGCACTTTGGGAAGTTCAAGGAGCCAGCGAGCCACGCCAAGCATCGATCCCATCCAACGAATGTTGCAGATGTTGGAGGCAAACCAACTAAGGGACGAGGCTCGCTATGAACAGGCCGAGAAGCGGGCGGAAGAGAGTCAGCTCTAGTTTCAAGACAATATAAAAGCACGATTCTCAGTCCAATAAAAGCAGGTGGATGTCCTGTAATAGATCGTTCAGACTTTGGCTTCCAACCATTCTATGGCAAGAGCGCCGACTCCGGTGGAACAGCCCATGCTTGAAGTAGAGATGCCACAAATTCCAAGGGCGAGGGATATGACTGCCTTCGACTTTGGCCACTTCAAGAAAGTCTGCAATACCCCATTCAATGGGACTGACCCAGTCGTAGCTCTAGATTGGTTGGCCAAACTTGAAGATCACTTCGCTCTGCTAGAGGTCTCCGAAGAGAAGCGCGTCGCCTGCGCGCAACTACAGCTCCGCCTCAACGCGCACGATTGGTGGAACGTGCATCGACGATCTCTTTAATTTGATCACGGAGAGGAGGCGATCTCGTGGATGACTTTTTGTGCCGCGTTCGAAGAGGAGTTTATACCCCCTCCAGTACAACGTCAAATGGAGAACGAGTTCGTGCAACTGAGGCAGGGCAGTATGACAGTTAAGCAATATTCTGCCGAATTCAACCGACTCTCCAAATTTGCTAGGGCCTATTTACCTAATGCAGCGAGTTGAGCTAGAAGGTTTGAAGGCGGTTTGCGCCCTGCCATCAACGGGCACGTGGTCATTAATCAGTATCGTACAATGCGTGAAGTCATGAATCACTCCCTATCTCTCGAACCACATTATCCCCACGTTCCTGCCGGCGCTGTGCATACCTACAATCACAAACGCCAAAGCAACGACAGAGGAAACAACGCTACAAAGCGTCCGAACAACGGTGGCAAGCATGGAGAAAAGTTAGACAAAGTATGTCACTTCTGCAGGCGGCCGGGGCACGCAATAGATAAGTGTCGCCTGAAACTTGGATTATGTTTAGTTTGCGGTGAAGCAAACCATACCGTTCGTGACTGTCCACTGAGCCGCCTCAATAACCGTCGCCCACAATAGAATAATCCCTAACGGTAGGTTCTATCCTAAGTTTCGAGATGAAACTTCCAATTAGTTGGGTAGGATGTAGCGTCCCGTTCTTCCGGTGCGGAGATCGATGCTAAGAAACACAAGACGGTATCGTTCGATCGGGATAGATTGAATTAAGAACTCTTCCTCGTTATGGATTTGTTTCTTCGAAATCGATTCCCATATTCAGTGGACCGCGCCCCAAGGATCGGCTTAGCGGCAGAGTCAGGAGGGACCTCTCCGCTGTTATCTTTTATTGCCTCGGTTTTCGATGTCGCTTGTTGCTTTCGTGCTTTGAGTTGGTTTTGGGATTTGTTTGTTTTTCTTGAACAATTTCGATGGTTTTCATTATTTTCGTTCATTGAACTGTACTTCAATTCCGAGATTGGAAAGAGTGGAAGAAGTATTGATCAAGCTGTTCGTGTACAGGTGAACGAGCAGTAGGCGGCTTGCGAGCGGTGTTGTGAAGCACCTCTTTCCTTCTCCTTCCATCAATCTAAGTGAGTGGCTACCAACCCGATTAGCTAGCCCTGCTTTCAAGCTTCACATCTATAAAATTTGCACTCTTCTTTGCCCCGATCAAACGATACCAAGTAATACTAAAAGAAACCAAGATAAAAGAGAATAGACTTAGTTATTATGCTTGTCAATCAAATATGTGAACTGTTATCATACTGTATGCTAGTTCGGTTATAACTGTTCTATGAATCGTGCTAAGTATGGAATACCTTGTATGCGTTAAACTGTTCAAGGAGGCTATGTTAAATGAATCATGCAATACCGACTTCCTGTATTACTGTTTGCCTCAACTGCATGAACTGTTAACTTAGTAAACGTACTGTTCGATCATGGACAACTTGTGCACAAGGTAACTAGTTTCTGCGGACGGTCGCTGGGGCACTGGCACCAATCCGGTCCGGACGGAACCCTACTGTATAGTCAACTGTACTGGACGGAATGGCTTATAGCACCCACTGTACTTACACTGCAAACCATTCTCGTCTATGACTAGTGTCCTTTATGGCAACGCCAGTGATCTATTGTATATTTAAACCTGTTACAAACTAACTTGTGTCTTCGTAGCAGGGAAGGCATGGTAAGTATTGTGCAGGTGATTCAGACAGTCAGGTAAAATCTATCGAACGGTGGCACGTTTATTTCAGTAAATTCTATATGCAGCTTACTCGTAAATGAACTAAGGCAAGATAGAAACCCATAAAATATGCATGCTTCATTAAAACAACGTGTTGATTGGCATAGTCAGGCTAGCTCGCCTTCACCAGTATGTTTCGACATGCTGACCCTCGTTGAAACAGGTTCTCCGCACCAAGGCGAACCGAGCGAGGAGCCAAATTCGTCTTCCTGATCCAGTCCAGCTGTTAGCGCATCTTCACCGCGCCCTTTGAAGCATTTTGAAGACAGGAGCTTGTAACTCTTTATACACAAATGCAGCTCCGTGGCAAAGCCGTCCTCCAGCCTGGAGGTCTTTATCATTTTGAGTTTATAAAGGGATGTAATGTACAGGACTGCTATCTCATTTTGAGTCATCACTTTTGTAAGCCGTTCGGCATATTAGCTGACTCGTTCAGGAGTTTGTAATAGATGTTCATTATCAATAAAGAGAACTTTTTCATGTTTCAAATCTGTGTTTCAATTTATCTGCGTACTCTGAATATGTGCTTGCTATGCAAAATACTTTAGCCTTGTGCGGGAGCAACCCCAGGCCCGCACGGCATCACGATTCGGGGGACGCCCCAACGATTCTAAGGAATCGGGTCATGACATAATGGTATCAGAGCACAGATTCAAAGTTCCTTAGACTTTGTACTGGAAAAGTTCCTTTAACGATCAAATTCCTGTGCGAACTCTTGAACTCGCTAGGCCAAAATGAGATACGTTCATGCAATAAGTCCATAATACATTATGATTCTAATATAATTTACCTTCTTTTGAAGGAATGGTACCAGCACAATCTGTAGCGCAAGCTCCGATCGAAACACAAGAAAGCAGTTCAGGCACTTTGGGAAGTTCAAGGAGCCAGCGAGCCACGCCAAGCATCGATCCCATCCAACGAATGTTGCAGATGTTGGAGGCAAACCAACTAAGGGACGAGGCTCGCTATGAACAGGCCGAGAAGCGGGCGGAAGAGAGTCAGCTCTAGTTTCAAGACAATATAGAAGCACGATTCTCAGTCTAACAAAAGCAGGTGGATGCCCTGTAATATATCGTTCAGACTTTGGCTTCCAACCATTCTATGGCAAGAGCGCCGACTCCGGTGGAACAGCCCATGCTTGAAGTAGAGATGCCACAAATTCCAAGGGCGAGGGACATGACTGCCTTCGACTTTGGCCACTTCAAGAAAGTCTGCAACACCCCATTCAACGGGACTGACCCAGTCGTAGCTCTAGATTGGTTGGCCAAACTTGAAGATCATTTCGCTCTGCTAGAGGTCCCCGAAGAGAAGCGCATCGCCTGCGCGCAACTATAGCTCTGCCTCAACGCGCACGATTGGTGGAACGTGCATCGACGATCTCTTTAATTTGATTACGGAGAGGAGGCGATCTCGTGGACGAATTTTTGTGCCGCGTTCGAAAAGGAGTTTATACCCCCTCCAGTACAACGTCAAATGGAGAACGAGTTCGTGCAACTGAGGCAGGGCAGTACGACAGTTAAGCAATATTCCGCCGAATTCAACCGACTCTCCAAATTTGCTAGGGCCTATTTACCTGATGCAGCGAGTTGAGCTAGAAGGTTTGAAGGCGGTTTGCGCCCTGCCATCAACGGGCACGTGGTCATTAATCAGTATCGTACAATGCGTGAAGTCATGAATCACTCCCTATCTCTCGAACCACATTATCCCCATGTTCTTGCCGACGCTGTGCATACCTACAATCACAAACGCCAAAGCAACGACAGAGGAAACAACGCTACAAAGCGTCCGAACAACGATGGCAAGCATGGAGAAAAGTTAGACAAAGTATGTCACTTCTGCAGGCGGCCGGGGCACGCAATAGATAAGTGTCGCCTGAAACTTGGATTATGTTTAGTTTGCGGTGAAGCAAACCATACCGATCATGACTGTCCACTGAGCCACCTCAATAACTATCGCCCGCAACAGAATAATCCCTAACGGTAGGTTCTATCCTAAGTTTCGAGACGATACTTCCAATTAGTTGGGTAGGATGTAGCGCCCCGTTCTCCCGGTGCGGAGATCGATGCTAAGAAACACAAGACGATATCGTTCGATCGGGATAGATTGAATTAAGAACTCTTCTTCGTTATGGATTTGTTTCTTCGGAATCGATTCCCATATTCAGTGGATCGCGTCCCAAGGATCGGCTTAGCGGCAGAGTCAGGAGGGACCTCTCCGCTGTTATCTTTTATTGCCTCAGTTTTTGATGTCGCTTGTTGCTTTCGTGCTTTGAGTTGGTTTTGGGATTTGTTTGTTTTTCTTGAACAATTTTGATGGTTTTCATTATTTTTGTTCATTGAACTACACTTCAATTCCGAGATTGGAAAGAGTGAAAGAAGTATTGATTAAGCTGTTCGTGTGCAGGTGAACGAGCAGTAGGCGGCTTGCGAGCGGAGTCGTGAAGCACCTCTTTTCTTCTCCTTCCATCAATCTAAGTGAGTGGCTACCAACCCGATTAGCTAGCCCTGCTTTCAAGCTTCACATCTATAAAATTTGCACTCTTCTTTGCCCCGATCAAACGATACCAAGTAATAATAAAAGAAACCAATATAAAAGAGAATAGACTTGGTTATTATGCTTGTTAATCAAATATGTGAACTGTTATCATACTGTATGCTAGTTCGGTTATATCTGTTCTATGAATCGTGCTAAGTATGGAATACCTTGTATGCGTTAAACTGTTCAAGGAGGCTATGTTAAATAAATCATGCAATACCAACTATCCTGTATTACTGTTTGCCTCAACTGCATGAACTGTTAACTTAGTAAACATACTGTTCGATCACGGACAACTTGTGCACAAGGTAACTGGTTCCTGCGGACGGTCGCTGGGGCACTGGCACCAATCCGGTCCGGACGGAACCCTACTGTATAGTCAACTGTACTGGACGGAATGGCTTATAGCACCCACTATACTTACGCTGCAAACCATTCTCGTCTATGACTAGTGTCCTTTATGGCAACGCCAGTGATCTATTGTATATTTAAACCTGTTGCAAACAAACTTGTGTCTTCGTGGCAGGGAAGGCATGGTAAGTATTGTGCAGGTGATTCAGACAGTCAGATAAAATCTACCGAACGGTGGCACATTTATTTCAGTAAATTCTATATGCTGCTTACTCGTAAATGAACTAAGGCAAGATAGAAACCCATAAAATATGCATGCTTCATTAAAACAACGTATTGATTGGCATAGTCAGGCTTGCTCGCCTTCACCAGTATGTTTCGACATGCTGACCCTCGTTGAAACAGGTTCTCCGCACCAAGGCGAACCGAGCGAGGAGCCAAATTTGTCTTCCCAATCCAGTCCAGCTGTTAGCGCATCTTCACCGCGCCCTTTGAAGTATTTTGAAGACAGGAGCTTGCAACTCTTCATACACAAATGCAGCTCCGTGGCAAAGCTGTCCTCCAGCCTGGAGGTCTTTATCATTTTGAGTTTATAAAGGGATGTAATGTACAGGACTGCTATCTCATTTTGAGTCATCACTTTTGTAAGCCGTTCGACATATTAGCTGACTCGTTCAGGAGTTTATAATAGATGTTCATTATCAATAAAGAGAACTTTTCCATGTTTCAAATCTGTGTTTCAATTTATCTGCGTACTCTGAATATGTGCTTGCTATGCAAAATACTTTAGCCTTGTGCGGGCGTAACCCCAGGCCCGCACGGCATCACGATTCGGGGGACGCCCCAACGATTCTAAGAAATCGGGTCATGACATAATGGTATCAGAGCACAGATTCAAAGTTTCTTAGACTTTGTACTGGAAAAGTTCCTTTAACGATCAAATTCCTGTGTGAACTCTTGAACTCGCTAGGCCAAAATAAGATACGTTCATGCAATAAGTCCATAATACATTATGATTCTAATATAATTTACCTTCTTTTGAAGGAATGGTACCAGCGCAATCTGTAGCGCAAGCTCCGATCGAAACACAAGAAAGCAGTTCGGGCACTTCGGGAAGTTCAAGGAACCAGCGAGCCACGCCAAGCATCGATCCAATCCAACGAATGTTGCAGATGTTGGAGGCAAACCAACTAAGGGACGAGGCTCGCTATGAACGGGCCGAGAAGCGGGCGGAAGAGAGTCAGCTCTAGTTTCAAGACAATATAGAAGCACGATTCTCAGTCCAACAAAAGCAGATGGATGCCCTACAATAGATCGTTCAGACTTTGGCTTCCAACCATTCTATGGCAAGAGCGCCGACTCCGGTGGAACAGCCCGTGCTTGAAGTAGAGATGCCACAAATTCCAAGGGCGAGGGACATGACTGCCTTCGACTTTGGCCACTTCAAGAAAGTCTGCAACACCCCATTCAACGGGACTGAGGACCCATTCGTAGCTCTAGATTGGTTGGCCAAACTTGAAGATCATTTTGCTCTGCTAGATGTCCCCAATGAGAAGCGCATCGCCTGCGCGCAACTACAGCTCCGCTTTAACGCGCACGATTGGTGAAACGTGCATCGACGATCTCTTCAATTTGATCACGGAGAGGAGGCGATCTCGTGGATGACTTTTTGTACCGCGTTCGAAGAGGAGTTTATACCCCCTCCAGTACAACGTCAAATGGAGAACGAGTTCGTGCAACTGAGGCAGGGCAGTATGACAGTTAAGCAATATTCCGCCGAATTCAACCGACTCTCCAAATTCGCTAGGGCCTATTTACCTGATGCAGCGAGTTGAGCTAGAAGGTTTGAAGGCGGTTTGCGCCCTGCCATCAACGGGTACGTGGTCGTTAATCAGTATCGTACAATGCGTGAAGTCATGAATTATGCCCTATCTCTCGAACCACATTATCCCCACGTTCCTGCCGGCGCTGTGCATACCTACAATCACAAACGCCAAAGCAACGACAGAGGAAACAATGCTGCAAAGCATCCGAACAACGGTGGCAAGCATGGAGAAAAGTTAGACAAAGTATGTCACTTCTGCAGGCGGCCGGGGCACGCAATAGATAAGTGTCGCCTGAAACTTGGATTATGTTTAGTTTGCGGTGAAGCAAACCATACCGTTCGTGACTGTCCACTGAGCCGCCTCAATAACCGTCGTCCGTAACAGAATAATCCCTAACGGTAGGTTCTATCCTAAGTTTCGAGATGAAACTTCCAATTAGTTGGGTAGGATGTAGCGCCCCGTTCTCCCGGTGCGGAGATCGCGGCTAAAAAACACAAGACGGTATCATTCGATCGGGATAGATTGAATTAAGAACTCGTCCTCATTATGGATTTGTTTCTTCGGAATCGATTCCCATATTCAGTGGTCCGCGCCCCAAGGATCGGCTTAGCGGCATAGTCAGGAGGGACCTCTCCGCTGTTATCTTTTATTGTCTCAGTTTTCGATGTCGCTTGTTGCTTTCGTGCTTTGAGTTAGTTTTGGGATTTGCTTGTTTTCGTGAACGATTTCGATAGTTTTCATTATTTTCGTTCATTGAACTGCATTTCAATTCCGAGATTGGAAAGAGTGGAAGAAGTATTGATCAAGCTGTTCGTGTGCAGGTGAACGAGCAGTAGGCGGCTTGCGAGCGGAGTCATGAAGCGCCTCTTTCCTTCTCCTTCCATCAATCTAAGTGAGTGGCTACCAACCCGATTAGCTAGCCCTGCTTTCAAGCTTCACATCTATAAAATCTGCACTCTTCTTTGCCCCGATCAAACGATACCAAGTAATAATAAAAGAAACCAAGATAAAAGAGAATAGACTTGGTTATTATGCTTGTCAATCAAATATGTGAACTGTTATCATACTGTATGCTAGTTCGGTTATAACTGTTCTATGAATCGTGCTAAGTATGGAATACCTTGTATGCGTTAAACTGTTCAAGGAGGCTATGTTAAATGAATCATGCAATACCGACTATCCTGTACTACTGTTTGCCTCAACTGCATGAACTGTTAACTCAGTAAACGTACTGTTCGATAACGGACAACTTGTGCACAAGGTAACTGGTTCCTGCGGACGGTCGCTGGGGCACTGGCACCGATCCGGTCCGGACGGAACCCTACTGTATAGTCAACTGTAGTGGACGGAATGGCTTGTAGCACCCACTGTACTTACGCTGCAAACCATTCTCATCTATGACTAGTGTACTTTATGGCAACGCCAGTGATCTATTGTATATTTAAACCTGTTGCAAACTAACTTGTGTCTTCGTGGCAGGGAAGGCATGGTAAGTATTGTGCAGGTGATTCAGACAGTCAGGTAAAATCCACCGAACGGTGGCACGTTCATTTCAGTAAATTCTATATGCTGCTTACTTGTAAATAAACTAAGACAAGATAGAAACCCATAAAATATGCATGCTTCATTAAAACAACGTGTTGATTGGCATAGTCAGGCTAGCTCGCCTTCACCAGTATGTTTCGACATGCTGACCCTCGTTGAAACAGGTTCTCCGCACCAAGGCGAACCGAGCGAGGAACCAAAGTTGTCTTCCCGATCCAGTCCAGCTATTAGCGCATCTTTACCGTGCCCTTTGAAGCATTTTGAAGACAGGAGCTTGCAACTTTTCATACACAAATGCAGCTCCGTGGCAAAGCCGTCCTCCAGCCTGGAGTTCTTTATTATTTTGAGTTTATAAAGGGATGTAATGTACAGGACTGCTATCTCATTTTGAGTCATCACTTTTGTAAGCCGTTCGGCATATTAGCTGACTCGTTCAGGAGTTTGTAATAGATGTTCATTATCAATAAAGAGAACTTTTCCATATTTTAAATCTGTGTTTCAATTTATCTGCGTACTCTGAATATGTGCTTGCTATGCAAAATACTTTGCCTTGTGCGGGCGTAACCCCAGGCCCGCACGGCATCACGATTTGGGGGATGCCCCAACGATTCTAAGGAATCGGGTCGTGACAACAGCCTCCTCAGGATGGACCGCTGCTCCACCATCTAAAGGGACCTCAACAACGGGAGGGGGAAACGCCTCCGCACCAGAGGTACCAGCAACAGACCCTACACGGTGCTTCTCACCTCTAGAAGGGCTAGAGAGAGAATGAGGCCTCCTCTGAGCCAGCCCGTAGTCCTGATCCTCTACCTCCTCCTCTTCGATGGCCACATCCATGGTTCTCAAGGGAGAAGCAGTGCCTGCACGGCCAGAATAACCAGTAGTCAGCTTCGTCCGAAGAACGGAAAGTTGAAGCCAGAATATCTCTTCATTGGTAAGTATATGGGAAAATATACCAGAAGAAGGCGACAAGGGTTCTGGCTCACCTAGTGCAGTCATAGCCCTCCCTACGGCTTCCACATCATCCACAGAGATATGATCAAAGGGCGTGAAGGGCCCCGCCACCTCTCCACCCATCTCATGGGTCCTATGAGTTTCTAAAGCCGGCTCTAGCATGCCTGCACCAGTCTCTAGGGCCTCCAACAGTTCAAAAGCAAGTTCTAACACGCCTACATTCACATCCTAGAACCCCGAGGTCTTAGGTACAAGCTCCGAGGTGCCAGTATCATACCCTAGAGAAGTCTCATCATCCGGCTCCTGGTTAGAGACTGTCGGGGCAACCGCCCGCCGCAAATGGTCCATCTCCTTTTGTGTTTGCAAATTGTCAAATAGATCAGGACCAAGATATTTATATAAAGTACCATCAAGAATTAAACTGAGAGGATCCATAAAATCTGCCTCAGCTTCCAAAGTAGGTTCTGTTTCAGAATCCATCGTGAAGAGTTCTACCTCCTCCCGTTCATCAGTTTCCTCTTCTTGTCCTTCTTCTTCTTCCTCGCTGGCTCGCACAGGGGCCTTGACAGCAACCTGTTTCCTATAACACGGCCTCGCAACCACGGATGAATCATGTTGTCTCCTTTTAGGCAGAGGGCTCCTTATTGGGGAAGTTCCATGCTTCGTCGGATAATTCACGGGAGGCAAAGAGTTGTCAGAAGTATCATCTTCCCCCGTAACAGAGTCAAAGTCAGAAATAACGATCTTTGCATTGCCCTTCCCCCGACCTTTTTATGGCTTTCTGTGCCAGTTATCCAGCTTGGTGCCTGCGATGAAGCTGGTTTCTGGATCGAAGTCAGGTGGAGGTGTGTTCGCGGTCACAATAAAAACAGCCGCTGTATGGCTGATGTGACCCGGGACTTTAGCATCAGGCAGAGTAAATCAAACCTGGGTGTTGGTCATAGAGAAATAATTATAGGCTCGGACTCCATCCAGAACGCTGCCCTCAAAGTCGAGACACGGGCTGGGGTTACCCAAAAAGAGCTGGCTATAGCCGAACTGCCGGGTAAACCTACTCGACAGGTAGGGTTCCACGAATATGAGGTTCCAATTCTGTTACACCAAATGCGAGGCCCAGATGGAAAGTAACCAGCAGAAAAGCTTCGGGAATAAAACTTGATGATCAGCGTCTCCATCACAATGAACCTTGCTCACCTCATCCTCAGTAAACTTTGGGACCAAAGCGAAGAAGGAGTAGTCTGCTACGCGAGCACGCAAGCGCCGACAGGCGGGAACCCCAGTATAAGGCCAGGGCATTGTGCCATATAGGCGGATGAAAGTGTCAACCTCCATCGTCGACCCCTCAGCACTGGGGCACATAAAAGATGGGTAATGCATCAACAGCCAACCCATCAGATAATAGTAAGGTATTTTAACTCGGTTAAAATGTTTTGAGATATCACGAGCAATCACTTTGCTTGTGAAGGCACGAAGTCCGTGGTGGATGCTGCAGACCATCACAGGGAGCAAGGCAAGCTTGCGCTTGAAGACCAACTTCACAGCAGAACGGATGAGGTTACGGCTAATCCTCTCAATCGCCCCAGAGCCTCTCAAGACTACACAAGTTCGTAGCCATATCATCAAAAATCCATCCAAGGCAGCTTTGTCAAACAACAATTGAGTATCTTGGTAGAAATAACTGAAGATATCACCATAACTACCAAACCCTTCACCAGTTATGGCGGTTCTCTTGGTGCCATGCACCTGGTCGTCAACACCCCTCCAAAATTGGGGGATCCGAAGAGTGACTCGGCCTGAAGCCCCAATATAAAAGATATAACTGGTCCAGGCCTTTATGTGGGGTAAATTCTCCTCCGAGCTTTTGTCCTTCTTCTTCGAGACTGCGGGCAAGAGTTGTGGTGGCATAACACTTCTCGGTACACGACAAGAAATCCCTGATATTGCTGCTCCAAATACTCAAACTCCTTATTTGTCAGGGTATACTCCTCATACGGTTTCTCACCCCAGGGTAACTGCGAGACATCGTACATCTCATGAAGGGCAAGACCCATCTCTCCGTCGGGAGTAAAGAAGGTCACGGTTCGACAGTTGTACATCTCGGCCAAAGCTACGAACAACGTCGGGCTCTTCCCCAAATCGTAATAGGAACCCCTAATAGCATAATAGTTGTTGGCGTCCTTTAAAGTCTTCTCATACTTCCTTAACATCCATGTTGTTAGGTTGATCCAAGGCGGCGAATGAGACACCCAGTTGAGCAAGCCTATTTTTTCTGGGGATAGGATCCCTTGGCTGCAAGCTGGTTCAACAACGTGTCAGCCTCGTAGTAACGAATATTCGGCCCCATCTCACTCGAGAAGGTGCCAGGTGCCAATTCGCGAATGGAATAAGAAAATGATTCCTTGCTCGCCGCAGCTCTTTTCAGTTCAGAATTGAAACGAATGCGGCCGACCTGGGTTCCGTGCTGGTTCGGGGTTAGGTCGCCCGACATCTTTCTTTGAAGGGGTACCATATTAAAAGCTAATAAGGGTAAATGATGCTCCATCATAGGTATATGCACCATCGTCCCACCGGAGTAGAAATCCCAAGTCTCCTTAATCTTCACTACCTTGGGTTCCGAGATAGTGAGGGCATTCCCAAACAGGAAGATCGACTTCAAATAAAAGTCGTCAATCCTCTCGGAGTTCAGTTAGCTAAGCAGGTAGAACCAGGACTGGCCTGGCATTACTTTTAGCCTCGCCTTGTTGATCTGAGCCTGGACATTCACCACTATGTGATCAAGCCTAACACCCAGGGCAGCCTGGGAACGCCCAATCAGTACCTCCCCTGATGGAGCCACGTGTAGAATCACTACAAAAATCAAAGGCAGAAGGTCAGTTAGAGACACCAAGATGCCATACGGCCAAGTTATGCAGGGTGTATGAGGTCAAGTCATGAAGAGTACATGCGGCTCAGTTATGCAGGGTCCATACAGCCAAGTTATGAAGAGTACATGTGGCTCAGTTATGCAGGGCCTATGCGTCCTTCATGAAGAGTACATGCGGCCCAGTGAGGCAGGGTGCATGCTGCCAGGTCATGAAGGGAACATGTGGTCGGGTAAAGACCAGTGCATGCGGCCAAAGCAAGACCCACACATAAAATATGCGACATGGTCTTGTGGAAACTCGTGCAGTGGACTGTGTGCAGAGTGTTCGTGTGTCCAGAGTTTTCCTCCACCGATCCTTACCATGTATGGGCGCTGGAATATCCAGCTGGAAAACGGGGATTTCATCCTCCGCCCTAGTCGAAGAAGCAGGGCGCTTCCCCTTGTCAAGAGCCTTCTTGTCCTTAGATGACGAAGACGAAGCCTTGGGGGACATTACAGAAAATCAGAGAGGATGATAGAAAGTAGAGGAAGAGGCGAAGACAACGGTGAAGGAGAAACCTATTTATAAGCTAAAGGAGGATACTAGTGACCCTTTGGTTCCAGCATCCCGCTGTCAGTAGTAATGATGACGGCAACCCTTGGGCCTTATCTTTTCAAAAACTGGCACTTTGGGGTCCGTGCGAGGAGATAGGCCAGAATCCTAAAGAGACATAAGAAAATCAAGGCATTTAATGAGTGGGTGGCAGCCTGGCAGCGCCCATCCATGTGTCTATGCGACTTCATGTCCATGCGGCCCAAATATACTCTGTCCACGCTTCTTATTCAAAGTATTTCAAACTTATCAGATTGAAAACTTTGAAAGGGGTCTTGTAGAAGCATGAAAAAATTGGATCCATACGGTCAGCAACCATGCGGCCCAGGGAAAAGTTCAACAGGAAATGGACCGCATGATCACCATGATGCCCAATTAGGTGATAGCCATGTGGACCAAACGACCAAAGACAGTTTTGGCCGCAGATGGATCTGACATCACGCTCTGACAACGAGATTACACTGACATAGAATCCTGACAGAGAAGGATTTTTTGAGCGTCTCGAAAGATGTGAACTCACTAAAGACAGAAGTCTCAGGAAGTGTGCAACACTATGTGTACAACATGATGAAAGACTCTCATGCACTACGTAGAGCGGGGCATTACATAATACACCGCTCAGGAAAAAAAATTGCCCTCGGAACTTAAACCAACATACTCCTACAACTTCAATCAACTGACTAATGAAGAAACTTCTTACTCATCTCTGATTCAAACTCACATGTTGATTTCTTGATTGAATGATAATCCAAACACGAAGATCAAGGCCCAAAACAATAAGGACCACCTTCTAAAATATTGGTGTAAAATACCTTTTTATATTGTTTGAGTGTTGTTCTAAAATAGAATTAAATGGTGTACTTATATTTTAGATGACCTATACGACAATATGAGTGTAGTTAAAAAAAAAGAAATTAAAGAATGTTTAGATACTCTACATAGTTTATATGAAGAAAAAGTTATATCGAATAACCCGGGCCCAACGTTCAAGGCAGTAGAAGTTTTGGTTTAATGTCTAAGTTATCTCATGTTAAGAGTATACTACAAAGAAAAGAAAAAAATCTCATAACTCAAGAATAGTCCTTGTATTTAAACTCCTATGATGAAAATGACGACGAATATGAATCATATGATTCAATTTTAGAGTGGTGGATAGAACACGAAAAAACTTATCCTACACTTTTTTTCTTTGACATGTTATCTTCTAATGGTCTCAGTGTCCATTGTAGCATCAGAATCTTCTTTTAGTACAGGTTCAAAAATGCTAAAAAAGAAAGTACCAGATATTTTGGAAGTATGTATTTGTATTAAAGATTGGGTTCATGTGAAAAGTAGAATTCAACACTTATGAGATGAAAGTATTGACATCAATGAAGTAAACTTTTAAGCTCTTACTATCGAGATGGGTACAAAAGCTGAAGAATGGAGATTTGAAGATATTGAAAACCACAACAAAGATTCCAAATAAAAGCTAGATGAAAACCAAAGACCATAGATCAAATTGAAGATAAGATTTATATTTTCATTCTTTCAGCTTTTCTAAAAAGAAAGAAAAATATCATATTAAATTTCTCAAATAAATAAAATTAATAAAATTTCTCTATTTACATTAATTATTCTTAATTTATATAAGCCCAAAGTCCATTTCTCCTAAAGTCCAATTATTTTATGTGATTTTATTTCTTTTCAAAATAAAACAAAACAAGCCAACCCAGACCCTGTCCGGTTCAGTCTGACCTGTTTCTTCTAGGGGTAGTAGGTGGTGTTGGGTTTGAATTCTGCTCTCTGAGTCTAGTCCGGCCCAAAACATTTTTTTATATAGATTGGGCTAGTTCCATCCAAGCCCGATTAAATTCGATCATCCGAATTGGCTTGGCCGAGTCCACTAAACATCTTGACCTTTACCTACCTGACAAATGGGTCAAATTTGGTGTTGGACATTAAAAGTCATTTGTGGCCCACATAGCGTGACAAAAGGATGAACAATCGAGTAAACTATTAAGAAGTGAAGCATTAAACATAATATTTATTTGGTTGAAAAGGACCACATGCAATTTTATCTCTAGAAATTAAAAGCACATACATGTATTTTGCATCTTCCAAAGCAATATATATAATAAACAGTGCCAAGAGCTACACGACATGTTTAACTTACTATATTAATAATGACTTAGCCTATTCTAATTTAATATAGTTTTTCAAAAGAAACTATAATAAACTAATTACCATTATTCAAGTATATAAGTTTCATGTTATTAATTATATACAGTACACTATTTTCTATGACTTTACTCCATTTCAAATGTGATGGAATCTGCTTTTGTAATAAACAATATAAAATACTTGACTTTATTTCATTCTTTATGAGCAATGAACAATAAATAAACTATATGTACTACTGTTTGTCGTAGTCTATGACTTGTATCCTTTTGTAAGGGTTTTCTATATGGGCTATTGCCTTCTGCCTTGCCATGTGGTACTGTTCTTATTTTTAGGAGAAATTTTGGCACAGGTTCCTACAATTTTCTATAAATTGATTTGGATACCAGTTGACAATGTTATATGCTTAGGTCTTTCCTAATCGTATGTGTATATTGTTGGATACAAGTATATAGTATATAAGATAGGAAGGAAGTTTCAAAGAGACTTTTATACCCTTTTTCTGTTGTCTTAATGGACTGAATTAAAATCGAGTTGTAGAAACTAGGGGTACAAGCGAGTCAAGCCGAGTCAAACTTTTATAAGTTTGGGCTTGGCTTGATTAGAATTAACCGAGCTCGAACTCGAGCTTGATAAATTTTTTACTTTAGAGCTTGGACTTGGTTCGAGCTCGTTTATATTAAGCTTGAACTTGGTTTAGTTTGAGCTCGAGCTTGGCTAGATAAGCAAGCTTGATTCAAGTTTGATAAACAAGCTTGATAAGCTCAAACTCAAACTCGTTAAGCTTGATTTCAAGCTTGTTCAGCTTTATTTCAAGCTCATTAAGCTTGATTTCGAGCTTAACGAACTTGATTTCAAACTAGTTAGACTTGAATTCAAGTACATATAATATTAACAATTTATTTATAAAAATTTAATTTAAAAAGTTCCTTAATATCAATTATTAAAAATATATAATTATATATAATGCACACAACCATATTGTTATACAAACATGCATAAAATTAGAATTCAACAAAGAACAAATAAAAATTTAAATAACAAAATAAATTTGTAGACTGCCAGCAACGAGCTCCTAATCGAGCTTCTAAACGAGTCAGCTTACAAGTCAGCTCGCAAGCTTCTAAACGAGCCAGCTCGCAAGCTTCTAAACGAGCCAGCTCGTGAGCTCAAACGAACCGAGTACTTCTAAGCTTGAACTTGGCTCGTTTATTAAATGAGCTCTAAAACGAAGCTTGAGCTTGGCTTGTTTACTAAACGAACTGAGCTCAAACGAGCTTTTATCTAGCCGAGCTTCGAGCAGCTTGCGAACGACTTGGCTCATTTGTAGTCCTAGTAGAAACTATCTAAGAGAAATCGTGCAAATATAATTGGACATTCCCGAGCAAGAATCTCTCGAAAAGACTATTATTATTATATATTATTGCATTCATGAAGTTGTTAATTTTCATAAGAATTTACTATTAATTTATGACATAATTACTTAGATAAATGTTATCTTCTAGTCGATATTGTCGTGTGAGCAATTATCTAAGTGATTGAAATATTAAGTTTGTCATGTGGACGACTAGAGAATAAAATCTGACACATCGTACATGTAGTGTACAACTGTTATTCGTCACGAATAGTTATAGAATAGTTCGGAGTAACCCACATGTTACTAAAGTATTCTCCGTCCGACTCGTATTCACGAATTCGGATCACAACATGAATTACGTTATGAAACATGATAATCACGAAAAAGAATCCATGGGTCAAACAATCAGAAAATCGGTTCGAACTTCAGTCGAACTAGTGTTGGATCAGTCCAACCCAATCCCATTATTAAAATGTACTAGAATCTCCTTAAAAAGATATAAACCGGTTGCTAGGCCATTATATATATATATATATATATATATATATATATAAAAGGTTGGTGTAAGCAGTAGTATTATTGGATTTGAACCAGTTATATAGAATTACAATCTTACATTAAATATATTACATAGTACACTACTACATATATTTTTTTGAAAACTACATTACTACATATATACTACTTTGAAGGTGTGCATGTAAAACACAAATATATTAAGTTTGATTGCATTTAAAGTATAAAACAAAGGTCAAAATTTACGGTCAAACAGAATCAAAACTAAACTGGTCAGATTGTTCGGTGGTCTGATCGAAAACTAGTCAGACTGTTCGGTGGTCTGATCGGCCAAGTTGACTGGGTTGACTGGGATGGCCGAATTTTTGAAAAAAATAGTGAATCGATATTACATCAACTAAGAATAATGGTTCACGGGTTGAACAATTCAATATATATATAAATGGATATGAGCCTCATATTTCTACATGAGCCAATGCACATGTGGACCAATAGGAATGAAGTTACTAATGCACATGGGTGCACATGGAATGTAAAAATTTATTTCTATTGGTCCACATGTGCATGACTCATATTCCGTTTACCCATATATATTAAGATTTGATAAAGATTTAGTTATATTTTAATTATAATTTATTATGGATACGTGTGAATAAAAGAAAAGGTATTCGATTATGGAGGAAGAACAAAAAGTTATAAATTAATTTTTTTATATTTTTTTAATCATGCTTGTTTGAGTAATAGCAATGAGATTTGTCAATATCATGCTAAGAATAGTTAGGATTTCCAAAAGAATATGTGGTAAACAAAATCGGTGAATTTGTAGAATTTTTTCTCGTAGCTTTGCTTCTTCCTCTTTCCATAGTTATACCTTAAATAATAAATTTTATGTCTTTAATAGCCATAATAATAATACTATTAGGAGCTATTGGAGTTGATTCTAAAGAGAGATCACTTTCTCATGAATTTATCTTGAATCAGAATCTTTTAGCTCAACTTTATTCCAATTTTGTCGAGGGAACAACCCCCTTTTTTCCACCTTGAATTGGTAAAAATATGCGAATTTTCTGAATTTTCGTGGAGGATTAGATCCAATAACAAGAGGTCTATTTGAGAATTTATAAACTATTTGATGGCTCAATTTTGAATTGTTTTCGAGCCGCATTATAATCGTAGAGATATCCATTATATACTTCTATCTCGCTCATCAAAGTTGTAAAAAAAAAAGAAAAATGGTATGCCTACAACCAAATGATACTCTTCTTCTACAACAGCCATGCGGCCGATCTCCATTGAAAAAAAAGAAAAAATGTGGGGCCGGAGCAGGATATGAGCCATATGTAAGGGGAGATTAGAGGAAATGTGGTGTCGGTTGTTTGAAAGTTGTAAACATTTGATTGTAAACTTAGAATTATTATAAATTTTTGTTTTTTCTGATTTCTTGTCAAATGACCTATTTATAAGTATATAATATGGTGCAAGTCCCCATGCAACATTATGGAAAAGCTAAAGGGCGTGTACCAAAACCTACTAGTACAACTACAATAAAAATATACATTAGATACTGTGTGCACCGCCACTTACCCAGCAACACCCTATCTTTTCTCTCTCTCTCTCTCTCTCTCTCGTTCGTTCTCCAACAAAAGAAGGAAAGTAATCATCAGCGCTTAGCTAGCTTTGTTGAAGAAGAAGAAGAAGAAGAAGAAGAAGAAGAGTAGGAAGTAAGTAAAGCTGGCAAGTAAGTGGTGGGAGAAAGGGGGAGGAGGAGGCCATGCTTCGGCAAAGGCCAAGGTGGAATCCTTCTCCAACAACAATGATCAAGGAGGAGGAGACGTGGACGCCAGCAACAATGATGAAGGAGAAGAAAATGGCAACTCTGGCTCTGGTACTGTTCCCCTGAGGCGCCCCCGCGGGCGGCCCGCTGGGTCCAAGAACAAGCCCAAGCCCCCCATCATCGTGACCCGCGACAGCCCCAACGCCCTCCGCTCCCACATGCTCGAGTTCTCCGCGGGCTCCGACGTCTCCGACGCCCTCTCCGACTTCGCCAGGCGGAGGGGGCGCGGCGTCTGCGTGCTCAGCGGCGGCGGCTCCGTCGCCAACGTCTCCCTCTCGCAGCCCGGCTCGGCCTCCGCCGCCACGCTGAGGGGCAGGTTCGAGATACTCTCGCTCACCGGGACGGTGCTCCCGCCTCCCGCGCCGCCGGGGGCGGGAGGGGGGCTGGCGGTGTTCCTGGCCGGAGGGCAGGGGCAGGTGGTCGGGGGGAGCGTGGTGGGCCCGCTGGTGGCGGCGGGGCCGGTGGTGGTGATGGCGGCCACCTTCTCCAACGCGGTCTACGAGAGGCTTCCGGCAGCAGCAGAGGAGGAGGAAGGGGAGCGGGAGCTGGAGCTGGAGAGGACTGCTGTCCAGAACTCTGCGTCGCAGGGCTCGGGTGTGACCGGAGGAGGAGGAGGAGGAGGAGGAGAAAGAGGAGATTACTATGGGCCGGGGAGTTACCAGTTTCAACCGGAACAGGAAAAAGGATGGGGAGTTGGGCCACCACCACCTTTCTAGCTACTAGCTACTAGCCACTCTCTCTCTCTTTCTCTAATCTAATCTACTACTGTTATATTAGTCGTCTTCTTCAATATCATCATCTTCATCATCATATTTATCATATTAATAAGGATTTTAGTGTAATTTGCTATGGATTCTGTTTCTCATGTGTGTAGCAAGGTTCTTTCTCTCCCACCTCCATCTTCATCATTATGCAATTCCCAAATTTTACTATACTACATAGAATCGACAACTTTGTAAAAAATCAAATTTGTCTGCACAGAGCGGAGAGTCAAAATTGTGAGTTTAATGCAGCTTGTTGCTGTGGTTGTCTTGTCAAAATAATCATAGCCGTCCCGGAAAAACATTTTCTTGTAGGTAAATTTTGGGCTATATTTCAGCATGATACACTAGTTTTTCAATTTGATATTTTAAATTTTATAAATAGAGATCTTAATATCTAAATTATCATTGTACAACTTAATATTCTAACAATATTAAAAAAAAATATTAACTAACAAAAATATTTTCATCATCTCTCCTCTCCTCTCCTCTCTCTCTCTCTCTCTCTCTCTCTCTCTCTCTCTCTTCTGGTCGGCGGCAACAGGAGGGGAGTTTGGACTCCCTTTTCCGAAACTAACGAGTGCTATTTAGTCTTCAACCTCGTACACCTCCTCCACCTGTGTTTGGAAATCCTAAATTTTTTTCACATTTTCCTTCAAAAATTCTTGAAAAGTAGAGAAATTCTTCCAATTTGTAGAACAATTCGAGCGGAACGATCGATGCCCCTTACTTTCTGATCGATTTTATGTCGCTGGAACGATCGATGCCCCTTCCTTTCTGATCGATTTTATGTCGCTGGAACTGCTCCCTTTGGACTGTAAGGAGTTCCGTCTCTAGGGACCACAAGCACGAGCTCAGACAGAGCATCGATGTCGTAGCGCCATCCGGAGGGGGCAGGAGCTTCACCCTCGGTGGTGTGATTTCTACCGACGAAGACAACGGTAGGTCGGTGTCAGCCGTGGAGCCTACATGGTCCAGTTGGCTTGTCGAGGACAGTAGCGTATAGATCGGAGATAGCGGTGGAGAAGGTTGGAATGGAGGCCCGGCCGCCAAGATCGGGGAAGGAGACTCCGGTTAGGTTTCCGGTGGACTCGTCGGTGTTGGCGGACGATGAGTTGCCGAAGAAGCAGTCGAGGTTGAGATGGGGCTAGGGGCTGGCAAATTACAAGCAGCAGAAGGTGGTGGGATCGATGAATAGTAGGGAAGATCAGGCCAACGAGACTAGTCCGAAGATTATGGGCATGGCTGGATCCTTGTCTCCAGTGACTCCTTGTTCTACAACTTGCAGTTCTTTTTCTAGGTTAGTTTCGCTGTGTTGACCAAGCAAGTTCCAACTTATTGTTCAAATTACGGCATTGGAGGGAGGGAGGGAGGGAGGGAGAAAGGTGATAATTTGATCATATTTTTTTAATTTATTTAATGAAAAAATTAATTTTGATTGACGGAGGACATGTCAATAGTTAAGGGTGGTAAGTTGTTTAATTTTAAAGTTTAGAATATAAGTTGAAAATTTTGAATAATTGAGAGTACGCCTAAATTTTGGGTCAAATTACAAATCATATGTTAAATTCAGAGCACAAATCACTTTAGTGCATTAATGCCGACAACCTACGCTTGGGCTTCCAATTCTTTAAGTAGACGCTACAAAAGAAGGGAGAGCAGGATTCTTCCCCGCAACAGTTTATTAGAAGGAAGGATTAATCAACACACCTGCTGAGTGTGCCTAGTGTATAGTACACCAATCTCCATGAGAAGATGCTCATGTTATAGCTTCTTGGTGAATGGTGCATCAATAAATTAGGAAGCAATTTGTTTAAAACGCTGGAGATTTTAAACTGAAACGATTACAAACACATCAAATAGAAGGGTTTGCTTTTTGGCCTGTCCAAAGCACATATTCTTTGTGTCTAGTCTAGGAATGGGAAAAAAGAGAGCAGAGCAGTACTACTACTAGTGTGGTCTTGCCTTGCACAGAAGATAGTATTGCTTTGTACTGGTGGCAACAAAGACAAAAATATATTGAGAGCATCTGTTTTCATCTTTTCCCAAGTAAATGGAGAGAGAGAGAGAGAGGTTTCCGTCCGTCCCTTCCTTTCGTCACAAGCTCACAAGGGTGGTGTGCAGGCAAAGAAGTTCCCACTTGCCATGCACTTCCATCTTTAACTTCCTTTGGAATTTGAAGCCAAGTGGACTGACTACTAATCCACAGTATTCTATTTCAAAACTACCGTTGCATATATGCAACGTGAATTTGGATACGGACTGTACAAAAATTGCATCTAAAGCATAAGAATTTTAGGAAATTATTCCGACTATACAAAATTTACAAAACTTCCATTTGGAAAACAAAAACGTCTTTTAGATGAGGGTAATAATTGACATATTTTTCAAAAAAATAGAAACAAGAAAAACGTTCATCGAAAATACGTATTTTGCACAAAAAATGTCCGTCCTTATGACGGACATTTTTATAGCAAAGAAAGTAACTATCGATTGACTGTTTGACTGTATTGGAAGTTGAGTTGAAAACGAACGGAAAAGACAGAAAAACATCCTTCCGATGGATTTTTTTTGTGTGCAAAATATGTTGAAGGATATTTTTGACCAAATTTGAAAATTTATTGCATGAATTAAATAGGTTGTTGTGTGGTTGTTGTGGGTATTTACTGGTGGGGGTGAAAGATTTCTTGAAACTGTCGGTGCTGTCCTCTGTACCGGAGGTGGAGCACCTCCGAAAGCTGCTGCGGAAACATCAACCTGGATTGCTGAAGCGTACCTCAGGAATGTAGCTGCTGGAACATCGTCTGCTGGTGCTGCCCTCATAGGCGACGAAGTAATCGACCTCGCTGTCATTGCGCCTGAGCGCTGGGAACGCGTCTTCGGCGACATCCTGAAGATAGACTGTGTAACGCCCGCAACCGCTCGGAGCGTTACGCTGAGTCGGATTTAATAAATCAAATGCTGGTTACATTTAAAATATTGGATTTTTGGGAAGAAGGATTAATCGAGTTGGTTTCAATGTGCAGATGGCTAGCGGGTTCAATGGAAATCAGGTGTTCATTCAGAACAGTACTGAATAGCTGGATGGGAACGATAATGTCGTCTTCCTTAGTTCGATCGGTCGGATGATTTGGAGAGCACGGCCTGCTCGCACGGTCATACCAGTTGAGTAGATCGCGCTTACATCGGACCACGGGTTCAAGGGATTGGCCGTATCGGCAGGATAGGATGCCTAACGGGATCAAACATTGTGAGTGGGCTCTTTTCCTTCTCCTCTACTCCTTCATGCCTAATAATATGGAAACACGTAAAAGGCTTGAATACTTGGGCTGAAACTCGAGAATCACTACACTGAGGCGTGCATAGAGTGTACGTCGTTGGCCGGGTAGGATTGTGGCTTGAAATGATTTACGCGTTGGATAGTTGGAGCGATAGTTGGATTATGCATTTGAGGCAGTCAGTTGGATAATTGGGATTATGCTTGGACGGTTGGAATTATACAAGTTGGAATGATACATTGAGGCAAATGGGAATATCGAAAATTCGGGCGAGCGAGCGTGCATCCGTGCACGAGTATCACTTGGTCGCTTTGTCTTGCAAAGCGAGCAGTTGTGGTTCGAAACCGAATAACTGCATCGGCGAGGGTGTTGTGCCGCTTGATGGGGCATCGTGCCACGAATGTGGCATTGTGTCATTGAAACGACATTGGGCCATGGGTTTGCTTCGAGCATGGGGTGTTGCACCAATTCAGACTCTTGTGTTGAAAAGAGGCATTGTGCCTATGAAACACTTGATATTTTGGTGCCTTGGGCTATATGTTGAGGTCGAGATTTGGAATCCTTGGTTGGATATGTTGGAAGAATGGTTATGGACATTTGGTTGGATATCGGTTGAACGAGTCTAGGATCGCTTGGTGGGACGAGAATGTTTCGATCCTCTCGTCATACCTACTGTGTCTGCATAGTCACGGACAACCTGTGTGGCACAGGGTTTGGTTTCCTGGAACGGGATGAGGCACCGGGACACCGGGACCGTTCTATCATGGAGGAAACAATGGCATCGTGCGATTAGGCGCAGTGCTGGTAGTCCGATACCACCAGGAGGGAGTAGCTGCCCATCCCTGGATCGGGTAGGATTGTCCTATTGATCTTGGTCCGATCAATGTCCTTTATGGCTTTTAGCCAGTGACTTCATATAGTATAAGTGATGGCTTGCTTTTCTTTTGTTGGTTTGGCTTTCGTGTAGGCGCGGCCACCTTGCCTCGGCAAGAGTGTGCACTTGAGATTTGAATATAAACTTTGGTTGAGGATGGATATTGAGGCGAGACTGATGGTTCGATATGTTATCGTGCGAACGATGGCATTGAGTAGGACGGGTTGCGTGCTAGTTACCTTCGGGTTATATAAATGCTTGTCGTTTGGTTTGAGATTGAATGCTTGCATGCTTAAACTGTTTTACAGCTTTTCTTAACATGTCATTCATATGCCATGAAACGAATCTAGGATTCAACTAGAAAGATCACCATATAACTGGTTGTATTCACTATCTTTACTTAGTGTCGGCTTAGACGAGTGGGTTACCCCGCTCACCAGTACGGCTCTGTACTGACCCACGTTTGTGGGCAATATTTCAGGTACGCAGGCGTAGTGGCGCTGCTTGGATATACGGAACAAGATGTATGAACTGTAAGTACCTTTGTGGGCTAGAGAAAAGAGCAAGAGAATTTTATCGTCTCCGTGGCATCGCCTTTGTGGCATTGCCTTTGGGGCATTTCATTTGGACCGTGAGCTTCGCTGCGTATTACTCTGATGTGTTCTTGGTACACAAAACGACTTCCGCTGTAACTTGGTTGTTTCAATGATAACTTTAGTGTTTAACAACATCGCCTTGTACGAGCGCAACTCCAGGCTCGTACGGCATCACGTCCCGATGAGAACGATTGTCCCACGGGAGAGCTGCAACGTAGTGATTTACGTTCAGCGGGGACTATTGAGCTTGCGGAAGATTGGGGCGTGACAGACTGAAACATGGAATCAATATTGAGTATGATACGATATCATCAAAGAAGGACAAAATTATTCAAAGTAAAGCAAACATTCAATAGATAAGGGTAGCAAACATATATTTGGAATTGTTCCCTGGTTGTGATTGAGTATACTCTCAGCCTATATCCTATATCCTAAAACAGGCTCGTAGCAGTACTCTAGGTAAGCACTACTAGATATCGCTCTAAATATGACTCTGGACCTGCATGAGCCACCACTAAAAACGTGTCACGATCCGCACCCGGAATAAGGGCACGAGTAGTGAGCAACGTCCAGCCTACGCCGCAGCATCGACGGTAGAACACTGTCTGGTCAACCATACTATCTAATATCTCACATATATGTATAAAGTACCTGTCAATGTCATCTCAACTCCAAACGGAGGAACAATATGGTATATGATAATGATAACTATACTCAATCATAATGCAAACTAAGGAAGATAAAGCACAAGATGGAATAACGAAGGAAGAGAGTTACAATAAATCCACAAGTCCGAAATAATATATACATGCCAATAACCTCAATAAGTCTATACAAGTCTAAACAAATAATTTAAGCCTCCTCAGCCTCTGGTACTAGATCCCCCTGCTCTAAAGGAGTATCCTCTAATGGTACGCCGTCCTGCGGCCCGTAGTAGGTGGGACACTGGTCCACAAGCCAATCATCTGGTCCACAAGCCAATCATCTGAAAAATGTATCCAGTCAGGATTGGAGCGAAGTACATACCTCTGAAAGCAGTTTCAAATACATAATCGAGCATATATAACATATAATTAAAAAGAATACAAGATAACTAAACATCAAAAATAGAGTGAACTAGAGTGAACAGCTAATGTACTGGAATGAAGAACATACAATAGAATAATTGTAATATAATGGAAATAAATGAAACTAGCTAATGTGCCATGGAATACAAGTTCATTATGTGATCGGTTTGGGTTGAACACGAATATGGTAACTCGATTACACGTGTGATATGTAATCGACATGTACACGAATACACTTGGGCTTGATCACATAACCAACTCCTATTTCTCCATCCCCAACCAATACCAATGGATCCAATCACGACATGTTACGAACACGAATATGGGCACACTAAATACGAGTATTGTGTGAACATGAAGTACAAGAAGTACACTAAAATCAATACCCAATACACACGATGAAATACATGTGAAGGAGTACCCACTGAACACGGTAAGGAATAACATCTCCTGACAGGATCCATATAGTACGAGTCCGTGTAACCACTGTGTCGGAATCAAGTATACAGTTCTAGAATATGCGATATATACACTATTATAAAATAAAAACTAACAGAGAAATGTACTTGCCTCTGGCCCTGAGCAAGGTGTCTCTCTCGATGCCCAAGCTGGTGCCACACAATCCTATTTAGAAAATATTAAGTTAAATTGTGTAATGAAGGTTAAATAAGTTAAATAATGCACTAACATGCTTCTAGATCAATTCTAGGTTAATTGGTCTATATTGGTCCCTACTTACCTTATACTAGTTATACTTGGTCTTCTACTGATAACTGATACAATGTCTAACTGTCACGACCCGAACCCGAAATTTGGGCATGAGTCGTGGGTACGTCCAGCCTACGCCGCAGCATCGGCGGTAGAACGTTGTCTAGGTCTCAATACTACTAAACATAACTCACAACCTGTCAATGAACTCAACTCCATAGGGAGGACCATGAATAATACATTGCTCAACAGTCCATAATATATATACTCAATCATAATAGCTATAAGAAATAAATGGCACGATGCGATATAAAGATAAGAAGTACTGACATACGCCAAGCACAACAACTCAAAATACAACGATAAATCTAAAGTCTAGCTGTCCAACATAAATAGACCCAACAAAAGTCTCAACATAAGAACAAAAGATGCATAAAATATAACTATCTAAATAGCTGCAGGTAGTGTCTCCTCTAAGGGAAGGGACTCTTCTAAGATCTCTAGTATGTAGTCCTCCTCTACACCTGGCCTATAGTGTGTAGGACAGAAGTCCTCAAGATCCTCTGAAAAAATGTTATTCAGTCAAGATTGGAACGAAGTACAAGCATTAACAACAGTTCCATTTATATTGACAAAAACTATAATACAGTGTAAAAAAATACAAGATGAAGATAAATACTAGAAATAAGGAATACTGGAGAGTATGAAATACTGGAGAATATATCATCATCAATAGCACAACTAGCAATGAACAGGAATATAAGTGAATGCTAGAACAAGTAAACTGGAAATACAGAAATAGAATATCTAACTAAGTGTTTGAAATATCAGTCTATCATGTGATCGGCTTAGGACAAGATCAGGTTTGTTATATATGATTAGCTATGATACATGTGAGATCAGGCTAACCATTTGGTTAGCTATGATGCGAGCAATAGTCAGGATAATCATATATAACAGGCTATGAGGCATATAAATGGTCAGGCTACACCCGACGTGATGTGTGGGGTGAGCTATGATACATGTAAAGTGGGATCACATAATCTTCTAATATTTCTCTCGCCCCCAACTAGTATAGTGGATCCAACCATGTCACGTTATGATACACGATCAATGTCACGACCCGCACTCGGTATAGGGGAACGAATGTGTGGGTACGTCCAGCCTACGCTGCAGCATCGGCGGTAGAACGCTGTCTAGGTCTCAATAATATACTAACTAACATAACTCACAACCTGTCAATGATATCAACTCCATAAGGAGGACAATGAAATAAACATCTCTCAACATCTCATAATGTATACTCAATCATAGAACTATAAGAATATATAAATGGCACGATAAAAGATAAAAAATGATGACATGAGTCAAACACAATGTCTCAATAGAGATAAACTACAGTCTAATTGTCCAACATAAAGTCTCCACAAGTCTCAACATAACCTAAGAATAAGTCTAAACATAAACTCAAAATAACCTCAAATAAGTCTCAATGCATAAGATAAATACTTCTAAATAGCTGCAGGTAGTGTCTCCTCTAAGATCTCTGGTGTGTAGTCTGCATCTATACCTGGTCCATAATGTGTCGGACACCATTCCACTAAGTCGCAGTCTGGAAAAATATTTCTAGTCAAGATGGAGCAAAGTACATCTCTAACAACAGTTCTATATCAATGATATAAACTATGTAGCAGTAAGTAGATGGAAATATACAAGTTGCATATACATGTACAAAAGATACACAATAAAGGGAATACTGGAGATAAATACAAGAATAACAATATGGCAATGAATAAGAATACTAATGACTAAGTGTGTGAGTACTAGTGTGTGAGTACTAGCTTTAACATGTGATCGGCTTGGGAACTTGTACACGAATACTGGCCTGGCTAGTCATACGTGCGTGTATGACCAACACTAACATGAGAACAAGACTTGTACATGAAGGGTATGATCACATATCTACACTAAAATACTCTTCACCCCCGACTGGTATAGTAGATCCAACCATGGTACGCTATGGCACGGGATTCTCTAGGAAGGTAGCAAGTCTCCCCGAGAATCAGTGTCTGTACATGCATAAGATAACCAATAAAACATGACTTGTACAAGATACACCATATACAAGGAATAACATCTCATGACGAGATTTGGATATACCAATCCGTGTAACCATCGTGTCAAGGAATATGGATATTTGTACTAGATACAATGAACATAGAGGATATAATAAATAAGAAACTATCAGAGAATATACTCGCCTGGGGTCCTTAGTTGGCAATACCAATGTCCTGCTCCTGAAATCTCGTAGGACGATCCAATGGTCCTATATACATATAATATAACACAATACAGCATCAACCATTACACTAGCACACACAATATAATTACGCTGAACTCAGCAGCTACACTAGGGTGACACTAGTCAACTAGGGTCAAGTGTGCGTCTAGTTGCACGGGTGTCACGTCTGTAATTGCTGTGCAAATAGATAGTCAAAATGATACGGGTCTCGCCAGTACGTCAGTGTACATAAGACAGTCTACTAACATTTACAGGGTCACAGGTCAATGTAATTATGGAATATCCGTAATAACACTAGGGTTACCTAGTACATATATAATTATACATAGTCTTAACTAGCATATAACATTAAATTACTTACAATATATATACGTACTGTATGTTTATATATGTATATAACAACCAATAATTATATACATACTAAATATATAACTAAATATATACATATGTATACCAATTGTTTGATAATAAACAGAAGAAAGAAACTAGGTTTATATGAAACCCTTTCTTTGTTTACAAACAAGAAAAAAGAGTACAATTAATCCTATACGAGGATGTTAAGTACAAAAAAAAAATAATTCTGGGGAAATATTGCTATAGGAGTCTGATCTGAGGTCGATCACTTTGTCCCTTGGACCACACGATGATGAAGAAGTACTGTAGAAGAAGAAGAAGCTTCAAAGATTGCAGGAGGGATTGAACTCTCGTTGCCAAAGTTGTCAATCAACACTCTCTGTATGTAATCTCTCTCTCTGATCTTTGATCCTCTTTTTCTCCTCCTTTCCCTCTAGTCTCCTGTGACCGAAGGTCTCTATTTATAGAACTCAGTCACAGTAACCGTCCAGTAGGCGTAGAAGCCAAATTGTGAAGAGAGTGGCGCTCTTTACGCGGCGGTTATAATAACTGCTACCCAGGTCTGAATGATCTCCTTAATTCGCGTGTGACGAGTGTCCCATTATGAGGTAACGCGTATAACTGCTTATCGAAGATCACGACATGCATGCTGTAATGCCCTGCTCCGCGTCGGCGTTATGTATCAAGGTAAGTGGGCAGAACTTCGTTCTCTGATTCTTGCACGCCTTAATAATAACCTGAGTTTTTGTTTGCAATATTTTCATAAGAGAATGATAGAACCTGCCTTGCATATTAATGAATGAACTCATCTAGCTTGTCTTTGAAACAATGTCTGCTTAACGAGAATCCTGAAATGCTTGCCTAGAGTGTATGAACATGTTCACTATCGTCTATGCTTCGAGAGAACCATATTGTGCCTGAACGTATTCAAGTGATAAGTCAGATTGCCCCGCAACAACAATTATATTCTGATGGTTCGTCTTGTCTGCATACTAGAGTTTATTTGATAGTGTTCCATGCATTCGCATGCGGTCGGACAATGGCTATTGGTGGAGAGCTGAACTGCATGTGTCACGGCTGCTACAGAGATAGTGGAAAGCAACCATGAGTCACAGCTGCCTCTAGCATCAGATAAAGAGCCATTGGTAGGCTGTACAACCAGCTGCCGATCCTGAGATACTCGGGGACCACCCTGCATATAGCTAAGTCATTGTGTTGGCTTGGATAGATGACTGCCCCAAAGATTGTGTACCGTGTGTCTAACTTTGCATCTGACCCTAGAGTCGCACTAGACACGCTGCGCACACCCTGAACATGAACGATTGCTTGTCTTGCTTATTGCATATGAAACTCTGTTTCCAAACATGTTTCCAAACAATGTAATATGACTATGCTAGCGAACTGCATGAAACGAACCTAGGTAAAACTAGAAAGATCACTAGTAGTGTAATATTTTATAACATGATTGCTTAGTGTTGGTTTGAGTGAATGCATATTTCTGTTCAGTTATTTTATCTCACAAGTACTTGTATAAAGTGCTGACCCACCAACAATTTACTTGCTTGCAGGTACTGGATCGTCCGAGGGAGCGATAGGCGTGCCACAGTCCCTAAGACCCGGAATCCTGGTTTCGATTGTTGCCCCGAGAATGCTATCGTATAAGGTGGCATAATGTATGGAACGAATGTGTGCCTTTGCTAAAGGAACCTAAGTTGTCTCGAATGTCCCGAACACTCAGTTGGCTAAATGCATTACGTTGCAACAAGTCCCTTTCCGCTGTTTACTCGATTGATGCAATGATAGCCAACTATAACTTAAACGACTGGCCTTGCACGAGCGCTATGTAACGCCCCGCAACCGCACGGTACGTTACACTGAGTCGGATTGAATAAAACAAATACTGGTTATATTTGATTTGTTGGATTTGGGAAGAAGTATTGATTGAGTTGGTTTCATATACAGATGGCTAGCGGGTTCGATGAAAATCAGGTGTTCGTTCAGAGCAGTACTGAGATAGCTGGGTTGGAATGATAATACCATCTTCCTTAGTCCAATCGGTCGGATGATTTAGAGAGCATGGCCTGCTCGCACGGTCATACCAGTTGAGTAGATCGCGCTTGCATCGGACCACGGGTTCAAGGGATTGGCCGTATCGGTAGGACATGATGCTTAACGGGATCAAACATTATGAGTGGGCTCTTTTTCTTCTCCTCTACTCCTTCATGCCTAATAACATGGAAAACACGTAAAAGGCTTGAACACTTGGGCTGAAACTTGGGAATCACTACACTGAGGCGTGCATAGAGTGTACGTCGTTTGTTTGGATAGGATTGTGGCTTGATTTGGTTTTCGTGTTGGATAGTTGGAGCTAGAGTTGGAATATTATATTTGAGGCAGTTGGTTGGATGATTGAGATTATGCTTGGACAGTTAGAATGATTCATTGAGGCATTAGAAATATTAGGATTTGGGCGAGCGAGCGTGCATCCGTGCACGAGTATCACTTGGTCGCTTTGTCTTACAAAGCGAGCAGTTGTGGTTCGAAACCGAACAACTGCATCGGCACGGGCATTGTGTGTCACGACCCGCACCCGGAATTTGGGCATGAGTCGTGGGTACGTCCAGCCTACGCCGCAGCATCGGCGGTAGAACGTTGTCTAGGTCTCAACATATAATATCCTGTCAATAGTCTCAACTCCGCACGGAGGACAATGATAAATAATCTACAGTTCTATGATATACTCAATCACAAGCTATAAGAAGTAATGGCACGATGAGAATAGAAAAGAGTTCTAATAAAAACCAACCACAATAATCCAACTCAAATCCTGGGTCTAAATGACCTCACAAAGTCACAAAATAATAAATACATCTCAGTCTCAGTCTAAAACAATAATGCAGAAAAAAGTAGTCTAAGAGCAGCCAGGTACGTTCTCCTCTAGGCTAGGCAACTCCTCTGGGGTTTCTGGAGTGAAATCACCCTCTAATCCTGGGCCGTAATGAGTGGGGCAAAGATCCTCCAGGTCCTCTGAAAAATGTTATCCAGTCAGGATTGGAGCGAAGCACAAGCACTAACAGCAGTTTCATTAAATTGACAAAGTCTATAAACAGTGTAAGAGATACAAGATGGAAATAAATGCTGAAAATGAGAAGTACAGGAGAAAATGAAATAGACAATAGAGCATCTAGCAATGAACAATAAACAGTGAATGCTAGAACAAGTAAATCTGAATAAAGATAAAACATCTAGCTAAGTGTTTGAAATATTAGTTTATCATGTGATCGGCTTGGGACTAGATCAGGCTGGTTATATATGATTAGCTATGATTCTTGAAGGTCAGGCTAACCATATGGTTAGCTATGATGCATGATAATGGTCAGGCTAATCATATATAACAGCTATGAAGCATGATGATGGTCAGGCCGCACCCGACGTGAGAAGTGGGGTGAGCTATGATGCATAGTAAGTTTGGATATGATCACATAATCTACTAATAGTTCCCCATTCCCCCAGCTAGCACGATGGATTCCAATCATGACTCCTCATGATGGGGATCTAGGGTGCTAACCCGTGTATCCATAGTGTCGGAATCAAGTATGTAATACACTATAATTTATAGAAGTAATCAACAATGAAAACTGTCAGAGAATGTACTCGCCTGTGGTCCTGAGCAAGGTGTGAGGATCGGTGTCCAAAGTGGGATCACAATGACCTATTTATGGAATATTAATGTCAGATATTAAATCAAAAGAATAACATGTTTAACAATTTAAATACGAGGTTTCTAGGTCATTTCTGAGGTTTACTGGTCAATACTAGGTCCACTAGTCCAATTATATATCATACTAAGGGTACCTAACTTATATTAGTTAATAACTTAACTAGTAACTTAATACCTAATACCTATTTGGTATCTAACCTTACCTACTATACATGATACCAATTTAAACAATGCTAAATACAATTGATTTCATACACATAGGTACTCACTTAATGATACATAGTTACACACACAGTTCTAATTAACTGAGACACCCTACACCAACACTATCCTACATCCACACACACAAGTAGACACTGCTACCCACAGGAAAATTGACCTGGATACACATAGACACAGCCACTGGATACTGATACATTACCTACACCCTACTGGACTACACATAGAAATACTAGGATACACTCTCAGGCATTCTCACACACAGAATACATAGAACCTGGAATTTCTCACTGATCTCACTGTACAGAATTTCCCTTAATGCACACTGCACAGTTCTGAAAACTGGCACAACACACACATTTAACACCTAGGTATTTCTGCACAGGACCTCCCCCAATGCACATACATAGGCATGCACAGTTATTGATACTCATACCTACACACAGAGACAGGTAATGCTGAGACACAGCTAACTCAGTCACCTCACATTGAGACACTGAACTGATACTCTCTTAACCCCTAACACATGTTAACTAATAACTAAAATTCCCTCACTAAAAGACTGCTCACATACCTTAACTCAGGGATACTGAGAATCACTTCTCAGTCCAAATGCACAGATACATAATCACCACTGACACACTCTACCCTAACTAGCTACTGATACAAATCCCTCACTCACACACACCTAATTCACTGCACAGCACAGTCCAACATATTGGAATTAAAATCCTACATACTGAAAATACACACACACACAGATGACACAAAATACACATTGGTTCATTTGTTCATCTACCCACTAATACACAGCTACACATAGCTATCTAACACAGAATTCTGCACATACACAGAAATCTGGGACAAAACACTCTACACACACTACATAACACACAGAATACATAAAAAGCCTACACACACAGACACATTCTGAACAAGGACACACCCTCACACATTAACACATAGGTAAACACTGATATTGAGGCACAAGGTGCTAGGTTCTAGGATACATACACAGGTAGGTGCATACCCACAGTATGCTCACACCTAGCTAATCCACAACTACACTGTCACACAGAACTCACTACACAGTATACTACTATTGATAAATAAAAACTTGGGACACTCTTCAAACAGGGTCACACAGACACAACTACACACTGATACATACAATAATTCACTGATACTAGACCTATACACAGACACAAATACATAAACATTGAGACACACACTATATCCTAACCCAAACACACATAGGTATACTCAGGTCTGGATACACAATCTCACTGCACATATATGTTATGTTTCTAACCAACCTGGGAATTCTGAGGCATACACAGACACTTAGGCATCTCACACATACATAGATATATTAATTCCCAGGTTTTAAAGTATGAACTACACACTCTCTCTCTCTCTCTGAATCACACAGTTCTCACTGAGATACATGACTGATACTCAGTTTTTATTTTCTTTTTCTTTTTTTTTCTGCAGCAACTATACTGAACATAATGCCCCCAAGCCCGACTGCACTGTACACACAGTCATCAACTAGGTTCACTGATACATAATTTCTTCCCCCTTTCTCCCAATACTCAGAGTTCTACACAGCTGAACCCGACTGTGCACAGAACCCTCTTCTAGTGCACAGGAAAACCAACAAATAGTTAAAACACAGGCAAATATATGATGTATATAGGTTTATAAATCAAAACATGCATAGATTCGAATACCTAGATGGATAACTCCTAAATGTACATTTTATCAAACACATTGCAGTGCAGAAAACCAATATACATACAAACCCATAAATTCCCAATCCAAACCCTAAGAATCGAGTTTAACCTACCCATATGTGATGAAATCAGTCTCCCTACAAATACCTAGGGTTAGGGTTCCTGATAATTGGGGAAAACCCCATGTTGGTCACCAAAACCCAATCCAAAACCCTAAAAATCGAACTACACAGCAAGGGTGTTTCCTAATGGGTATGAACAACAGAAAACAGAATTAAAATGAATAGAAATAGGGTTTTACCTAGGGAGATGGCTTCTCCAATGGAAGTTCTTCTTCCCCAAGGCTTTTTGACCCAAGTCCTTGCTTCTCTTTGCTTTGGAGGAGGAAGATGGAAGCCCTAGGGTTAAATCTCGAAAATTGGGTGGGGAGATGGTTTCTCTTGATGGAGGCTAGGGTTTCTTCTACTACATGAAGAATGGTGGCTCCCTTTTATATAAACAACTAGGTTAGGGTTTCCAAGCTTAGTTTTAGGTTAAACCTTTATGTTAAGTCATGTAGAACCTAGTTACTAAGGTTTGGTCAGTCCAGGGTTTGAGGTCCAACCTAAAGTTTGAATTCTAGGGTTTCTCTAGAATTGGTCTTCAAATTAGGGTTTGACCTAATGGGTTCTAGGGCTTGACCTAAAACCAAAAATCACTAACAATATGAATAGTTTATAAAACTCAACAATTAATTAAATTCATAATTATTCAAAATGGTGAATTTACACAAATGTCCTTGCTTGGAAAAGTGGTAGTGACAAGTCTACCCTCCTAAAAGAAATTTCGTCCTCGAAATTGGACTGAACTAGAACAAGAATGAAATCAGAAAAGGAATACCTCAAGTCTAGAAGAGATACGGGTATTGCTCGCGCATTTCGTCCTCTCTATCCCAGGTCGACTCCCCTAGAGAGTGATGTCTCAATGCAACACGAACCAAAGGAATAGTTTGGTTCCGCAACACCTTCTCTCTGCGGTCCAAGATCTCTACGGGCTGCTCAGGGTAGCTGAGCGTCGGACCAACCTCAATCTCCGAGTGATCCAGTACGTGACTAGGGTCTGCCAAGTACCATCTCAGCTGCGACACGTGGAACACATCATGCACTCCCTCTAATACAGGCGGCAAGTCCAGTCTATACGCCACTGCACCTACCCTCGCAAGAATACCGAAGGGTCCGATGTAGCGTGGGCTAAGCTTTCCGCCTCTGCCAAAACGAATCGTGCCACGCGTCAGAGAAATCTGTAGGAATACTAGGTCGCCAACCTAAAACAAAACAGTCTCAACATGCAGTCTAACAAACAAACACAAACCAAAATAACAATCTATACCTGAAACTCAAGGGGTCTACGGTGGCTGTCGGCCCAATGCCGCTGTCTGTCCTGCGCCACTCGCAGTCTGTCTCTGATAAATTTTACCTTTTCTGCTGCATCCACGACCAATTCTGGTCCTAGCAAGGCTCTCTCTCCAACGTCGTCCCACGATAGCGGTGTACGACACCTCCGTCCATAAAGAGCCTCAAATGGTGACATCTCGATACTGGCCTGGTAGCTGTTGTTGTAAGCGAACTCTACCAGGTGCAGATGATCCTCCCAAGAACCTCCGAGATCTAGAACGCAAGTGCGTAGCATATCCTCGAGAGTCTGAATAGTCCGTTCAGACTGCCCGTCTGTCTGGGGGTGATATGCGGAACTGAACTTGAGCTGAGTGCCCAAGCTAGCCTGCAGACTCCTCCAGAAGTGGGAAGTGAAACGACTATCCCGATCCGAGACGATGCTCACAGGAACTCCATGAAGTCTAACAATCTGTCGCACGTACATCTCTGCTAGCCTCTCTGTCGACGTGCCCACTTTGAAAGGTAAGAAATGGGCTGATTTGGTCAACCTGTCCACGATGACCCAAATCGCGTCCTTCCATCCTGGAGAACGTGGAAGCCCTGAAACAAAATCCATGGTCACGTGCTCCCATTTCCACTCTGGGATCGGTAAAGGTTGAAGCAACCCACCTGGTCTCTGCCGGTCTGCCTTTACCTGCTGGCACACTAGACACCGGGATACGAAGCGTGCTACCTCGCGCTTTATTCCATACCACCATACGTGCTCCCTCAAGTCTCGATACATCTTGTTGGCACCGGGATGCATCGAGTACTGAGAGCGGTGTGCCTCCTGTAAAACCTCCTCGCGCAGCTCCCCGCTTGGCACATATATCCTCGTGCCGTGCATTAAAGAACCATCATCTGCGATAGTAAAGTCGTCCGACATTCCCATCCGAACCTGTGCCCTGATACTCCTCAGAGCCTCATCATCGTACTGCGCAGCTCTGATCCTGTCTATCAGTTCGGACTGTATCTGCAATCCCCACATCTGAATCTCAGTACCGGGAACTAACACTTCAATCTCCAAGCTCTCCAAATCAGCCAACAAATGCCTATCTGTCGTCAAGTACATAGCCGTCGGATACCTGCTCAAGGCATCGGCGACTACGTTAGCCTTCCCTGGATGGTACTACAATGAGATATCGAAGTCCTTCATCAACTCCAACCACCTCCTCTGCCTCATGTTCAGCTCCTTCTGGGTGAACACGTACTTCAAGCTCTTGTGGTCTGTGAAGATCTCCACACGCTCTCCGTACAAGTAATATTTCCACAGCTTTAGGGCGAAGATAACTGCTGCTAACTCCAAATCGTGGGTGGGGTAGTTCTTTTCATGAGGGCGTAACTGCCTGGAAGCATAGGCAATTACCTTCCCGTGCTGCTGAAGAACGCATCCCAGACCCTTCCCTGAAGCATCACTGTAGATGGTGAAACCACCTGTCCCTGTTGGCAACGTCAAAACTGGAGCTGTTGTCAACCTCTTCTTTAGTTCATCAAATGCAGCCTGGCACTCCTCCGTCCAGACAAAATCCACATCTTTCCTAGTTAATCTGGTCATCGGCACTGCAATCTTGGAGAAGTCTTGTACAAACCTCCTGTAGTATCCTGCTAGCCCGAGAAAACTCCTGATCTCAGCTACCGAACTGGAGGTAGCCCACGACTCCACTGCCTCGATCTTCTTTGGGTTTACCAAGATTCCGTCACCCGATACCACATGCCCAAGAAATTCGACCTTGTCAAGGAAGAATTCACACTTAGAGAGTTTCCCGTACAGCTTCTCCCGCCTGAGCCGCTTTGCGCCGTCGATGATTAGGGATCCGGGGGACAGGGCCCGAAAATTCAGAAAGGGGCTGACAAGGGAGATTAAGTCTCGCACGTCGGGACATCGCACCGCTACTTTCGAGGGCATATTGATGGATGCCCAGATAGCCGAGGACGACTTGGACCTCAGCCCCAAGAGGGGACGCGATGTTTCCGGAGGAGCAAACAGTAGTACGGGACCAGGCAAGCGTCCATACTATCAACAGCAGCAGAGGCCCTTTCAGCAGCAGCACCAGCAGCACCAGGCACCAGCCCGAGGGCAGGTCCAGCAATAACAGCAGCAGAGGCAGACTCAGCCCGCTATCCAGTGTGCGTACTGCGGGAAGATGGGACATACTAGAGATATCTGCAGGAAAAGATTGGGCTCATGTCTATCCTGCGGATCGACGACACACCAGCTGAAGGATTGTCCTACCTTTCGTCCAGGTAAGGGTGGAGCAGCCGCCCAGAGAGGATCAGACAGGGTGCCTACCGCACCAGGAGGCCAACAACAGAGGGGACCACTTCCACCGCAACATCAGAAGTTCGTCCAGCATCAGCAGCAGAGAGGTGCACCCCAGGGGCGAGCATACGCCATGGCAGTCGAGGAGATCGAGCCAGCAGGAGACTTGATCACAGGTTCGGTTCTTCTCGATTGTATTCTCGCATTTACCTTATTCGATTCTGGCACTTCCCATAGTTTTGTGTTTGTATCATATGCACTTCGACATCATTTAGACACAGAACCATTAGCTAGGACTTGCAAGATCATGATTGGTGGAGGTATTATCCTAGTTCGTGATCACTGCAAGGACCGGAGAGTGTCAGTAGGAGGCCGAGACTTGAGCGTGAGTTTACTCGTCATGCCACTTCCGGGGTACGATACTAGGTCCACTAGTCCAATTATATATCATACTAACGGTACCTAACTTATATTAGTTAATAACTTAACTAGTAACTTAATACCTAATACCTATTTGGTATCTAACCTTACCTACTATACATGATACCAATTTAAACAATGCTAAATACAATTGATTTCATACACATAGGTACTCACTTAATGATACATAGTTGCACACACACAGTTCTAATTAACTGAGACACCCTACACCAATACTATCCTACATCCACACACACAAGTAGACACTGCTACCCACAGGAAAATTGACCTGGATACACATAGACACAGCCACTGGATACTGATACATTACCTACACCCTACTGGACTACACACAGAAATACTAGGATACACTCTCAGGCATTCTCACACACAGAATACATAGAACCTGGAATTTCTTACTGATCTCACTGTACAGAATTTCCCTTAATGCACACTGCGCAGTTCTGAAAACTGGCACAGCACACACATTTAACACCTAGGTATTTCTGCACAGACCTCCCCCAATGCACATACATAGGCATGCACAGTTATTGATACTCATACCTACACACAGAGACAGGTAATGCTGAGACACAGCTAACTCAGTCACCTCACATTGAGACACTGAACTGATACTCTCTTAACCCCTAACACATGTTAACTAATAACTAAAATTCCCTCACTAAAAGACTGCTCACATACCTTAACTCAGGGATACTGAGAATCACTTCTCAGTCCAAATGCACAGATACATAATCACCACTGACACACTCTACCCTAACTAGCTACTGATACAAATCCCTCACTCACACACACCTAATTCACTGCACAGCACAGTCCAACATATTGGAATTAAAATCCTACATACTGAAAATACACACACACACAGATGACACAAAACACACATTGGTTTATTTGTTCATCTACCCACTAATACACAGCTACACATAGCTATCTAACATAGAATTCTGCACATACACAGAAATCTGGGACAAAACACTCTACACACACTACATAACACACAGAATACATAAAAAGCCTACACACACAGACACATTCTGAACAAGGATACACCCTCACACATTAACACATAGGTAAACACTGATATTGAGGCACAAGGTGCTAGGTTCTAGGATACATACACAGGTAGGTGCATACCCACAGTATGCTCACACCTAGCTAATCCACAACTACACTATCACACAGAACTCACTACACAGTATACTGCTATTGATAAATAAAAACTTGGGACACTCTTCAAACAGGGTCATACAGACACAACTACACACTGATACATATAATAATTCACTGATACTAGACCTATACACAGACACAAATACATAAACACTGAGACACACACTATATCCTAACCCAAACACACATAGGTATACTCAGGTCTGGATACACAATCTCACTGCACATATATGTTATGTTTCTAACCAACCTGGGAATTCTGAGGCATACACAAACACTTAGGCATCTCACACATACATAGATATATTAATTCCCAGGTTTTAAAGTATGAACTACACTCTCTCTCTCTCTCTCTGAATCACACAGTTCTCACTGAGATACATGACTAATACTCAGTTTTTATTTTCTTTTTCTTTTTTTTTCTGCAGCAACTATACTGAACATAATGCCCCCAAGCCCGACTGCACTGTACACACAGTCATCAATTAGGTTCACTGAAACATAATTTCTCCTCCCTTTCTCCTAATACTCAGAGTTCTACACAGCTGAACCCGACTGTGCACAGAACCCTCTTCTAGTGCACAGGAAAACCAACAAATAGTTAAAACACAGGCAAATATATGATGTATATAGGTTTATAAATCAAAACATGCATAGATTCGAATACCTAGATGGATAACTCCTAAATAAACATTTCATCAAACACATTGCAGTACAGAAAACCAATATACATACAAACCCATAAATTCCCAATCTAAACCCTAAGAATCGAGTTCAACCTACCCATATATGATGAAATCAGTCTCCCTACAAATACCTAGGGTTAGGGTTCCTGATAATTAGGGAAAACCCCATGTTGGTCACCAAAACCCAATCCAAAACCCTAAAAATCGAACTACACAGCAAGGGTATTTCCTAATGGGTATGAACAACAGAAAACAGAATTAAAATGAATAGAAATAGGGTTTTACCTAGGGAGATGGCTTCTCCAATGAAAGTTCTTCTTCCCCAAGGCTTTTTGACCCAAGCCCTTGCTTCTCTTTGCTTTGGAGGAGGAAGATGGAAGCCCTAGGGTTAAATCTCGAAAATTGGGTGGGAAGATGGTTTCTCTTGATGGAGGCTAGGGTTTCTTCTACTACATGAAGAATGGTGGCTCCCTTTTATATAAACAACTAGGTTAGGGTTTCCAAGCTTAGTTTTAGGTTAAACCTTTATGTTAAGTCATGTAGAACCTAGTTACTAAGGTTTGGTCAGTCCAGGGTTTGAGGTCCAACCTAAAGTTTGAATTCTAGGGTTTCTCTAGAATTGGTCTTCAAATTAGGGTTTAGTCATTAGGGTTTGACCTAATGGGTTCTAGGGCTTGACCTAAAATCAAAAATCACTAACAATATGAATAGTTTATAAAACTCAACAATTAATTAAATTCATAATTATTCAAAATGGTGAATTTACACAAATGCCCTTGCTTGGAAAAGTGGTAGTGACATTGTGCCACTTTTGGGGCATTGTGCCATGGGCTTGCTTTGAGCATGGGTGTTGCACCAATTAGAACACTGTGTTGAGAAGAGGCATTGTGCCTATAGGAATAACAATGAGATTTGGTGCCTTGGGCAATATGTTGGAAGAATGGTTATGGATGTTTTGGTTGGATTATTGGTTGAACGAGTCTAGGATCGCTTGGTGGGGCGAGAATGTTCGATCCTCTCGTCATACCTACTTGGTGTCTGCATGTCACAGACAACCTGTGTTGTACGGGATTTGGTCTCCTCGAACGGGAAGGCTCCGGGGCACCGGGACCGTTCGGCCATGGAGGAGACAATTTGGTAACGTGCCTTGGGCACGGTGCCGGCGGTTGGATGCGATCCAGGTGGGTTAGCTACTTAGCGCTGTTTCGAATAGAACCGTATTTGATCAGTCCGATCAACGTCCTTTATGGCTTGGCCAGTAACTTCATATAGATTAGTGTTGGCTTGCTTTTCTTTGGTTGGTTTGTGCTTCGTGTAGGCGCGGCCACCTTGCCTCGGCAAGAGTGTGCACTTTGGAATTGGATTATAAGTATTTTGGTTGAGGATGGATATTTGAGGCTTGGGATTGGTTCGATATGTTATCGTGCAAGCGATGGCATTGAGTAAGACGGTTTGCATGCTAGTATCCTTCGGGTTGGTTATATTTGCTTGTCGTTTGGTTTGAGTTGAATGCTTGCATGCTTAAACTGCTTTACTGCTTTCCTTAACATGTCATCCATATGCCATGAAACGAATCTAGGATTCAACTAGAAAGATCACCATATAACTGTTTGCATTCACTTTTTACTTAGTGTCGGCTTAGGCAAGTGGGTTACCCCGCTCACCAGTACGGTTGTGTACTGACCCACATTTGTGGGCAATATTTCAGGTACGCAGGCGTAGTGGAGCTGCTTGGATATACCAGGCGGGATGTATGAACTGTAAGTACCTTTGTGGGCTAGAGAAAAGAGCAAGATTATTTTATCGCCTTCGTGGCATCGCCTTCGGGGTATTTCATTTGGACCCTATCGTGAGCTTCGCTGCGTATTACTCTGATGTGTGCTTGGTACACAATACTTGACTTTCGCTGCAACTTGGTCATTTCGATGATAACTTTGGTGTTTGACAACATCGCCTTGTATGAGCGTAACTCCAGGCTCGTACTGCATTACGTCCCGATGAGAATGATTGTCCTGCTGGAGAGCTGTAAACGTGGTGATTCACGTTTAGCGGGGACTATCGAGCTTGCGGGAGATTGGGGCATGACAGATTGGTATTAGAGCGCCTGGTTCATTTTCTCGGACTTGGTCCTTCGCTTCATCACAAACTCTAAATAGCTTCCGCGTGTCGTCTAGCTCTTGACTCTACTCGGTGTCGCATTGGATGTTTCATGCAATAAGTCTATATATTGTTGGTTGTGGCTGTATGTTTTTTTTCTTGGTTGCGTTGCCTTAGTTGGTTTTCGTAGGATCGTTTAGCCTCATTAGGCGTTGTTGCATTCGTGCAGCAAGTTGGGTGGCGTTGTTGCATTTGTGCAACAAGTTGAGAGCTGTCGTTGGGTTGGCTTGGCTTGTCGTTAAGGGAGTTTCTGATTGCATTAGTGGATTAGTTGGTTGGCATACGAGATTTGGTTATGCGGCATATTGTGAGTAGAATCATACTTGAGAAGGATCGTTGCACGAGTTGCTCGTATGGCGCATTGGTTAAGCAAGGTTTGAGTTTGGCTTGGGAATATTAGGATAGTTTGTACGAGTTGCTCGTACAACAAATATGTGGAACAGTTGGGTATTGGGTCGAATTACTTGGAAGAGATCGATGCACGGGATTGCTCGTGCTATAAAAGTATCAGACGGTTTGGGAATAGCTGGAAGTATTGAGAATGGAACATAGCACGAGTTGCATAGCGAGATTGATAGAAATGGTTGGATGGTTCCTGTATTGCCTGAGTTTTTGTGTCAGACTTGAGTTAGGCAAGGCAGGATCACGCATGAGGGATGGTTCGAACAGATCTTGGATTCGTACAAGGAATCATAATGCGAGTAGCGACTTGATTCAGAGTGGTATATGGGATACCACATATTAAGCAAGGCATTAAAAATATTTTGGTTTGGACATCAATAGAAAATTGCCTGAACGGACTTGTGCAAATGGAAGTATCATTGGTCTTGAGAGATGGACGAGATCGGAATGAACAGATGGATTATGCTTGAGCGAAGCGATGGGTTAAATTGAAGGATAGCGGGCACAGACTACGATTTTGGGCAACACATTTGAGCTGTTGGTTGAGCAATGAAACACGATTTGGTTTGGAGGGACAATACGATGATTTTATACAAACTTAAAAGATTTTGGATGTTGCTGCTCGAGAAGTCGACTCAGGTTTAGCGGAAATGAAATTTTGGGTAAGATGGTGCAACAATGGTAGACGAATTCTCCGAAAGACGTGGACGGATTGTGGCAACCGCTAAAGACAAATATTATGGCAGACAGACTTTTGAAGATAGCTAAATGTGGGAGCAATAATTGAGCAAATCACTGTGCTGCTCGAGTAAGTTGGACGTGGATTGTGGGATGCGACAAACGGATATGAATTTGAGCAAGTCTTGAGTTTCAAGAATCATTGCAAGTAGTGGTGCGAGTAGACGAACATGGCAATTCAAAAATTTGATAGATTCAGGGAAGAACGACGGATTGATGGAAGACGGTTTCAACGAGCGCAGTTCTCGAACTGTGGCTCGGAGAGATAACAAGACTTTAGGTGGCTAAGCGGCATTGATTTATAGATCAACAGAGGTAGTGTATGTAGTGCTCGAATTTGGAAGTTCGCTCGAATGGAATGGTTGGATTTGCAGATGAGATATAGCATGGTTTATAGTAACTGTCCATTGTGATGATTACAATTATCGAGCGTAGCTTCGGGACAGTTGACCCTAGCGACTTGCCCGCCAGATCAGAGATGAATATGAAGACCCATAGAACGACCCTTGAGACGGCGTATTTGGGGATGCGTCGAGGGCAAATGTGAGCGATAATATTTGGCTTATTGACTGAGTGTTGGATTTGAAAGATCCTTGGGATAGCCTTCAGCTGAAGATACAGCCGAAAGATCGGAGCGATGGTGGAAGTATCCTAGTCAACTGATAAGATTCAGAGTCGCAAATTTTTATCGATAGCATCGCCTCTGACTCATCGTGCCCTGGAAGGGAATAGCATTCATATGAATTGACGGCTGTGAAACTATAGCTCGTGAAGTTAAAGCAGCGGCTCGTTCAGATCAAATCCTTGCGAATACTGGAAGGGACAGATTTGCCTCAGATTTACAAGATGTCTCAGAACTTAGTCTGGGAAGCATGCTCGTTCGGAAGGCAAATGTGATATCCTATGCTTCGAGGCAGTGGAAGCAGCGCGAAGAACTACTCCATGCGCAACCTAGGAATTATGGCGAGTGTGTCCACGTTGAAATCGTGGCGATACTATCCCTTTGGTGTGACGACGAAATCTTCGTGGATCACACGAACCTCAATATAGATGTTCACCCAGCGAGGTATTGAGATGGAAGGAAGAGGTGTTTGGTTGAGCTGATGAGAGCAAAGTTTGATATTTGGGTAAGTCGCCTAGCTGGGGTAGTATCAATTATGATGATCGTTCGGTGCATAAGATATATTTGGAGATGTTGCTAGTACTGATTTCAAAAATAGTGGATGGATTAAGTTGGAACACGAACTGATTGAGTCGGTGGAAAATCATCATATTTGAGAATAGTGCTCAATCGAACAGTTTGGAATGGGAATCGTGATTTGGTTCAATTGGGAGTAAAGCAAATGGATGCCTCGAACATAAAAGATACCCTTGTAACTTGTTCAAATTTGCTATCGCAAAGCTCGGCTAAAATGCATGTATTTTAGGGACGCCTTAAATATATGTATGATCCAAAACTAAGCGATACGAAGAATTCATATTGAGCTGCAAGGAGGATGTGGGAATTCATGAAAATTGTACGAGCGTTCAGCAGAACGAGATGCGGAGTCAGGATCGTGAATATGAAAGTCACCTAGAGCAGATCTTGGAATTGGATTGTGGCATGTGATAGGAATGAGTACCAGCACGGTTCGTGGACGAACCTGATTCTAAGTAGTATAATATATAACGCCCCGTAACCGCATGGTGCATTATGCTGAGTCAGATTGAATGAAACAAATACTGGTTACATTTGATTTTTTGGATTTGGAAAGAAGTATTAATTGAGTTGGTTTCATGTGCAGATGGCTAGCGGGTTCTGTCACTACCATATTTCCAGATAAGGGTATTTGTATAATTTCACTATTCTGAATAATTATGTATTTAATTAATCTGCTGAGTTTTTAAAACTATTTATATGTTGTTAGTTGTGTTTGGTTTAGGTCAAACCCTAGAACTCATTAGGACTATAACCCTAATGACTAAACCCTAGTTTGAAACCCAAATTCTAGACAAACCTTAGAATTTCAATTTTAGGGTTGAACCTCAAACCCTAGAATGACTAAACCTGAGTTAATTAGGTTCTTCATGACCTAACATGGAGGTTTAACCTAATCCTATGCATTTAGAAACCCTAACCTAGCTTTTAATATAAAAGGGAGCCACCCTCAACCCTTTTCTCCTTCATGAAGAAAGGAAACCCTAGCCTCCATTAGAAAAACCACTTCCCCATCCCAAATTCGGAATCAAACCCTAGGATTCCATCTTCCTCCTCCAAAGAAAAGGAAAGCAAGGAGCTTGGGTCAAGAAACCTAGGGGAAGAAGAACTTTCATAGGGAAACCATCTCCCTATAGGTAAAACCATATTTTTATTCAATTATATTCTGTTTTCTGTTGATTATTGCCATTAGGAAACACCCTTTGTTGTATGGATCTCGATTTCGTAGGTCCTACATGAAGACCTAGGAGGAATTAGGACTTGGGTGTACCTATGGGTGTTTTCCCTAATTTCTGGAACCCTAAACCTAGGGATTTTGTGTAGACACGATTTTACCTCCAACATATGAGCTTGGATCTCGATTCTTAGGTTTTCGAATTTAGGATTCATGGGTACTTGTGTGAATCCATTTTCTGCACTTCTTGTGTTTGTAGAAATGCCTTAAGGTTTTACCTATCTAATGTATTCGTATATCTGCATATTTTTGACATACAACTATATACATAATGTAATTACTGGAGTTGTCAGCTATGTGTTGGTTCCCTGTTCAGTTGAGTGAGGATCACTGTGCAGTCGGGCTTGGGAGATTCTGTGCAGTGTAGGTAATTAAATTTTTGCTGTGTGTCTATGTTCAGTGTGTGTGGTTGTGCATATGGGTTATTGACTGTGTGTGTCCCTATTATTAAGAATGAACCCCTGTGTGTATATGTGTATGTGTTTATAGGTAGGTTATGATGCATGGGTTGGTATTTTGTGTTGGGTGTAGTTTAGTATCAGTAGCTAGTTTAAATCCTGTGTCAGTATGTTGGGAAGAGGTAGATGAGTAGTAGTGTCTGTGTATTAATTAGTGTTGTGTTTATCTGTGTGTGTAGGTATTTACCTGTGTGAATTGGTGTGAATGATTTCAGAGTGTGTATCAGTAACTAGAACACATGTGTGTGTGAGGAATTCTCAGTAATTTCTGTGAGAAGAGAGGGCAGTGTGCAACTGTGCAGAGTTGTGTGCATCAGTGTGATATCTGTGAGTGTCTATGTGCCTGTAAGTATTAACTGAGTGTGTGAGTAAGTTTTCTGTGAGAGTTAGTCTCAGTAACTGCCTGTGTACCAGTGAGCTGAGCAGTAAGTTGGGGAGTTTCTAATGTATCAGTGACTGGTATTAACAGTGTGTGCATCCCTGGTTAAAACTTGTGTATGTGGCAGTGTGTATATTCCCTGTATGTGCAATTCTGTGAGGAGTGAGGGAGCAGTGTGCAGCTGTACAAACTGTGCCTGTGTGAGCCTAACTAGTTTCAGTGAGGAGTGTTTTCCTGTGTGTATGTAGCAGTAAGTTAGTGAGTTAGGATTATGTTAGAAACCTGTGTGTGCAGTGAGATATCTATGTGCCTGTGTGAACCTAGCTAAGTAGCAGTATGTGTATCCTAGAACACACTATGTGTAGGTGTGTAAACCTATGTTGTGTTCCTGTGTTTGTGCAGTGAGTTCATAGTGTGTCTAGGAGTGAGAGTGTGTGAAGTGACTGAGTGAACTTATGTATTGTATCAGTGTGTGTGTGTTAGCAGTGTGTATCATGTGTAAAGGTGTAGTTCAGTTCTGTGTAGCTGTGTATGTGTCACAGTGAGAGGGGTATTGTGCAGTGAGTGTTCCTATCAGTGTGAGTTGCCTGTGTTAGAGTGTCAGTAATATTATGGGGTAGTGATTCAGTGTGTGTCTAGGTATTAATGTGTATCAGTGTGAGTAAGTATCTGTGTGTCAGTGTGTAGGTATGTCCCTGTGTCAAAACATCAGTGTGAATACCTGCATTCTTGAGTTTTAGAGTGTGTATCAGTATGTGTCTGTGTGTGTGGCTTATGTGTGTCTGTGTGTGAGCAGTGAAGTTCAGTTCAGTGTGTAGGTGGGTAGAGGTGTAGGTCTGAGTTCAGAGTTGGTATTAAGGTAATGTCAGAAATAGCAAGTAGGTCTATTGTATGTTAGATACTAGATAACCCTAGTAGACATGGAAATAAGATAACTATATATTTAATCTAGATATATTAACTAGCTTAGCCTGGAAATCAACCTAGAAACCTAGGTGTAGACTGATACTACCAAGAATTTACTATTCAGACCTAGTAGGACCTAGAAAAAACTTATTTACATTTTGACCTAATTATCATTCAAGGACATTATTTTGACATTGATATCTTATATATAGGTCATTGTGATCCCACTTTGGACATCGATCCTCACATTTTGCTCAGGACCACAGGCGAGTACAATCTCTGACAGTTTTTATTTTGTTGATTACTTCTATAATCTAGTTGTATTACATACTTGATTCCGAAACTATGGATACACGAGTTAGCACCCTAGATCCCCATCATGAGGAGTCGTGATTGGAATCCATCGTGCTAGCTGGGGGATGGGGAACTATTAGTAGATTATGTGATCATATCCAACCATTTATATGCATCATAGCTCACCCTACTTCTCACGTCGGGTGCAGCCTGACCATTTACATGCATCATAGCTGTTATATATGATTAGCCTGACCACTACATGCATCATAGCTAACCATATGGTTAGCCTGACCTACAAGAATCATAGCTAATCATATATAACCAACCTGATCTAGTCCCAAGCCGATCACATAATAAACTGATATTTTAAACACTTAGCTAGATGTCTATTCTTTATTCAGTTCCACTTGTTCTAGTATTCACTGTTTATTGTTCATTGCTAGATGCTCTATTGCCTATTTCATTTCTCCAGTACTTTACATTTCCAGCATTTATTCTCATCTTGTATTTCTTACACTGTTTATAGTTTTTGTCAATTTAATGAAACTGCTGTTAGTGCTTGTGCTTCGCTCCAATCCTGACTGGATAATATTTTTCAGAGGACCTGGAGAACTATTGCCCAACTCATTACGGCCCAGGATTAGAGGGAGATTTCACTCCGGAAATCCCAGAGGAGTTGTCTATCCTAGAGGAGATCTTACCTGCCAATACTTAGATTACTTTTTCTGTATTTATTGTTTCAGACTGAGACTGAGTTGTATTTATTATTTTGTGACTTTGTGAGGTCATCTAGACCCAGGACTTGTGTTGCACTTTTGTGATTGGTTTATATAGAACTTTTTCCATTCTCTTCGTGCCATTATTCTTATAGCTTGTGATTGAGTATATTTATAGAACTGTGGATTATTATCATTGTCCTCCGTGCGGAGTTGAGACGATTGACAGGATATATGTTGTGTTGAGACCTAGACAGCGTTCTACCGTCGATGCTGCGGCGTAGGCTGGACGTACCCACGACTCATGCCCAAATTTTGGGTGCGGGTCGTGACACATTTTTAGTGGTGGCCCATGCAGGTCGAGCCCTAGATTCGTATTAGAGCGATATCGTAGTGGTGCTCGCTTAGAGTATTACTACGAGCCTGTTTTAGGAAATAAGGATTTAGGCCGAGGATATGCTCAATCACAATTAGGAATTTCTGATTCTTATAATACTACTCTTAATAATTTTTCCTTTAGAAATTTACTGTCCTTCCTTGATGATATTGTGTCTATTGCCTTAATTAAATCCTTCGATCTGTCTTCAGGATGCCGCCGAGGACCAGGTCCCGGAGAACCGGAGCAGCAGAGTCAGAGAGGTCTGCCACCTCTCGCCTTATCGGACAGACATCCGCAGTACCTCCTACATCTCCAGTACATGTGAGAGTGTCTGCAGCATTCGGGGGTCCTCCACCACCTGTTCAGAGGGTCCCCATAGCTACGACGGCACCACCACCACCACCACCACCACCACCAGTTCAGTATCCAGGAGGTGTGTCCGTCGATGGAGCACAGATGTTCGCTTTGATTCAGGGCATGGTCGATGCCCAGAGGACGTCGGCAGAAGCCCAGAGGGTGCAGGCTGAGGCACACCAGGCCCAGACAGAGATGATGAGGGTGAACATGGAGAATGCTCATCAGGTGGCTCTCCAGGCTGTGGAGAGAGTCACTCAGCAGCAGCAACATCCTGGTCAGCACCACCAGAGGCCGGGCACCATTGTGGACTTCAAGAGGATGATGCCTCGGGAGTTCAAGGGGACAGAATGGATACTCTACGCCGATGATTGGCTAGAGGACATCGAGAGAAACTTGCGCTTGGCGCTGCTTCCGGAGGCTCTCCTGATCGAGGCCGCCGGCAGCCAGATGTTCGACATCGCCTTGACGTGGTTTTGCACAGAGCCGAGACTCCTTGATAGGGGACTCACTTGGGAAGCTTTCAAGGAGCTCTTCAAGGAGAAGTTCTTTCCTGATGTTGCCCTGGGAGCTTTGGAGAGTCAGTTCCATGACTTTGCCTAGGGGAGCTCGTCCGTCGATGAGTATGCCGCAGAGTTTTGCCGCCTGAGCCGCTTCGCGCCATCGATGATTAGAGATCCGGGGGACAGGGCCCAGAAATTCAGAAAGGGGCTGGCAAGGGAGATCAAGTCTCGCACATCGGGACGTCGCACCGCTACTTTCGAGGGCATATTGATGGATGCCCAGATAGCCGAGGACGACTTGGACCTCAGGCCCAAAAGGGGACGCGATGGTTCCGGAGGAGCAAACAGTAGTGCGGGACTGGGCAAGCGTCCACACTATCAGCAGCAGCAGAGGCCCTTTCAGCAGCAGCACCAGCAGCACCAGGCACCAGCCCGAGGGCAGATTCAGCATCAGCAGGAAAGGCAGACTCAGCCCGCCATCCAGTATGCGTACTGCGGGAAGACAGGACATACTAGAGAGATCTGTAAGAAGAGATTGGGCTCATGTCTGTCCTGCGGATCGACGACACACCAGTTGAGGGATTGCCCTACCATTCGTCTAGGTCAGGGTGGAGCAGCCGCCCAGAGAGGACCAGACAGGGTACCTGCCGTACCAGGAGGCCAACAACAGAGGGCACCACTTCCACCGCAACATCAGAAGTTTGCCCAGCACCAGCAGCAAAGAGGTGTACCCCAGGGACGAGCGTACGCCATGGCAGTCGAGGAGATCGAGCCAGCAGGAGACTTGATCACAGGTTCAGTTCTTCTCGATTGTATTCCCGCATTTACCTTATTCGACTCTGGCGCTTCCCATAGTTTTGTGTCTGTATCTTATGCACTTCGACATCATTTAGACACAGAACCATTAGCTAGGACTTGCAAGATCATGACTGGTGGAGGTATTATCCTAGTCCGTGATCACTGTAAGGACCGAAGGGTGTCAGTAGGAGGCTGAGAGTTGAGCGTGAGCTTACTCGTCATGCCACTTCTGGGATATAATATTGTACTCGGAATGGACTGGTTGAGTAGGCATCATGCTACTATAGATTATTATAGAGGCAGAGTATTATTTAGACCACCAGGAGAGCCGGAGTTTGAGGTCGTCAGAGGAGCAGCGGAACAGAGGAGGAGCATATTTTGCGGAGCCAGGACGGAAAAAGAGGAGCTGCCACATCCTCTGATAGCGGAGTTCCTGGATGTATTTCCAGAGGAGTTGCCAGGCTTGCCGCCAGACAGAGATGTTGAATTCTCTATAGACTTGGTTCCAGGAGCGGAGCCCATTTCACAACATGTCTATAGAGTCAACAACAGCGAGCTGGCAGAACTGAAGAAGCAAGTTGAGGAGCTGCAGGACAAAGGTTTTATCAAATCCAGTTTATCACCATGGGGAGCTCCGGTATTGTTCGTACCGAAGAAGGACGGCACGGTGCGCATGTGCATTGATTATAGAGCTTTGAACAACCTCACTATCAAGAACAAATACCCGCTGCCGAGGATAGATGATCTTTTCGATCAGTTGAGCGGGGCGAGGGTGTTTTCAAAGATAGATTTGAGGTCAGGCTATCACCAGGTGAAGGTGAAGAGAGAAGACACGCCGAAGACAGCCTTTCGGACCAGATACGGCCAGTTTGAGTTCATGGTAATGCCATTTGGTTTAACCAATGCACCGGCAGTATTCATGAACCTGATGAACAAGGTGTTCCACCAGTACCTTGACAAGTTCGTGGTGGTGTTCATCGACAATATTCTTATGTATTCCAAGACCCCGGAGGAGCACGAAGAGCACCTGAGGTTGGTCTTAGAGACTCTCAGGAGAGAGAAGCTGTACGGGAAACTCTCTAAGTGTGAATTCTTCTTCGACAAGGTTGAATTTCTTGGGCATATGGTATCGGGTGACGGAATCTCGATTAACCCACAAAAGATCGAGGCAGTGAAGTCATGGGCTACCCCCAGTTCGGTAGCTGAGATCAGGAGTTTTCTCGGGCTAGCAGGATACTACAGGAGGTTTGTACAAGAGTTCTCCAGGATTGCAGCGCCGATGACCAGACTGACTAGGAAGGATATGGATTTTGTCTGGACGGAGGATTGCCAGGCCGCATTTGATGAGCTGAAGAAGAGGTTGACGACAGCTCCAGTTTTGACGCTGCCAGCAGGGACAGGTGGTTTCACCATCTACAGTGATGCTTCAGGTAAGGGTCTGGGATGTGTTCTTCAGCAGCACGGGAAGGTAATTGCCTATGCTTCCAGGCAGTTACGCCCTCATAAAGAAAACTACCCCACCCACGATTTGGAGTTGGCAGCAGTTATCTTCGCTCTAAAGCTGTGGAAACATTACCTGTACGGAGAGCGTGTTGAGATCTTCACAGACCACAAGAGCTTGAAGTACGTGTTCACACAGAAAGAACTGAACATGAGGCAGAGGAGGTGGTTGGAGTTGATGAAGGACTTCGATATCTCATTGCAGTACCACCCAGGGAAGGCCAACGTAGTCGCCGATGCCTTGAGCAGGTATCCGATGGCGATATACTTGACGACAGATAGACATTTGTTGGCTGATTTGGAGAGCTTGGAGATTGAGGTGTTAGTTCCCGGTACTGAGATTCAGATATGGGGATTACAGGTATAGTCCGAGCTGATGGACATGATCAGAGCTGCGCAGTATAATGATGATGCTCTGAGGAGGATCAGGGCACATGTTCGGGCAGGATTGTCGGATGACTTTACTATCGCAGAGGATGGTTCCTTACGACACGGCACGAGGATATGTGTGCCGAGCGGGGAGCTGCGCGAGGAGGTTTTGCAGGAGGCACACCGCTCTCAGTACTCGATGCATCCCGGTGCCAACAAGATGTATCGAGACTTGAGAGAGCACGTATGGTGGTATGGAATGAAGCGCGAGGTAGCACGCTTCTTATCCCGGTGTCTAGTGTGCCAGCAGGTAAAGGCAGACCGGCAAAGGCCAGGTAGTTTGCTTCAACCTTTACCGATCCCAGAGTGGAAGTGGGAGCACGTGACCATGGATTTTATTTCAGGGCTTCCATATTCTCCAGGAGGGAAGGACGCGATTTGGGTTATCATGGACAGGTTGACCAAATCAGCCCATTTCTTACCTTTCAAGGTGGGCACGTCGACAGAGAGGCTAGCAGAGATGTACGTGCGACAGATCGTTAGACTTCATGGAGTTTCTGTGAGCATCATCTCGGATCGGGATAGCCGTTTTACTTCCCACTTCTGGAGGAGTCTGCAGGCTAGCTTGGGCACTCAGCTCAAGTTCAGTACCGCATACCACCCCCAGACAGACGGGCAGTCTGAAAGGACTATTCAGACTCTCGAGGATATGCTACGCACTTGCGTTCTAGATCTCGGAGGTTCTTGGGAGGATCATTTGCACCTGGTAGAGTTCGCTTACAACAACAGCTACCAGGCCAGCATCGAGATGTCACCATTTGAGGCTCTTTATGGACGGAGGTATCGTACACCGTTATCTTGGGACGACGTTGGAGAGAGAGCCTTGCTAGGACCAGAAATGGTCGTGGATGCAGCAGAAAAGGTGAAACTCATCAGAGACAGACTGTGAGTGGCGCAAGACAGACAGCGGCATTGGGCCGACAGCCACCGTAGACCCCTTGAGTTTCAGGTATAGATCGTTATCTTTCTGGCTTGTGTATGTTTGTTTAGACTGCGTGTTGAGACTGTTTTGTTTTAGGTTGGCGATCTAGTATTCCTACGGATTTCTCCGATGCGTGGCACGATTGGTTGTGGTCGAGGCGGGAAGCTTAGCCCACGCTACATCTGACCCTTTGGTATTCTTGCGAGGGTAGGTGCAGTGGCGTATAGACTGGACTTGCCGCCTGCATTAGAGGGAGTGCATGATGTGTTCCACGTGTCACAGCTGAGATGGTACGTGGCAGACCCTAGTCACGTACCTGATCACTCGGAGATTGAGGTTGGTCCGACGCTCAGCTACCCCGAGCAGCCCGTAGAGATCTTGGACTGCAGAGAGAAGGTGTTACGGAGCCAAACTATTCCTTTGGTTCGTGTTGCATGGAGACATCACTCTCCAGGGGAGTCAACCTGGGAGAGAGAGGACGAAATGGCGAGCAATACCCGTACCTCTTCTAAACTTGAGGTATTTCCTTTTCTGATTTCATTCTTGCTTTAGTTCAGTCCAATTTCGAGGACAAATTTTTTTAAGGAGGGTAGACTTGTCACTACCATATTTCCAGATAAGGGCATTTGTGTAATTTTACTATTCTGAATAATTATGTATTTAATTAATCTGCTGAGTTTTTAAAACTATTTATATGTTGTTAGTTGTGTTTGGTTTAGGTCAAACCCTAGAACTCATTAGGACTATAACCCTAATGACTAAACCCTAGTTTGAAACTCAAATTCTAGACAAACCCTAGAATTTCAATTTTAGGGTTGAACCTCAAACCCTAGAATGACTAAATCTGAGTTAATTAGGTTCTTCATGACCTAACATGGGGGTTTAACCTAATCCTATGCATTTAGAAATCCTAACCTAGCTTTTAATATAAAAGGGAGCCACCCTCAACCCTTTTCTCCTTCATGAAGAAAGGAAACCCTAGCCTCCATTAGAAAAACCACTTCCCCACCCCAAATTCGGAATCAAACCCTAGGATTCCATCTTCCTCCTCCAAAGAAAAGGGAAGCAAGGAGCTTGGGTCAAGGAACCTTGGGGAAGAAGAACTTTCATAGGGAAACCATCTCCCTATAGGTAAAACCCTATTTTTATTCAATTATATTTTGTTTTCTGTTGATTATTGCCATTAGGAAACCCCCTTTGTTGTATGGATCTCGATTTCGTAGGTCCTACATGAAGACCTAGGAGGAATTAGGACTTAGGTGTACCTATGGGTGTTTTCCCTAATTTTTGGAACCCTAAACCTAGGGATTTTGTGTAGACACGATTTTACCTCCAACATATGAGTTTGGATCTCGATTCTTAGGTTTTCAAATTTAGGATTCATGGGTACTTGTGTGAATCCGTTTTCTGCACTTCTTGTGTTTGTAGAAATGCCTTAAGGTTTTACCTATCTAATGTATTCGTATATCTGCATATTTTTGACATACAACTATATACATAATGTAATTACTGGAGTTGTCAGCTATGTGTTGGTTCCCTGTTCAGTCGAGTGAGGATCACTGTACAGTCGGGCTTGGGAGATTCTGTGCAGTGTAGGTAATTAAATTTCTGCTGTGTGTCTATGTTCAGTGTGTGTGGTTGTGCATATGGGTTATTGACTGTGTGTGTCCCTATTATTAAGAATGAACCCCAGTGTGTATATGTGTATGTGTTTATAGGTAGGTTGTGATGCATGAGTTGGTGTTCTGTGTTGGGTGTAGTTTAGTATCAGTAGCTAGTTTAAATCCTGTGTCAGTATGTTGGGAAGAGGTAGATGAGTAGTAGTGTCTGTGTATTAATTAGTGTTGTGTTTATCTGTGTGTGTAGGTGTTTACCTGTGTGAATTGGTGTGAGTAATTTCAGAGTGTGTATCAGTAACTAGAACACATGTGTGTGTGAGGAATTCTCAGTAATTTTTGTGAGAAGAGAGGGCAGTGTGCAACTATGCAGAGTTGTGTGCATCAGTGTGATATCTGTGAGTGTCTATGTGCCTGTAAGTATTAACTGAGTGTGTGAGTAAGTTTTCTGTGAGAGTTAGTCTCAGTAACTGTCTGTGTACCAGTGAGCTGAGCAGTGAGTTGGGGAGTTTCTAATGTATCAGTGACTGGTATTAACAGTGTGTGCATTCCTGGTTAAAACTTGTGTATGTGGCAGTGTGTGTATTCCCTGTGTGTACAATTCTGTGAGGAGTGAGGGAGCAGTGTGCAGCTGTACAAACTGTGCCTGTGTGAGCCTAACTAGTTTCAGTGAGGAGTGTTTTCCTGTGTGTATGTAGCAGTAAGTTAGTGAGTTAGGATTATGTTAGAAACCTGTGTGTGCAGTGAGATATCTATGTGCCTGTGTGAACCTAGCTAAGTAGCAGTATGTGTATCTTAGAACACACTATGTGTAGGTGTGTAAACCTATATTGTGTTCCTGTGTTTGTGCAGTGAGTTCACAGTGTGTCTAGGAGTGAGAGTGTGTGAAGTGACTGAGTGAACTTATGTATTGTATCAGTGTGTGTGTGTGTTAGCAGTGTGTATCATGTGTAGAGGTGTAGTTCAGTTCTGTGTAGCTGTGTATGTGTCACAGTGAGAGGGGTATTGTGCAGTGAGTGTTCCTGTCAGTGTGAGTTGCCTATGTTAGAGTGTCAGTAATATTGTGGGGTAGTGATTCAGTGTGTGTCTAGGTATTAATGTGTATCAGTGTGAGTTAATATCTTATATATATTGTGTTCTCACACTGATTATTATCATTGTCCTCCGTGCGAAGTTGAGACGATTGACAGGATATATGTTGTGTTGAGACCTAGACAGCGTTCTACCGTCGATGCTGCAGCGTAGGCTGGACGTACCCACGACTCATGCCCAAATTTCCGGTGCGGGTCATGACACGTTCGATGTAAATCAGGTGTTCGTTCAGAGCAGTACTGAGATAGCTGGGTTGGAATGATAATGCCATCTTCCTTAGTCCGATCGGTCGAATGATTTAGAGAGCACGGCCTGCTCGCATGGTCATACCAGTTGAGTAGATCGCGCTTGCATCGGACCACTGGTTCAAGGGATTGGCCGTATCGGCAGGACAGGATGCTTAACGGGATCAAACATTGTGAGTGGGCTCTTTCCCTTCTCCTCTACTCCTTCATGCCTAATAACATGGAAAACACGTAAAAGGCTTAAACACTTGGGCTGAAACTTGGGAATCACTACATTGAGGCGTGCATAGAGTGTACGTCGTTTGCTTGGATAGGATTGTGGCTTGATTTGGTTTTCGCGTTGGATAGTTGGAGCTAGAGTTGGAATATTACATTTGAGGCAGTTGGTTGGATGATTGGGATTATGCTTGGACACTTAGAATGATTCATTGAGGCATTGGAAACATTGGGATTTGGGCGAGCGAGCGTGCATCCGTGCACGAGTATCACTTAGTCGTTTTGTCTTGCAAAGCGAACAGTTGTGGTTCGAAATCGAACAACTGTATCGGCGCGGGCATTGTGCCACTTTTGGGGCATTGTGCCATGGGCTTGCTTTGAGCATGGGTGTTGCACCAATTAGAATACTGTGTTGAGAAGAGGCATTGTGCCTATGGGAATAACAATGAGATTTGGTGCCTTGGGCAATATGTTGGAAGAATGGTTATGGATGTTTTGGTTGGATTATTGGTTGAACGAGTCTAGGATCGCTTGGTGGGGCAAGAATGTTCGATCCTCTCGTTATACCTACTTGGTGTCTGTATGTCACGGACAACCTGTGTTGCACAGGGTTTGGTCTCCTCGAACGGGAAGGCTCCGGGGCACCGGGACCGTTCGGCCATGGAGGAGACAATTTGGTAACGTGCCTTGGACGCGGTGCCGGCGGTTGGATACGATCCAGGTGGGTTAGCTACTTAGCGCTGTTTCGAATAGAACCGCATTTGATCAGTCCGATCAACGTCCTTTATGGCTTGGCCAGTGACTTCATATAGATTAGTGTTGGCTTGCTTTTCTTTGGTTGGTTTGTGCTTCGTGTAGGCGCGGCCACCTTGCCTCGGCAAAAGTGTGCACTTTGGGATTGGATTGTAAGTATTTTGGTTGAGGATGGATATTTGAGGCTTGGGATTGGTTTGATATGTTATCGTGCAAGCGATGGCATTGAGTAGGACGGTTTGCATGCTAGTATCCTTCGGGTTGGTTATATTTGCTTGTCGTTTGGTTTTAGTTGAATGCTTGCATGCTTAAACTGCTTTCCTTAAAATGTCATCCATATGCCATGAAACGAATCTAGGATTCAACTAGAAAGATCACCATATAACTGTTTGCATTCACTTTTTACTTAGTGTCGGCTTAGGCGAGTGGGTTATCCCGCTCACCAGTACGGTTGTGTACTGACCCACATTTGTGGGCAATATTTCAGGTACGTAGGCGTAGTGGCACTGCTTGGATATACAAGGCGTGATGTATGAACTGCAAGTACCTTTGTGGGCTAGAGAAAAGAGCAAGAGAATTTCATCGCCTTCGTGGCATTGCCTTCGTGGCATCGCCTTCGGAGCATTTTATTTGGACCCTATCGTGAGCTTCGCTGTGTATTACTCTGATGTGTGCTTGGTACACAATACTTGACTTTCACTGCAACTTGGTCGTTTCGATGATAATTTTGGTGTTTGACAACATCGCCTTGTACGAGCGCAACTCCAGGCTCGTACGGCATCACGTTCCGATGAGAACGATTGTCCTGTGGGAGAGCTGTAAACGTGGTGATTCACGTTCAGCAGGGACTATCGAGCTTGCGGGAGATTGGGGCATGATACGCAACCCCAGGCTCGTACGACATCACGTCCCCGAAAGCTCGAACGGGCTATTCCATTAACTCCCTTCCTTCCTCGCACCCGCGGGACTAGCGCGGTGATTCACGTCCGGCGTACCGGGGTACGGTGATTCGTGCATGGTACGATAATTTCGGCCATACGGGGCGGGGCAGGGCGGAGCGGCGGCCCGGGCAGTTCCGGGGCATGACAGAATGGTATCAGAGCGAAATCGATCTTCTGGCCCAAACCGTTGCTATGACTCTGAGATATTATCGATATGGTATTGCAATAGAGCGTTCCATACAATAAGTCCATAGATATTCTCAAAGTGCAAATGTTTTCTGAATATGAATTTTTTGACTATTTCGATTGAGTACGGCGAGGGATGGCACTATCGCTGCTCGGAATATCGAGAAGTTTATCCTTAAAGTTTCGAGGACGAAACTTTTTGTTGGTTGGTAAGTATGTAACGCCCCGCTCCGTGTCGGCATTATGTATCAAGGTGAGTGGGCAGAACTTCGTTCTCTGATTCTTGCACGCCTTAATAATAACCTGAGTTTTTGCTTGCAATATTTTCATAAGAGAATGATAGAACCTGCCTTGCATGTTAATGAATGAACTCACCTAGCTTGTCTTTGAAACAATGTCTGCTTAACGAGAATCCTGAAATGCTTGCCTAGAGTGCATGAACATGTTCACTATCGTCTATGCTTCGAGAGAACCATATTGTGCCTGAACGTGTTCAAGTGATAAGTCGGATTGCCCCGCAACAATGATTATATTCTGATGGTTCGTCTCATCTGCATACTAGAGTTTATTTGATAGTGTTCCATGCATTCGCATGCAGTCGGACAATGGCTATTGGTGGAGAGCTGAACTGCATGTGTCACGGCTGCTACAGAGATAGTGGAAAGCAACCATGAGTCACAACTGCCTCTAGCATCAGATAAAGAGTCATTGGTAGGCTGTACAACCAGCTGCTGATCCTGAGATACTCGGGGACCACCCTGCATATAGCTAAGTTATTGTGTTGGCTTGGATAGATGACTGTCCCTAAGATTGTGCATCGTGTGTCTAGCTTTGCATCTGACCCTGGAGTCGCACGAGACACGCTGCGCACACCCTGAACATGAACGATTGCTTGTCTTGCTTATTGCATATGAAACTCTGTTTCCAAACATGTTTCCAAACAATGTAATATGACTCTGCTAGCGAATTGCAAGAAACGAACCTAGGTAAAACTAGAAAGATCACTAGTAGTGTAATATTTTATAACATGATTACTTAGTATTGGTTTGAGTGAATACATATTTCTGTTCAGTTATTTTATCTCACCAGTACTTGTATAAAGTGCTGACCCACCAATAGTTTACTTGCTTGCAGGTACTGGATCGTCCGAGGGAGCGATAGGCGTGCCACAGTCCCTAAGACCCGGAATCCTGGTTTCGATTGTTGTCCCGAGAATGCTATCGTATAAGGAGGCATAATTTATGGAACGAACGTGTGCCTTTGCTAAAGGAACCCAAGTTGCCTCAAATGTCTCGAACACTCAGTTGGCTAAATGTATTGCATTACAACAAGTCCCTTTTTGCTGCTTACTCGATTGATGCGATGATAGCCAACTATCAACTTAAACGATTGGCCTTGCATGGGCGCAACCCCAGGCTCGTGCGGCATAACGTCCCCGAAAGCTCGAACGGGCCATTCCATTAACTCCCTTCCTTCCTCGCACCCGCGGGACGGGCGTGGTGATTCGCGTCCGGTGCGCCGGGGCACGGTGATTCGTGCACGGTGCGATAATTTCGGGCATACGGGGCAGGACAGGGCGGAGCGACGGCCCGGGCGGGTCCGGGGCGTGACACAAGCCATGTTGGTAACTGCCCCTCGCGTAAAGATGGTTGGCATAAAAGCCAAATAACTATCTCATTGGCGTAAAAGCCAAATAGCTGTCTTGTTGGCGTAAAAGCCAAGTAGCTGTCCTGTTGGCGTAAAAGCCAAGTAGCTGTCCTGTTGGCGAAAAAGCCAAATAGCTGTCTTGTTGGCATAAAATCCAAGTATTTGCATAATAGGTAACCAGCATAAAGATAGCCAATTATCCTTCCTTGACTGAGGTCTCGAGCGTATTCTGGGCCAAATAGCCTTATCACGTACCTTTGCAAATATAGCCAGAGTTGGCATATTTCGAGGAGATAGCATACGGCGTACTCCTATAGTTGAAAATAGCCTGGTTGGCGTAACATACAGGGATAGTGATGTGAGCGTATTAACCCTAGTTTTAGCTCTCCCAGTCATTAAAAATAGAACAAAATCTCATGCATTAAATACAGAGATCTGCCCCCATCTCGCGCATTAACTACAGAGATATGCCTCGAGTTCTGTGCGAAAAACAGCTTTTGACATGGCGTCTGATTTCATCTCATCTTGAGCGTAAAGGCTCATTTCTGCCTGTGAAAATAGGCAGCGTATTCCTTGAGTGCGTAAAAATGACTTGTATCAAGGATATGCCACTAAACGACAACCTGGGCCTCTGTGCAGAATCATCATTACAGCCGTCCTCTCGATCGTCGTGTAGTACTCTTTGTCAGGAGTCAGGTTCACTGTTCTGTCTAACAGGTTCATTCGAGGAATACTGTAAACACCCTCGACCAGAAATTAGGGTTAATTAATTCAAATAGCCTAATTAGGATTAACTAGATATAATTAAGATTTATTATATAGTATTATAATACATGTGCAATGATTTATTGTTTTAGGATACTACCCTAGCTGTTACCCTAAAATAATTTCCACATACCTGGCTTAGACATGCTAACCTATCATATTGAACTTAGAAAAAACCCCGGATACTGATTTTTGTGCCTGATTTTAGTCGCACAAAAGTCGTTACAAACGTCCGTTCGCAATTTAAATAAATTGCAAAATTATGTTCGTTGTCCGTTCCAATCGAAATTGAGACCTCAACCTCGACCCGATTTGACCAATCCAGATCATGACATTATTGTACACTGAGCATACCACTCTAATGACCCATGACCAACCCAATTTAGACCCCCGGTTTTTATTAAATTAAATTAGAGACACCCGGTACATTAATTATTAATTAATTAATGTGTTGATCTAACCTCAGTTGAATTAGACCCAACTCCAACCCAAACCCACACCCACACCCACTAGCCTCATACAAAATACCATACACCATCCTAGCCCAATGTAGAACACCAAACATGGTGTTTGTTTATATCAAATCCCCAATTTTAGAATATGTACAATTTCTAATTCAACCAGGGGCCTTTGTGAAAAATTACAATGAGGTGCCCCCCCTCATTGGCCCAACCTCATGAAGAAAGAAATTGTCATTCCCTAACCGTTCTCCATCATAATTTTTCCCTCCATTTTCATGTACTTATCCTACTTTTTGGAGAACCCATCATGACCCTACGTTTGAATTACATTTAATCCTAGCCCTCCCCTCATCATGATGGACATCCCCAACTCCCAAAAAATAATGTCCAGCCGGCCCTAATCCCTAGGCAGCCCCCCACTCTCTCTCCTACTTATACATTAAGTTACATCACTTGTATTGGCACACAAACCCAAAAACCAAAGAGAAAAACCCTATTCTCACTAAACTCCCCCACACACAGCCGACCCCTGCCCGAGCCACCCGCCACCTCCCCCCGGCCAGCCACCACGTCCGGCGACCCCCGCACCGACCCAGACCCCTTCGTCGACCTCCTTCCTACCTACCACCACCGTTCTCGACCACGATACCGCCCACAGCCGCCGCACTCCCCGCCGTCCTCAACCCGGGCCACTCGTCCCCACACTGACAGCCGACCCCCCGAAGACTTCCCACTCCGCCACCGCTGAACCACCGGCCGCCGTACTTGGCCTACCTCCTCCCCAGTCCACCACCTCCCTTCCCGTCGACTTCCAGCGCCGGTCGACGACGCCCCTGGCCGCCATCGACCCCGTAGCGTCGACGAGCCCAGACCGTGCTGTAGCAGCCGACGACTTCTCGAGCTTCGCCGTAGCTCCGTCCGGCCACCCCCGCCGTCGACGGCCAGCCACCGGGAAGCCCTCGACCCGAGCGTCGATCTGGTATAATATTTTATGTATTATTATCTGTATTTTTAGGTGTATTTCAATGTGCAATATTCTATATACTAGTGTTGGGTTAGTTTAAGTATTTTATACGTATTCAGTATATTAATTAGTATTTTCTGTATTATAAAGTATATATGTATATATATACCTCCTGTATAAATACTGTATTATAAATATATATTTATTGTAATTAGTATTATATATAATGGGATTATAAATATGTATTTTTTTGTACGTGTATAAATACCTATGCGTATATATGTATATATATATATATATATATATATATATATATAAGTATATATATGTATGTATGTATATTGTATTATACGAGAATAGTATATATTTAATATAAATCATAGTATAAATTACGTAATTTCTGCGATTTAGTATTATATATGTAAAATAATACTATTTTTATATTATATATTCGTATTTAAAACTTATACATATGTAGCATGTATATATATATATGTATGTATGTATATTTTTATTATATGAAGAATATTAAATAAATAATATATATTGTGTTTAAATATATTTTCTGGGATTAAGTATATTATATGTAATATATTTTATATATTAAATACTTATACGTATTAAACCTCCAGTATGTATATATATATATATATATATATATATATATATATATATATATATATATATATATATATATATATATATATATATACATATATATATGTGTGTGTGTGTGTGTGTGTGTGTGTGTGTGTGTGTGTGTGTATTCTTAATATACATTTCATTATTTTGTGTATATTAATATGTATATATGTGTATATAAATGTGTACATATTTTGTGTATTTAAAAATATTAGAATATAAAATAAAAATATGTAATTGTATATGTATTTTATGTAGTGTACTTGTTTATTTAAATATATGATAATTATGGGTCTATGTATTAAGTTGTAAATATGGTATTATGTGTTTATATATATTATTGAATATAATTAAACATAATTATTAGTGTATTTCTAAATAATACATAAGTACTATTTTTGTACTATTAAACATACATATTATCTTAATGTATTTAATTATGATTTAGTGTATTTATATATATTTTTGTAATAGTTATATATATATATATATATATCGTCCACACCCTGTGTCAGTTGTAGATACAAGTAGTATGTCTTAGTCGTGCTATTGTAGCGACTAATATTATCATTACTATATCATATATAGGACTGCTGGACAGTACCGCCGAGGCATTAGGAGCAGGACTTTGGATTTCGCAGCTACCTGGGACAGGCAAGTATACCTTGCTGATTTACTGCTTAAAATTAAATGATAAATATTACAAATATACATAAAACTGTGCGCGTCCGAGATTGACTCGGGTGCAGTCGACAATGCGTCGATGAGTAGTGTACTTGACCTAGTTGTTAGCTGACTCTCCTACTACTGTGAGAATATTTTGATATCTTCCTAGACCGTGACACTTACACGTATCTCGATGGTATATTCATATTGGGATGCGGGTCCGTGTACCCGATTCGCTATCGGTATGTACGACATGCATCACGGACTAGCCTGTATTCTAGAGCATTATAGTTAGATGAGACTTGGCATATAGATACGGTACACTCACGTCGTGTATTCGACTTGCGTATCTACATTGGGCGGGAAGGACAACTGATAAACGTATGGGATACACCCATCGGACTCCGTGGTATCCAGAGGGACCACAGACCCGGTGACTTCCTATATTCAGATACCGCGCTCTACGGAGTGTTACAGACGTATATACATTACAGATACCACGTCCCTTAGAGTGTTGGACGTTATATATATACAGATACCTCATTCCTAGGAATGATGGACGTTGCAGATACCACACTCTAGAGGACGTTGGACGTTATGCCTACACCTACCTATACGTTCCGAGGTTGTCCTTACATTGCATTCACTTAGATGGTTAGCACACCCTCTTTACTTTTATTCAGTACTATATTTGGCATGCATATTGTATCTTGTTACGTCCCTCTGAGGACCTGGTTATCTTCCAGATCTAGACGAGGCCTATTACCCCACCGTGTACGGGCCAGGTGTGGAGACGAGGTTTGCTCTTGACGAGGAGCTGGAGGTTTTACCATCAGAGTACCCCTGATCATCTTGGTAGGCCTTCCGCCTATGACTGGAGCTCCTTACCTAGTTAGCAGTTGTTTCAGTCACTCTTATTATCAGTACTCTTATTTCAGACTATCAGTACTTTATCTCTAATATTTGTAGTAGGTTTGTTCCCACCAGACATATTTCAGTTGTACTATGTCATTCGACTATGTCCTTATATTCCAGTCTTTCATTTCAGTATTTACTTGTTATTTGTGGATGAGATTAGACACTGCCTATTGTTGATATTAGACTTGTTAGATTTAGGACAGCGTAGCACGCTTCGCCAGGATCTATTAAATTAGGATATCCTAGGAGACGTGTCAGCTGGCCAATGCCACGTGGCCTGGTTCTATATTTTGGGATTGGGGCGTGACATGGTTTTAGTGGTGGCCCATGCAGGTCTGTAACATTAAATGTTTATCGCTTGTGGTATGGCAACGTACCCAGCGAGCCTGCAATAGGATAGAAATTACTAGGTCTCATCCACTTGATTACGCCTTTGAACCTCTTCCGTACTTTAAAATATCTGCATCCTGTTTGATTGATTCTGTACTCTTTTAATGAAGTTCTATCTCTTACAGCGAGATGAACCTTCATAGCAGACGTGAGATACTTGGTGCCATAGTGCCACCTGCAGCACCGAGGGAGGATACAACTCAGGGACCACCCTTATAACTGCCACAGCCAGAGGCACAAGTGATCCCCCAGGCCCCGATGATGCACTGGCATCAGGTCTCTCCCGACAAAGGGACACAGCAGCCAGAGGGCCAGACATCGCAGACGATCCCGAGGCAGTACTTCGATGGGCAGACCTCGAGGGCGACACCGATGCCGCAGTACGAAAGGCCGGCACCTGAGGAGCCACCAAGGAGACAGCCGGAGGTACCACTTCCACCACCTCCACCGTTTCCACCTCAGATGCCACCAGCGGAGGGACAGCCCCCGATGATGCAGTTCTTCTAGATGATGATGCAGGCCCAGTGGCAACAGACGGAGACCCTGAGACAGGGCCTGATGGCAGTACTGGAGAGGGCACCTGCCCAAGCAGCAGCACCAACACCTGCACTTGTCCAGCAAGTGGGCACGGTACGAGGCTTCAGACAGATAGGCCCGGGAACCTTCTCGGGCAAGGAGACGGCAGAGGAGATCTCAGACTGGGTCTCCAACACTGAGATACTGTTAGAGGGTTCGCAGCTACACCCCGACCTCTGGATGACAGCGGTGAGGGCCCAACTCACAGGCAACGCCTATCACTGGTGGGACTCTATGGAGCACAGCATCGGCAGACAGCAGACTTGGGAGGAATTTTTGGAACACTTCAATGCGAAGTATTTTCCAGCTACGGTGAGGAACGCCTTGTACTCCCAGTTCCTGCACCTGGAGCAAGGAAATCTGACAGTGGACGCCTACGACGGAGAGTTCAGCAGACTCAGCCGATTCGGTGTAGCCCTGATCCCCAATGACCTGGAGAAGGCTAGGAGATTCTACCATGGCCTCTCTCACGAGCTGCAGAGGTACACCACTACCCAGGCGAGGATCTTTTATGAAGAGGTCCTATCAGAGGCGAGGATCCAGGAGGCTATAGGCGGAGGAGCGAGACGTTCCAGCACGAACGTACCAGCCAGAACCCAGCAAGGAGCAGGAGGACCGATCCGCCGTCCAGGAGCGCAGGCGCAGCAGAGGACAACGCCGTTGTTTATGGTATTAAATGAAAGAATGAAAGTGTATTTCAATGACGGAGTTTGTGCGAAACCCGCGCCCTTTAGTTTACAAACAAACTTGTACAATGTAATCCTAGACGAGGATGTGGGAGTACAATTTATTTAATCTGGGTATAAATTGATATAGGTGTCTGATCTGCGGTCGATCACTTTATCCCTTGGACCACGCGATGTTGAAGAAGTGCCGTGGAAGACAGGTAGCAGCTTCGAAGGTTGTAGGAGAGGGTGGATGCATGATGCCGAAGTCGTCGATCCCCGCTCTTTGCCTGAGCTCCGGGCTCTCTCTCTCTCTCTCTCTCTCTCTCTCCTCCTTGTTCGATCTTCTCCGACTGTCGACCTTGGATCTGATATTGGTACTCTTGACCGAATTTTCCGACCTGGGATCTGATATCGGTTTCTTGACCAATTTTTCCGACCTGGGATCTGATATCGGTTTCTTGACCAATTTTTCGACCTTGTTCCCCATTGACAGGGGGCTCTATTTATAGAGTCTTTGGTGACAGTGACCACTCCGTTGGTGTAGCAACCGAGGAGTGGAAAGTACAGCACCCTTTTACACAACGGTTAAAGTAACCAATGCCTACGTATAGATAATCTTTTGACTGAGCGGGTGACGTGGGTCCAACTAAGGGGACACAACACGTACGGTTGCTACTAAGATCACGGCGTAAAAGCCACGCGGGTAGGTATCCATTGTGTAGAAGAGGTTGGCGTAGAAGCCAAATGTCTGTCACCATGACATAGAAGCCAAGTAGGCATAGAAGCCGAACAGGCATAGAAGCCGAGTAGGCGTGGAAGTCGAGCAGGCATAGAAGCCGAACAAGCATAGGAGCCGAGTAGGCGTGGAAGCCGAACAGGCATAAAAGCCGAACAGGCATAGAAGCCGAGTAGGCGTAGAAGCCGAGTAGTCGTAGAGACTGAGTGGGCGTGGAAGCCGCATGAGCACAAATCCTGAATGGGCGTAGAAGCCGCTGCATATCGTGGCAGGATGGGCGTAGAAGCCGCTTGAGCACAGATCCTGAATGGGTGCAGAGGCCGCTGCATATCGTGCCAGAATGGGCGTAGAAGTCGCTTGAGCACAAATCCTGAATGGGCGTATAAGCCGCTGCACACCGTGCTGATATGGATGCCTTAGCCGGAATTACGGCTTTTGAAGATATAACCAAATCTCTTGCAGAGATTTGCCATCACCTTATGCATTAAATACGGAGGCGTGTTTCGAAGGTCTGCAGGCCTTCTGTGCACCCGTCGCAGAGACGTGTCTTGAGAGAAACTGTCACCGCTCTGTGCAATTAGATGTGGAGATGTGCCTCGAATCCCGTACGAAGTGCAACTTTTGACGTGGCAGGCGGTTTGTCTGCTGCGGAGCGTAAAACAGCTCATGTTTGCCTGTGTAAAACAGGGCGGCGTATTCCCTTGTACGCAAAAGAGCGGTTTATGCTGAGGGGACTCCAGTAAACGACGGTTTGGTGATATTTTACCAAATCCTCTGTATTAAATGGTGAGATCCGCCATCATACTGTGGGATGCGTCCCGAGAGATCTGCCATCGTTTCCAGCCGTCGTCTGGGTAGTCGTGCATCACCTTTTGTCAGGAGTCAGAGGTCAGATTCACTGCGTGACTTGACAGGTTCATTTCGGGGAAGATGAAGCGTTCCTCGTACGCTATCACGCTGCTTTGAGAGCGGTTGAGTTTTATGCCATGGAGGCGATAAAGAACTCTGTTTCACGCTAGAGCGGCCTGGACGTACTGCACTTATGCGGATGGTCCTTTGAGCTTTATTCTTTACGCTGTTTTTTAGCGGAGAAAACTCTGTTGTACGCCCGATGGCTCTGAAAGCCTCTGCTTACGCTGCTATGTATCAAGAGGCTATGTAGCTCTTACCAGCGTATTTTTCATGCTTCTACAAGACCCTCTTCAGAGCTTTTAAATTCCTTGGAATTTGAAACGCTTTGAACGAAGCATGAATGGCCCCTCGTAACTCGAAACGTTTCTGAGTGGAGCGTTGAAACGGTCAGTGCAGACTTTATGGCAGATTTATGGGGGACCACTGTGATCTCTTTTGCCTATAAAAGGATGGGGGAGTTAGCCTGTTCTTCCCACATCTTCATCACCACGCAGAGGTGATCACCGGAGTTCGCCGGGTCGATTTGAGGAAGAAGAAGATCATGTTCTTCCAGCGTGTAAGGAGCCGAAAAAGACGGCGTCTTCGAGCAAGAGTCCACTGCAACGATGGATCATAGAAGGATATCTTAGCCTCCCTTGCTCGGGATAATCAGCAACTTTTTATGGCGTTGCCCCAGGAGAGAGGAAGGGTCGTATTTGACCACACAGCTTGCAAGCTGTATCTCTTCTCCTTAGATCCCCGCGGACGAGATTAGACAAACCGTAATCTATCGTCCCTGATCGAGCTGGGTGGAAGACCCCTCAGCTGGATCGGCCATGGCGAATGGAGGATCTTCTTGTTCATTACTGTGGAAGTAAATGAACCGCCATGGAAGAAGAGGAAGACCTGCACCGATGCGAGAACCCGGTAGAACGGATTCTGGGGGCGATTTTTTGACGATGATGATGAGGAAGCCCTTTGTAGATGGGATTTCCCTCATATGTAGTCATAAAAATAAAAAGAAAACCCTTGTAGATTGGATTTTCCTCATATGTAATCATAATTTTGATCTTTAATAAAAATTCTCTTTCTTCTTCATATGATCATCTTGCCATATATTGCTGTGAAGTCTGAATATGTGCAGCTTCAACATGTTTGAATCTGTACGCCGACTCTGTAAAAAGAGTGCTAGGTCCTGTCCTTTACGCATAGCGAGTAGTTCATAGAACACTGTAGAGCATTTTGAACATCTTAGAACTGTCCTGTTGCTGGGACTGAGGAACCGCGTAGAGCTCTGAACTTCTGATAAACAGAATTTTTGTTCAGTCTTTGCCTTCAAGAGTGACTTCTCAAAAATCCCTTGGAACAGGGTCGAGGAATGGCTGTCAAAAACTGAGTTGCCATCTTTTGATAGACGAGATATTCAGACTGGAGTTTGGATGAACCTCCAATTGACCCGAGAAGAGTAATTTCTCAATGTTTGAACTCTTGTATGTTTCGGGTACTTGGGATATGTTGAGGCCAAGGAGGAGTATCTTCTGTGTGAACTCCTGTAATTGACCATCTTGGGGACCGTTCGAATATACGGAAAGTCATGGTGCGATAAATTATCAGTCTGTAGCCTCCGGGCGTAAAACACCGTCGAGCGTGAAATCGTAGACTTGTAGTTCCTGTGCGTGAAGTTATGGGTTTTGTGGCCTCTCGAGCATAAAAGCTACTGAGCACAAAGGCATCTGGGCCAAAAACCTGACTTGTAGCTGTCGAACGTAAAGTTGTAGATTCGTAGCCGTCGAGCGTGGGAAGCTCCTTTAGCGTAGAACTGTATATCTGTAGCTCCTGAAAAGAAAATTTCTCCGAGCATGAAGTTTTGCGGATCTGTTGCTTCTGAGCGTAAACTGAGCACTATCGAGCGTGAGATCATCGATTTGGTATCTGCTGAGCGTAAAGTCGTAGATTTGTGGCCTCTCGAGCATAAAAGCTACTGAGCACAAAGGCATTCGGGCGTAAAACTATAGACTTATAGCTTGCGAGCGTAAAACCGTAGATCTGTTGCTGTCGAGCGTAGAAAGCTCCTTCAGCGTAGGACCTGCTGAACCGTCTTTGCACGAAAAAACTTTTTGAATTTGCTGACTGTCCGTCTTTCAAGGTTAGTGGGCTGACATGGCATCCAATCATAACCCTCTATTCAATTTTGCGAGATTTGGTTAGGGTCTCGAGGAGTCCGTCTGAGGATTCGAGGAGTCGGCCCGAACTCTATATATATCCCAAGTTCTCTAAGAGAGAAACTTTTTATCCGTCTTCTGTGAAAGAGAGCTTTCGACTGTTCGAGTTTTTCTTCGTTCCCTCGAATCTTCAGAAAATGGCGTCGAAACAAACCTCCTCCGCTAAGGGATAGGGTATAGGTTCCTCTTCTCATTCTTCCGCCCTAGCGAGGGGGTCTTCGGTCGGTCAAGGCGAACTTCCTTCTGAGCGAGGTGTCCCGCTGACGAGCAGTGCACCTGGTCTTAGAGGTAAAGCCTTCGGGGTGACAAAAACGACAAAAAATCCTTCGCACACGTTGAACGTGACCGCGCTAGGTCATCTTCTGTGCTGATAGCCTCTTCTTGAGGAAGATGATGCACGGAGGCGTTTTCATCTTTTATGCCCATATTTCTAATATGTCAGCGTAAAGACTCCATATTTTCGTAGTTCTGAGCGTAGGAGCTCTAGCTACCGAAAATTGGGGTATATCGTAAAATTTGAATTTTATGCTTGTGGGGGGACCTCCGGCGTAAAATTGCCAGATTTGCACAATCCCGCGTAGAGCACAGACTGTTGTTTCTTTCGGTTCGTATGTTCGTGCAAGACTTGTGATGACGTATTTTCCTTGCACTTTTGTAGTTGACTTGGGTGAGTCTCCACTGGCCGAGGTGATGGGCTCCGCTGCTGGGATGCTGCACTCGAACTACCTGGAGGATCTGTCCCACGTGTCATTCCCTATCTCCGGAACCCAGTACCCTGAAGGAAGAAGGGTCTTAATATCGGCTCAGAGCGAGCGAATGCTGCTGAGCATGATCAACGGGGAGCCTCTGACTTATGTAGACGGGGAGCCGTACGTAAAGTCAGCTTTCCTTTTTGGGGACATGATCGACAAACAGTCCCAGACGAAGCCTAAGAGGGAGCCCTGGGTCTTCTCAGCCGAGAATTTGGTTTTGTACCTGCCAACGATGCCGAGGGATTATCCCATCTCGGCCTTCTTCCACGCGACGCATCCTAGGAAGATGTCGTGGACGCTGACTCCTAATCTTCACGGCAAGTCGGGAAAGATTTTTTATCTGAAAGGAGCTGACCAGGGGTCATTCGTTAGTCGCCCCTTCGGCGTTGTGACATTGTTCAGGGGACTGTGCCCGGGCTGTGTTCCAAGTGAAGATAGCTTGGTGATCCAGCCGGTCCAATTGCCGACCTTCTGCAACGACTTCATGGGTCGAGGTGGGGTATATCCCAAGGAGAATCCTCGGTGCAATGGGTGGATCGCCCCAACGAACTCCCAATGGAGATGCCTAGTTGACTGGGCCTTGAAGCACTTCCAGAGAGAGTTAGAGGGCATTGGACTATATGCCGCTGTGAGTGCGACGAGCGTCGGGTTGCCTCCGAACCCCAATTTATTCCTGGCGCTGATGGAGCGATACATTCCGCTCACCGGGACCTTTGCCACTCCACTGGGGGAGTTGGGGTTGGCGCTCCACGAGATGGCAGTTGTCTCGAGACTGCCGATGGGGGATACTCCATATGAAGAGTATGTTCCCACCAACCGGGAGTTGGGGGATTTGGACCCTCGGGTGGCGGAAGTATATTAGGAGCTGCTGTGTCAATACTTCGCGTGCACCACCTTTTATAATGAGCCTTCTGATTTGGCTCACACCACCAAGTGGATGTCCTACCTCTTCTTCCACCGAGCCGGGGCCGCTTGGTCGGAGAAAGCCTCGGGTGGCAAGAATGAGCCCGTGAACTGTTTGGGCATGCTTAGTGCCCAGGTTGTGGAGACTCTTATGGAGGAGGCTGAAGCTCCGGACCAGATTCTTGTCGAGGGGGTAGGAAAGTACCCGAAAGGCACCAAGGCCTGTAGTTACTTGAGGCGTTGTCGCAGGCCTTTGTCTAAGGAAGCCCAGCTGGCTGGTTTCCTCTTCATATGGTTGCGCCGAGTAGTGGTGCCAGGTACCGCGTCCGTGGACCGCATTCACCGAAACATCCTGTGGCCGACAGTACGCCTGGTATTTGGGGCTAGACTGGGCTTGCTTCCTGCCATGGTGTGCCGTATACAGGCTGTCTTAAGAGCCATAACTGACGGGTTGGTCGTCGACGAAGCTCGACGTGAGAGTTTTCCCAGGGTGGAGTTACCATACCTATACTTGATGGGATGGTTGATTCTCTACAATCCCCGGGTGATGTCTTCTGGGTCCGGTAGCAGCTCGGGGGGTATATTCTTGCTGAATTACAAGGATTCCTCCTGGAATGTGAGCACAGTTTTAGACTGTCGGCTAGTGTTGAACCTCGGCCACGGTTGGAAGCTCCTCTGTACTGCTCCCCCCCGCATCGCAATCAATCAGGGGTGCGGCTTGAGGATTCAGGTGGAGAGAAGACTGACCTTTCCCCGGAAGCTTTTAACTGGTTGGTCTGTATTACGTCCTCCCATTTGCTGTATAGGAGCGAAGATCACTGCTTCTTCGAGCCCTACTTGCCTAGTCGGTTTGCCAGGCAGTTTGGGTACGATCAGCTGTATGTGGGCAATGCCGTTACCAGCTTTAGGTCCAGGGGCGGACTCATTGATGGATCTAGAGGGTGGCGATATTTCCTCATGGGTTGTACGAGGGCAACCTTCATTGTGCCGGTTGTTACAACCTCCACGGAGCTTCGTATTCTCCATTTTTATGCCCAATTTTACGTGGGGATTAACACCTTCCATCGTGATTTCGACGTCCGTGGAAGCTTCCGGGTGCCTTCTCCCAAGCCTGGGGGAAGAGTTGACGTCCCTTCGGTTTCTTCGGACGAAGGTGAGGAGTCTGGTACTCCGGACGAGCCTCTGGAATCGGTGCCGAGGTGCGAAGTGCCTCTGCCTGCGGGGGCTTTGGTAGTCTCTTCTGGGAAGCGACGGGCTTCTGCTCTGAAGGAAGTTTCTCTTCGCAAGAGGAGGAAGGAGACGGTTGCTCGTCCTCTCCGCATTCCTGGCATTGCGGCTCCTGGGAGTGAGCCTGCCTCTCCTTACCTCAGGGATAATTCCTTGGCTGGAGGTTCCTCGCCTTCTAGAGAGGGGCCTCCTACAGTTCCGGTCATCGATGCCGGAGAATCCTCGTTAGAGGTGGCTGTGGCGGCTACTGCTCCAGGCAGCAGAGCGAGATTGCCTGTGTGGCCGAGGAAGATGGGAGAATCTTTCTCGAGGCCAGCAGCGGGCATGACTCCTGCCGCGTTAGTGAGCGCGCCTGGCGAGATTCCGGCCGATGAACTTCGACCACGTCTTGGTGGAGGCTGACAGAACTCTCGGCGATGTCGGTCGGCCCACCTCCTTCTCCAGGCATGACGATTCGCATTGCGTCATTAAGGCGTGGTTTAGCTATATCGACTGCAGATGCGTCGTATATGCCGTTGGCTCCGGGTAAAATGTCATTTTTATGTCTCCTTTGAGAAAGATTGTCATCATACTGATATTGACTTTCTCGTCTTCTTCTCAGGGGATAGCGCCCACGGGGAGTATAGCGTTGAAGCGCATTCTGGTTCCGCTCGGGCTTCTGACGAGGTGGCGTTCTTCTTTTATGAGGAAGTGGCTTCGGGGGCCAGTACGCCTGGAGTAGCTTCGTCACCTCGAGAGGAGGATGAACACGTCGTCGTGACCTTGCCTCTTGTGAGTGTGGCGACGACTTCGACCGCCATTACCGCACCTTCTTCGATTGCGCCATGTGTCGATACGAAGGCTGTGGCCACCTCGTCTGCAATCATCCCTGGAGAGGGACTTACTGACATTGCAGGCGCTCCCGGTGTTCAGTCGGATCTAGTTGCGTTGACCGAGCAACATACCAGCCTTTTCTACACCGGTTTGAGAATGATGGTGTCAATGGTGTTAGCGAAGAGTCTGGATTTTGAGCGCCTGAGGAAGACTTCTCTTGCTTCGATCGGGGTCATTAGGGAGCTCTGCGATCCTGGGGTAGCTGACGCCCTGGAGGCGGTGGTTAATGGGTTAGAGCAACCTATTAACGAACATTTGCAGCTGACTCGGGGCCTCGATGCTAATGTTCAGGCTCGGTTCGACCTCATGACTGCGCGGCTTGCTATGAAGGTGGAAAGCCTAGACAACTCTATCCAGAAGCATAAGCTGGAGGTGGATAGGAGAAAAGTTGTCGTGGAAGAGGCTCTTGCCGTTGAGACGCTCTGAGCATGAAGGGAATGCAGCGAGAGTCTCCAAGTTGAAGAAAAAACTTGCTCGGGCAGAGGAGTGGGCTTCTCAGTCGCTGGCAGGTCTAGACGTAGCGTCCGGTCGACTGAGCACAGCGCGACGGGAGCTGGACCATGCAGAAGCTGCTCGCGCGGGCTGTCTTCGGGCAAAGGCTGATCTGACCCTCACAGACACTCCCGAGGCACGGCTGGAGCAGGCTCGTGCCGACGCCTTGGTTCTTAGGAATGAGAGGATAGCTGCGCTGGAGCGGCAGATTCACAATCTGACTCACCTACCATCATGATGTATTCTTTCCCCTTTTTGCTTGCCCAGATGTAATTCTGCCTCCCTCTCAGGAATAAATAAAGGCGACTCTTTTTCTGACTTTTGTGGACCCATTATTTCAGAATGTAAATGACCGGTTTTGGTGAGAGTGTTATCAGAGGTAGTATGGACATGATAGACTCCCGATAAACTTCTTAGCAGGACACATCTATTCAGAGGTCATACGGACATGATAGGGCGTAACCCTACTAATTGCGTTTTGGAAGTAGTTTTGTCAGAATCGAGAGCCTTGCTATGTCCCACCCGAGCAGGGAAGATTAAGCATAGTACCTTTTCAGGAATTTGCCGTTGATAGGATCCATTAACAGGTCTCCATTAGGCTGGGCTATCCTGTAGGTGCCGTTCGAGAACGTTGTCTCGATCACATAAGGGCCTTTCCACTTGGGCTGGAATTTGCCTTTACTTCTGTGGGTAAGAATCATCGGTCTTCTTACGGCTAGAACTAGCTCGCCGACTTTGAACACTCTTTCCTTCACTTTATGATTAAAAGTTTTGGAAATGCGTGCTTGGTAAAGCATGATGCGCTGTTGAGCTTGTAGGCATTTCTCGTCTAATCCTTCAAGCTCTTGGAGCCTTAACAGGTTATTCTTTTCTCGAGTCAACTCACTAGTCACTGCTATCCTGAGCGACGGGATCTGTATTTCGATGGGAAGAACTGCCTCGCTCCCGTAGACCAGTAAAAAGGGGGTACAACCTGTAGGTGTCCGTACCGTTGTGCGGTATGCCCAGAGACATTCGCCCAGCTTCTCGTTCCAGTCTCTTTTGTTTGAAGAAACGAACTTCTTCAGGAGTTTGATAATAGTTTTTTTGAAAGCTTCCGCCAAACCATTAGCAGCTGGATAATATGCCGTAGAGGTAATATTATGTATTCGACTTTTATCGCAAAATCGATGAAATGCTTGGCTGATGAATTAAGGCCCATTGTCATGGATTATCCTTCGAGGAATCCCAATGCGATAAATAATGTGGTGCTTGATGAAACTGATCACGTCAGACGCTTTTACCTCAGCCAGAGGGATCGCCTCTGCCCATTTGGAGAAGTAATTCGTGATGGCCAGTATGAACCGGTGGCCTCTGGAGGAAGACGGGTGAATGGGACCGACGATATCCATACCCCATGCTTCGAAGGGCCAGGATGCGACCGTAGGATGTAGATATTCAGACGGTTGGTGTATAAAGTCTGCATGAACCTGACAGGCTCTGCATTGTCTTGCATAGCTGATCGCGTCTGTGATCATAGTGGGCCAGTAGTAGCCCATTCTCCTGATACGATCTTGTAGCTTAGGACCGGGCTGATGCGCTCCGTATACGCCATCGTGAGCTTCTCGGATAATCTGCTGTGCTTCATCGTCTGAGAGACATCTTAATAGCAGTTCGTCGTAGGTTCGACGATATAGGCAGTGTGAAGATGCATCGAAATAGAAGCGTATTGATCATCTCTTGACGGATATTGCTTCTTTGGGGTCCTCTGGCAAGATTCTATATACGAGAAAATCTATGAAGGGACTTCTCCAGTCTCTTCCGGGGGGATCTGCGTTCACAGCGTGGCTGCATTCTATGTGAAGGTTGTTCTTCACGTAGAATAAATCTCTGTTAAGAAGGATCACCGAATCTTGCCTTCTTATAGGGGTAGCTAAGTCCGCAGCTAGACTGGCCAGGGCATCAGCTTCCAGATTCTGAGATCGAGGTACATGCTCTAAGAAGAACCCTTTGAACGTCATGGCTATCTCGATTGTCGCTCGGTGATAGGGGATGAGGTCTGAATTTTGGACTTCGTATATCCCTCTGACTTGATTGACGATAAGCAGAGAATCACCGAAAGCTTCCAGAGATTCGACCCCCAGCTCTTCAGCGACTTGGAGCCCGATCAACAGGGCATTGTATTCCGCCACATTGTTGGAGCATGGTTCATTAAGAGATTATGCTCGGTAGATGACGAGTTTATCAGGAGTGACCAGGATGATTCCTACCCCTGAAATCACGTTTCCCTGGGGGCCAGTCCTGGAGGTGCCGTCAAAGAACAGTTGCCATGTGTCACTTTCCATTGCTGAATTACATTCTGCAACTTCGTCGGGAATGTCTTCGTATAACTTGGAGGCCTCCGGGATCGGATGAGCAGCCAGGAAGTCGGCCAGCGCTTGGCCTTTGATGGACTTCTGCGGGATGTACACCATGTTATATGGTGTTAACAGCATCGCCCAGGTTGCGAGTCGGGAATTAAGAATACTCGGCTTGCTCATCAGTACTCGAAGAGGGTTGATCCTGGAGATGATATGAATAGTCTGGCCGGTGACGTAGTGCCGCGTCTTTTGGATAGCGAACATCAGAGCCAGACATTCTTTCTCCACTGGGTTGTACCGGTGTTCGGCTCCGACCATTATCCTGCTGAGGTAGTAGATAGCCTGCTCATGCCCCTCGTCGTTCTTCTGTGCTAGAAGAGCTCCTAGCGAATGATCCATTGCTCGGATGTACAGCAAGAACGGTTTCCCCATGATGGAAGGCCCAGAACTGGCGGACTGGTGAGGTAGCGTTTGATCTCCCCGAATGCTTGCTGACAGGTTTCGTCCCATACGAAGGATACACCTTTCTTCATGAGGTACGAAAAAGGCTGGCATCTTCTTGAGAGGTTGGATATGAACCTTCGGATATAAGCCAGACGGCCTTGAAATCCCCGGAGTTCCCTCAGATTGCGGGGCGGTCGCATTTCTACGATGGCCTGGACTTTGTCAGGGTCCACCTGGATGCCTTTGGCGGTGATAACAAATCCCAGGAATTTGCCACTAGATATGCCCATGAAGGACTTTGTAGGGTTCACCTTGAGTTGATGTCGGCGCATTAACTCGAATACCGTCCTTAGGTCCTGAATGTGATCATCCTTGAGGCGGCTCTTGACGGCTATGTCGTCTACGCAACACTCTACTGTTTTGCGTAAATGTTCATAGAATATGCCGCTCATAGCCCGTTGGTACGTAGCCCCGGCGTTCTTCAATCCGAAGGGCATGACCGTATAGCAATACACTCCCAACGGGGTACGGAAGGCAGTGTGCTTCTCATCTTCAGGATGCATCTTGATCTGATTGTATCCTGAGAACCCGTCCATGAAAGACATGCGTTCAAAACCGCAGGTGTTGTCGATCATGATGTCCGTGATGGGAAGAGGAAATTCATCCTTGGGGAAGGCCGCATTCAGATCTCGGTAATCGATGCAGATACGTACCTTCCTATTTTTTTTCATGACTGGGATAACATTGGCGACCCAGTCGAAATGTTGTTTTTCCCGGATGAACCCACAGGCTATCAGCTTTTTGACTTCAGCTTCAATGGCGTCCATCATGTCCGGTCGGAACCGGCGTTGGTGCTGCTTCACAGGCTTTGAGTCAGCCAATATGTTGAGTTTGTGAGTAGCCACCTTCGGGTCTAGGCCCGGCATGTCTCCATAATCCCATGCAAAGACGTCGATGTATTCCTTTATCAGCTGTATGATTTCTTCCCTTTCGGCTGGTGGAAGATTGTCACTGATAAATATCGGCTTTGGCGAAAGCTTACCCCCAACATCGATTTGGATAACTTCGTCTTTGGTTGGAGGTTCCCTTTGTTCGAAGCAGAATTCCCACTGTGTATCCATTTGTTGAGCCCAAGAGTCATTCTCAAACGGCTCAGAATCTCGTTCCTCTGCTTCTGAGGGATCTGTCATCACCATATTTGCTGATAGTGCTTGTTCGGGAGCACTAGGTGAGTCGGGGGGTGTCGAGCCATCCCAGGAGGAGGAAAAGATGTCCTTATCTAACGTGGAAGCTGTAAGGAAGGTGGCATACATCTGCTCAGAGGTGATATGGACATGGAAGCTTTTATGGACCTAACACCACTGGCATAGGTGACAGCCGATTATCAGAGGTAATATGGACATGATAATTGATGGTCGAAAGTTTATTCAGAGGTAACATGAACATGACAAACTTCTAGGGATGCAATTCTATCGAAGATGGAAGTGCGTATCTGCTCAGAGGTGATATGGACATGGCAGCTTTTATGGACTTAACACCACTGGCGTACTTAGAGTTAAGTACGGATGTTAGGTGTAGGTGACAGTCGATTATCAGAGGTAATATGGACATGATAATTGACGGCCGGAAGTTTATTCAGAGGTAACATGAACAGGTAACATGAACATGACAAACTTCTAGGGATGCAATTCTATCGAAGATGGAAGTGCGTATCTGCTCAGAGGTGATATAGACATGGCAGCTTTTATGGACTTAACATCACTGGCGTACTTTAGAGTTAAGTACGGATGTTAGGTGTAGGTGACAGTCGATTATCAGAGGTAATATGGACATGATAATTGACGGCCGAAAGTTTATTCAGAGGTAACATGAACATGACAAACTTCTTGGGATGCAATTCTATCGGAGATGGAAGTGCGTATCTACTCAGAGGTGATATGGACATGGCAGCTTTTGTGTAGGGAGCTTCGTTCAAAGATATCTCCCTTGTTTTTACACACGTGAATCTTGCCGGAGCAATTTGTTACGTAAGAATGGAAATCCAATCGGGTAAGGGCTGTCCCCTCGTTCACAGATTCAGAGTGATGACCTTGGCTTCTATCAACTCCCGAATCTACCTTTTTAGTACGTAGCACGCCTTTGTGGGGTAATGTGTGTACCGATGGAAGAGACAATAATCTGGGTCATCCACTTTGCCAGCCCTCTCAGGTCGTTTGATGTTGGGTAGTTGAAGCTTGTGCTCTTTCATCAACATATCGAAGATCTCAATGATGTTGTCTTCGCTGAAGGAGAAGGTTCCTTTTGGTATTCGGGCTCCTGATGTTCAAATTTCGTGGTCTCGCGAAGAGATGGTCGTTGTTGTATCGTCTACTGCCTTTGAGGGGATTCTACCCCTGGCCTTGGACGTCATTTTGTCCTGTCGAGGTATGTTACCCCCGGACATGCCGCGGTTCCTGGCCATAGAGACTGATTCATCAAGAACTGTCTCTGGTTGTTCAGGATTGGACTTCGAGATTTTCGGTCTCTTGAGAGACGCGACATATCCCAACCCGAAATGAGCTTCTTGATAGCGAGAATTACTGCGCACCGGCGTTCGCCTACCTTTCCCATAGTTGAGACCTTGTTTTAGTTTAAAGTCGTAACCCATATTTTGCATAATTTTTAATGCTTGTGGGCTGTATCTGTGGGTTTATATTCTGCCAGATTCAGACTCGCGTGATTCTTCCTGTACGACTAGAGTGTTCCGCCTACTACCGAAGATTATCGGCCGCTGATCGTCGTGGGTGGGTGGGATGATAAAGATGGAGTCTTCCTGTGGCCCACCTGTGATGACGACATCATACGTTGACGTATCCTCCCATAAGATTTCCCCGCATTTGATTGTTAGGGGAACTGCAGGCTGCTTATGATCCCTGCCTTCGCGTTTCTGGGTTAGATAATCCCGTAGGTCCGAAGAATTTACAGAAGAGGACAACGACTTATTTCTTCTGTTCCCATCAGTTGGTACGCGAAGATTGGGCACCCTGGCTTTCCCTATTCTACCTGTGTACAATAGGCTGGCCATCTGGACGGCGGATAATCCCTGGGGAGGGAGCCTTCCCGTAATCTGAGCTCGTCATGCGTCGTGACATAATTTGGGGATCTGCTCAGACCGACGTAAAGCTGAAGAGGTCCTCAGTCGGCCATCGACTTCTCGCGTAATCTGGAGGGTAGGCAGATTATTCTCTTGCTGGCGTAAAGGCCGAGAGGTTGGATATTTGCCTGCTTGCTTCCCCTCGCGGAGATCACCGCGCTCATCTGTTTTTCCGTAGAAGTCAGATGTTGTTTCGAGCTTGGAGCGTGATCTGTTCTTCCGATTTGGCGTTGAGGCACCATCGGAAGTTTTGTCTGTACCGCGCATAGCGGGAGACTGATTCCTACGCGTAGAGCACAGTGGATACTTCTGGGTTAGTGCAGAGGCCTTGCCCGAAGTTTTGTCTGTACCGCACGTAGCGGGAGACTGGTTCCTATGCGTAAAGCGTAGTGGATACTTCTGGGTTAGCGCAGAGGCCTTGCCCGAAGTTTTGTCTGTACCGCACGTAGCGGGAGACTGAATTTTACGTGCAGGGCACGGAGGGAGCGATGCTACCACCTCATTGGTCGGAGAGATCGGAGAGATCGGAGAGTCCACAGGAATGGTTGAGGATGTCTTGGGCATCCACACTTTACGCAGCTTCCTGTTGTCTTGGACGGAGAGAGAGTGAGAGCTACCCCCGGTTCGAAGCATGTCTTCGTAAGCTAACTGGTCGAAATGAACGACCAATGTCTTCTTCACGGTTCCTATAGATACCGCATCGCGTTGAGCAATTACTTCCTCGTCAGAAGAGAAATACGTCCCTAGTAGAGTCTCCATCTTGTTTGTGGTATTAAACGAAAGAATGAAAGTATATTTCAATGACGGGGTTTGTGCGAAATCCGCGCCCTTTGGTTTATAAACAAACTTGTACAATGTAATCCTATACGAGAATATGGGAGTACAATTTATTTAATCTGGGTATAAATTGCTATAGGTGTCTAATCTGCGGTCGATCACTTTAGCCCTTGGACCACGCGATGTTGAAGAAGTGCCGTGGAAGACAGGTAGCAGCTTCGAAGGTTGTAGGAGAGGGTGGTTGCACGATGCCGAAGTCATCGATCCCCGCTCTTTGCCTGAGCTCTAGGCTCTCTCTCTCTCTCTCTCTCTCTCTCCTCCTTGTTCGATCTTCTCCGACTGTCCACCTTGGATCTGATATTGGTACTCTTGACCGAATTTTCCGACCTGGGATCTGATATCAGTTTCTTGACCAATTTTTTTGACCTGGGATCTGATATCGGTTTCTTGACCAATTTTTTGACCTTGTTCCCCATTGACAGGGGCCTCTATTTATAGAGTCTTTGGTGACAGTGACCACTCCGTTGGTGTAGCAACCGAGGAGTAGAAAGTACAGCACTCTTTTATACAACGGTTAAAGTAACCAATGCCTATGTATAGATGATCTTTTGACTGAGCGGGTGATGTGGGTCCAACTAAGGGGACACAACATGTACGGTTGCTACTAAGATCATGGCATAAAAGCCACGTGGGTAGGTATCCATTGTGTAGAAGAGGTTGGCGTAGAAGCCAAATGTCCGTCACCATGGCATAGAAGCCAAGTAGGCATAGAAGCCGAACAGGCATAGAAGCCGAGTAGGCATGAAAGTCGAGCAGGCATAGAAGCCGAACAGGCATAGGAGCCAAGTAGGCATGGAAGCCGAACAGGCACAGAAGTCGAACAGGCATAAAAGCCGAACAGGCATAGAAGCCGAGTAGGCGTGGAAGCCGAGTAGTCGTAGAGACTGAGTGGGCGTGGAAGCCACATGAGCACAGATCCTGAATGGGCGTAGAAGCCGCTGCATATCGTGCCAGGATGGGCGTAGAAGCCGCTTGAGCACAGATCCTGAATGGGCGCAGAGGCCGCTGTATATTGTGCCAGAATGGGCGTAGAAGCCGTTTGAGCACAGATCCTGAATGGGCGTATTAGCCGCTGCACACCGTGCTGATGTGGACGCCTTAGCCGGAATTACGGCTTTTGAAGATATAACCAAATCTCTTGCAAAGATTTGCCATCACCTTATGCATTAAATACGGAGGCATGTTTCGAAGGTCTGCAGGCCTTCTGTGCACCCGTCGCAGAGACGTGTCTTGAGAGAAACTGTCACCGCTCTGTGCAATTAGACGTGGAGACGTGCCTCGAATCCCGTACGAAGTGCAACTTTTGACGTGGCAGGCGGTTTGTCTGCTGCGGAGCGTAAAACAGCTCATGTTTGCCTGTATAAAACAGGGCGGCGTATTCCCTTGTACGCAAAAGAGCGGTTTATGCTGAGGGGACTCCAGTAAATGACGGTTTGGTGATGTTTTACCAAATCCTCTGCATTAAATGGTGAGATTCGCCATCATACTATGGGATGCGTCCCGAGAGGTCTGCCATCATTTCCAGCCGTCGTCTGGGTAGCCGTGCATCACCTTTTGTCAGGAGTCAGAGGTCAGATTCATTGCGTGACTTGACAGGTTCATTTTGGGGAAGATGAAGCGTTCCTCGTATGCTATCATGCTGCTTTGAGAGCGGTTGAGTTTTATGCCATGGAGGCGATGAAGAACTCTGTTTCACGCTGGAGCGGCCTGGACGTACTGCACTTATGCGGATGGTCCTTTGAGCTTTATTCTTCACGCTGTTTTTTAGCGAAGAAAACTCTGTTGTACGCCCGATGGCTCTGAAGGCCTCTGCTTACGCTGCTCTGTATCAAGAGGCTGTGTAGCTCTTCCCAGCATATTTTTTATGCTTCTACAGCCGTACCAACAGAAGGAGCTCCCGACTTGTCACTTTTTGTGGTAAGAAGGGACACATCATCAGAGACTGCCGGAAGAAGCTCGGGCTCTGCATGGTCTGTGGAGCCAGCCAGCACCTTGCTAGAGACTGCCCCCAGCGCAGAGATGTAGCACCCCAGACTAGTCAGAGGCCAGCAGCACCACCTTTGAGGATCCTACCCCCAGTAGGAGGCCAGCGTCCACCAGCTACCGGAGGACAGCAGAGAGGACCACCCTTGGTCCCACAGGAGGCACACTTCAACCAGGCCTGACAGCAGGCAGGAGGGCAGAGGCGCGAGAAAGTCTTTGCTTTAGCTTCTATCGAGGAGGAACCGGAAGGGGAGTCTATTACAGGTACAATTCTAGTTGCATCATTACCTGTAACTGCGCTGTTTGATTCTCGAGCTACATTGTCATTTATATCTAGTAGTTTCGTAGCAATGCATAGAGTAGCGACCTCCACCTTACCTAAGAGTTGGAGAATACTTACCGGAGGAGGCATCGTACCGGTTACCAGTACCATTAGAACGTGCTCGGTAGTAGTTTGTGGTAGGAAGATGCGAGCGCGATTGTTGGTACTCCCAATGCCAGCTTTTGACGTAGTTCTGGGCATGGACTGGTTAAGCTAGTACAATGCCGTACTAGATTGTCGGAAGGGTAGCGTTACTTTTAGACTGCCAGGACACCCGGAGTTTGAATTCATACGAGGCACCATCGAGCGAGGAGTAGGACACGCAGCTGGAGCTTACATGGCGATGGAGACGACACCCCCAGAAATCGTTGCAGAGTTCGAGGATGTTTTCCCAGAGGAGTTGCCAGGTCTACCGCCTGATAGAGAGGTGGAGTTCACCATTGAGATAATACCTGGAGCAGCACTGGTATCATCAAATGTGTACCGGTTGGCGAAGAAGGAGCTTGACAAGCTGAAGCTACAGCTAGAGGAGTTACAGATCAAGGGATTCGTCCATCCTAGTGCATCACCCTGGGGAGCACCAGAGCTGTTTGTACCAAAGAAGGACGGGACATTCTGGATGTGCATTGATTACAGAGCCCTTAATGCTCTGACAGTTAAGAACAAGTACCCTCTACCGCGAATCGACGATCTGTTCGACTAGCTGACAGGAGCAGTGGTGTTCACGAAGATCGACTTGAGATCGGACTATCATCAGGTGAAGGTGCGAAGGAAAGACATTCCAAAGACAACATTTAGGACTCGTTATGGTCACCATGAGTTCTTAGTAATGCCTTTTGGATTGACAAATGCACCTGATGTGTTTATGAACCTGATGAACCGAGTCTTCCATGAGTATCTGGACCAGTTCGTGGTAGTCTTCATCGACGACATCTTGGTGTATTCGAAGAGCCACGAGGAGCACGGGGAGCACTTGAGGCTAGTGCTAGAGACACTGAGACGAGAGAGGATTTATGCCAAGCTGAGCAAGTGCGAGTTTCTTGTAGATCGTGTCACATTTCTTGGACACGTTATCTCAGTAGATGGCATTTCAGTAGATCCTGCGAAGATTTCATCAGTAGAGACGTGGCCGACCCCTACCAACGTCTCGGAGGTGAGGAGTTTCCTAGGACTTGCTGGATATTACCGGAGGTTCATAGAGAACTTCACAAGGATCGCAGAGCCGATGACCCGCTTGACCCGCAAGAATCAGGAGTTCACCTGGACAGAGGAGTGTCAGATGGCATTCGATGAGCTGAAGAAGCGTCTGACTACAACACCTATCTTGACCATACCTTCTAGACCCGAAGGATTCGTGATCTATAGCAATGCGTCCGGGAAAGGATTAGGATGCATCTTGATGCAGCATGGGAAGGTTCTGGCCTATGCCTCTAGGCAGCTGAGGACCCATGAGAAAAACTATCCTACCCACGACTTGGAGCTTGTCGCAGTGATCTTTGCTTTGAAGCTTTGGAGGCACTACCTGTACAGAGAGCACGTGGAGATTTTCACCGATCACAAGGGCCTGAAGTACGTCTACACACAGAAGGACCTGAACCAGAGGCAGAGACGTTGGCTCGAAGTGATGGCGGACTTCGAGATTGAGCTACAGTACCATCCGGGAAAGGCTAATGTGGTAGCCGATGCTTTAAGCAGGAAGCCCATAGCGTTTTTTCTGACTACCCAACAACATCTGTTGAGAGATCTAGAACAGTTGGGTATCGAAGTCATAATGCCCGGAGTAGACGGCCAGATGTCGAGTTTCCAGGTGCAATCGACATTGGCGGAGAGAATCAAGGCTGCTTTGCCGACAGACGCCAGATTTCAGAGGCTTACAGAGGACAGAGGCTGGAATATAGACTGGACTACATATGCACGAGGACTGGACTTTGAGATGTGGAGATCGTCTCTATGTTTCGAATGGAGAGCTTCATCAGGAGCTGATGACGGAGGCACACAGTTCGACCTATTCTATTCATCCAGGAGGCACGAAGATGTTCCGAGACCTGAGGCAATACTACTGGTGGCATGGGATGAAGAGAGAGAGATAGCCAGCTTCGTGGCTAAGTGTCTGGTGTGTCAGCAAGTCAAGGCTAAACATCAGAGGTCTGCCGGATTACTTCGACCGCTCCCGATACCGGAGTGGAAATGGGAAGACATCACCATGGACTTTGTCACGGGTTTCCCGAGGAGTCCTAGTGGTCGCAATGCGGTATGGGTAATCGTAGATAGACTCACCAAGTCTGCCCACTTTTTACCCTTCAGGGTTGGACAATCTACGTATGTCTTGGCAGACATGTACATGAAGGAGATTATACGATTGCATGGAGTGCCAGTCAGTTTCATGTTTGACAGGGATACGAGGTTCATATCGTACTTTTGGAGGAGTATGCAAGAGAGTCTTGGTATCCGCCTTAAGTTCAGTACTTCATACCACCCGCAAACAGATGGCCAATCCGAGTGCACCATTCAGACGCTGGAGGACATGTTGAGGGCATGCATGCTTGACTTCAGCGGTTCATGGGAGGACCATTTGCACTTGGTCGAATTTTCCTACAATAATAGCTATCAGGCGAGCATCCAGATGGCTCCCTATGAGGCATTGTATGGTAGGAAGTGCCGTTCTCCAGTATATTGGAGCGATGTAGGCGAGAGGCAGATTCTAGGGCCAGAGTTGATCATCCATACAGTGGAGAAGGTGAAGAACATCCAAGGGCATCTACGAGCAGCACAGGACAGGCAGAAGCATTGGGCTAATGTGCATCGACGACCCCTAGAGTTCCAAATTGGAGAATATGTGTTCCTGAAGATTTTACCTACCAGAGGAACCATCAGATTTGGAGGCAGAGGAAAGCTGAGTCCGAGGTACATCGGACCCTTCGATGTGCTAGAGCGCGTCGGAGAAGTTGCTTACAGATTGGCCTTACCGCAGATACTGGAGGGAGTTTACGACGTCTTCCATGTATCACAGCTGAGGAGGTACATACCGGATCCGAGTCATGTGCTTGACCACTCGGAGATCACCGTCAGTCCAAGTTTGTCATACCAGGAGGAGCCGGTAGAGATCCTAGACCGAAGCTAGAAGGTACTGCGAGGCCAGACTATCCCTCTAGTTCTTGTCGCATGGAGGCATCATGCACCAGGTGAATCAACCTGGGAACGAGAGGATGATATTCAGCAACGCTTTCCCTATCTCTTCGAAGGCCTAGGTATGTGATAGTATTTATTTCATTCAATAGCTTTTCTATATGTCTGTTTTAATTTCGAGGACGAAATGCTCTGAGGAGGGTATGTTGTAAACCCCCTCGACCAAAAATTAGGGTTAATTAATTCAAATAGAGAAATTAGGGTTAACTAGATATAATTAAGATTTATTATATAGTATTATAATACCTGTGCAATGATTTATTGTTTTAGGATACTACCCTAGCTGTTACCCTAAAACAATTTCTACATACCTGGCTTAGACATGCTAACTTATCATATTGAACCTAGAATAAACCCAGAATACTGATTTTCGTGCCAGATTTTAGTCGCACAAAAGTCGTTACAAACGTCCGTTCGTAATTTAAATAAATTGTGAAATTACGTTCGTTGTCCGTTCCAATCGAAACTGAGACCTCAACCTCGACCCGATTTGACCAACCCAGATTATGACATTATTGTACACTAAGTCTACCACTCTATTGACCCATGACCAACCTAATTTAGACCCCTGGTTTTTATTAAATTAAATTAGAGACACCCGGTACATTAATTATTAATTAATTAATGTGTTGATCTAACCTCAGTTGAATTAGACCCAACTCCAACCCAAACCCACACCCACACCCACAAGCCTCGTACAAAACACCATACACCATCCTAGCCCAATGTAGAACACCAAACATGGTGTTTATTTATATAAAATCCCCAATTTTAGAATATGTGCAATTTCCAATTCAACCAGGGGCCTTTGTGCAAAATTGCAATTAGGTGCCCCCTCCTCATTGGCCCAACCTCATGAAGAAAGAAATTATCATTCCCTAACCGTTCTCCATCACAATTTTTCCCTCCATTTTCATGTACTTATCCTACTTTTTGGAGAACCCATCATGACCCTACGTTTGAATTACATTTAATCCTAGCCCTCCCCTCATCATGATGGACATCCCCAACTCCCCAAAAACAATGTCCAGCCGGCCCTAATCCCTAGGCAGCCCCCCCACTCTCTCCTACTTATACATTAAGTTACATCACTTGTATTGGCACACAAACCCAAAAACCAAAGAGAAAAACCCTATTCTCACTAAACTCCCCCACACACAGCCGACCCCTGCCCGAGCCACCCGCCGCCTCCTCCCGACCATCCACCACGTCCGGCGACCCCCGTACCGACCCAGACCCCTTCGCCGACCTCCCCCCTACCTACCACCACCGTTCCCGACCACGACACCGCCCACAGTCACCGCACTCCCCGCCGTCCTCAACCCGGGCCACTCCTCCCCACACTGACAACCGACCCCCGAAGACTTCCCACTCCGCCACCGCTGAACCACCGGCCACCGTACATGGCCTACCTCCTCCCCAGTCCACCACCTCCCTTCCCGTCGACTTCCAGCGCCGGTCGACGATGCCCCTGGCCGCCATCGACCCCGCAGCGTCGACGAGCCCAGACCGTGTTGTAGCAGCCGACGACTTCCCGAGCTTCGCCGGAGCTCCGTCCGGCCACCCCCGCCGTCGACGGCCAGCCACCGGGAAGCCCTTGACCCGAGCGTCGATATGGTATAATATTTTATGTATTATTATCTGTATATTTAGGTGTATTTAAATGTGCAATATTCTATATACTAGTGTTGGGTTAGTTTAAGTATTTTATACGTATTCAGTATATTAATTAGTATTTTCTGTATTATAAAGTATATATGTATATATATACCTCCTGTATAAATACTGTATTATAAATATTTATTTATTATAATTAGTATTATATATAATAGGATTATAAATATGTATTTTTTTGTACGTGTATAAATACCTATGCGTATATATATATATATATATATATATATATATATATATATATATATAAGTATATATATGTATGTATGTATATTGTATTATACGAGAATTGTATATATTTAATATAAATCATAGTATAAATATGTAATTTCTGCGATTTAGTATTATATATGTAAAATAATACTATTTTTATATTATATATTCGTATTAAAAACTTATACATATGTAGCATGTATATATATATATATATATATATGTATGTATGTATGTATGTATGTATGTATGTATGTATGTATGTATATTTTTATTATATGAAGAATATTAAATAAATAATATATATTGTGTTTAAATATATTTTCTGGGATTAAGTATATTATATGTAATATATTTTATATATTAAATACTTATACGTATTAAACCTCTAGTGTATATATATATATATATATAGATATATATATGAGTGTATATATTCTTAATATATATTTCATTATTTTGTGTATATTAATATGTATATATGTGTATATAAATGTGTACATATTTTGTGTATTTAAAAATATTAGAATATAAAATGAAAATATGTAATTGTATATGTATTTTATGTAGTGTACTTGTTTATATAATATATGATAATTATGGGTCTATGTATTAAGTTGTAAATATGGTATTATGTGTTTATATATATATTATTGAATATAATTAAACATAATTATTAGTGTATTTCTAAATAATACATAAGTACTATTTTTGTACTATTAAACATACATATTATCTTAATATAATATATTTAATTATGATTTAGTGTATTATATATATATATATATATATATATATATATATATATATATATTTGTAATAGCTATATATATATACCGTCCAGACCCTGTGTCAGCTGTAGATACAAGCAGTGTGTCTTAGTCGTGCTATTGTAGCGACTAATATTGTCATTACTATATCATATATTGGACTGCTGGACAGTACCGTCGAGGCATCAGGAGCAGGACTTTGGATTTCGCAACTACCCGGGACAGGCAAGTATACCTTGCTGATTTACTGCTTAAAATTAAATAATAAATGTTGCAAATATACATAAAACTGTGCGCGTCCGAGATTGGCTCGGGTGCAGTCAACAATGCGTCGATGAGTAGTGTACTTGACCTAGTTGTTAGCTGACTCTCCTACTACTGTGAGGATATTTTGATATCTTCCTAGACCGTGACACTTACACGTATCTCGATGGTACATTCATATTAGGATGCGGGTCCGCGTACCCGATTCGCTATCGGTACGTACGACATGCATCACGAACTAGCCTGTACTCTAGAGCATTATTGTTAGATGAGACTTGGCATATAGATACGGTACACTCACGTCGTGTATTCGACTTGCGTATCTACATTGGGCGGGAAGGACAACTGATAAATGTATGGGATACACCCATCGTACTCCGTGGTATCCAGAGGGACCACAGATCCGGTGACTTCCTATATTCAGACACCGCACTCTACGTAGTGTTACGGACGTACATACATTGCTGATACCACGTCCCTTAGAGTGTCGGACGTTATATATATACAGATACCTCATTCCTTGGAATGATGGACATTGCAAATACCACACTCTAGAGGACGTTGGACGTTATGCCTACACCTACCTATACGTTCTGAGGTTGTCTTTATATTGCATTCACTTAGATGGTTAGCACACCCTTTTTACTTTTATTCAGTACTATATCTGACATGCATATTGTATCTTGTTACGTCCCTCTGAGGACCTGGTTATCTTCCAGATCTAGACGAGGCCTATTACCCCACCGTGTACGGGCCAGGTGTGGAGACAAGGTTTGCTCTTGACAAGAAGCTGGAGGTTTTACCATCAGAGTACCCCTGATCATCTTGGTAGGCCTTCCGCCTATGACTGGAGCTCTTTATCTAGTTAGCAGTTGTTTCAGTCACTCTTATTATCAGTACTCTTATTTCAGACTATCAGTACTTTATCTCCAACATTTGTAGTGGGTTTGTTCCCACCAGACATATTTCAGTTGTACTATGTCATTCGACTATGTCCTTATATTCCAGTCTTTCATTTTAGTATTTACTTGTTGTTTATGGATGAGATTAGACACTACCTGTTGTTGATATTAGACTTGTTAGATTTAGGACAGCGTAGCACGCTTCGCCAGGATCCATTAAATTGGGATATCCTCGGAGACGTGTCAGTTGGCTAATACCACGTGACCTGGTTCCATATTTTGGGACTGGGGCATGACAAATACGAAGAGTTCCTCGTACAAATTCACGCTGCATTAAAAGCAGACATAGTTTACGCCGGAGGGAGGTGTAGCAACCTTTTACGCCAAAACAGTCTTGAAGCGCTGCTTTACGCGGGCAGCTCTGAAGTCATATTTTATGCCACACAACGCTGAAGCTTCTATTTTACGCGTGCTTCATGTATGTTGGGGGTTTTACGCGTATAATTCCCCAGCGTATTTTTCATGCTTCTACAAGACCCCCTTCAAAGTTTTCAAATTCCTCGTAATTTGAAATACTTTGAATGAAGCATGAAACGGTCAAATTTGACTCGTTCTGCGAGGCTGATTTCTCGACGAATTTTAGGAATTTGTTGGGATTTGGTATGTTCTCTTCTGCCTATATAAAGGCAAGCAAGTGAACCTGTCTTTCCATATTTCCTTTACCAAAAGAGATGGTTGCCGAGATCCATTGGGCTGACCTGAGGAAGAAGAAAATCATGCTTTTCCAGCATGTAATGAGCCATAAAAGGAGGCGTCTTTGAGCAAATGTCCTTTGCAACGATGGATCATGGAAGGATATCATAGCTTCCTTTGCTCAGGATAATCAGCAATTTTATATGGCGATTCATCCAAGAGAGAGAAAGGGTCTCATTGGACCACATAACTTGCTAGCTGTATTTTCTCCTATTATGAAGCTGGACGTAGGTAGGCAGTTTGGCCCTGTCTTCCAGTATTGTGTTGGGTCTGAATCCCTAACACAATTCTAGGGCGTGTCTACCATGGCGTATGGAGGGTGGGCTTGAATAAAGCAGGCCCAATTTTGTATCCTCCCGCCATAAATCATTTTCTTGTTCATCGGCCGCAGAAGCCGATGAAGTGCCGTAGAAGAAGAAAAATATCTCCATCAATATGAGAACCTAGCACAACAGATTCCTAGCGTGATCTTTAATGAGAAATCATTTGTAAAAAAAAGATTTTCATCATATGTAATCATGAAAATGAAAAATACTTTGTAAACTGGATTTCCATCATATGTAATCATGATTAATAAACTTGTTTTCTTCTATGCATTGCTGATTTGCCATATTTGCTGTGAGGAAGTCTGATAATGTGCAGCTTCGACGCGTCTGCATAATTTTACGCTAACTCTGATAACCGATTATTCGGTCACGTCCCGACTTTTATGCGTAACGGAAGATGCGTAAAAAACTCTTTAGCATTAAGTTGTCTTGAAGATCCAACTGTCATGCTATTTTTGGACGAGGAGTCGCATATAATTCTGAACTGTCACTTCTATGATACGAAGAATTTCTGTTCAGACCATCATCTTCAGGAATGGTTTCCCCGAAAATCCCTCAAACTAGGGCGAGAAATATCCGTCGAACAGGCCATACTTGAACTTAGATGTTAGATTCTGGTTAGACTTCGAATGAACTTCCAATGGCCCAAGAAGAAGAGTCATATTCAATGCTGACATCTGCGTATTTCAGGCACTTGGAATGTTTTGTAGCAAAAAAGAAGCATTTTCAGCGTAAACCCTTGTAATTGGCCAATCTGTAGCTTTTGAGCGTAAAACTATAGATTTGCAGCTTCTGTGCGTTAAACCGTAGATTTGTAGCCTCTGAGCGTAACAGCTTCTGAGCGTAAAACCATAGATTTATAGCCTCTGAGCGTAAAACCGTAGATCTGTAGCTTCTGTGTGTAAAACCATAGATTTGTAGCCTCTGAGCGTAAAATCATAGATTTGTAGCTTTTGTGCGTAAAATCGTAGATCTGTAGCTTCTGTGCATAAAACCGTAGATTTGTAGCCTCTGAGCGTAAAATCTGGATCCACTACGCAGCATGACTGTCCGTCTTCTTTTTTTAAATGATAGGCTGACGTGGTCCCAAATCATAACCGACTATTAAATATCGGATTTGGTTAGGATTTAAAGAGTTATCCAAACTCTATAAATAGCCCAAGGTCTTGAGAGAGAAAACCCCTTCATCTGTCTTTGCAAAACCCTACGTCTCTTTGAGAACTCTTCATCTTCATCTCTTTTTTGAGAACTTTTGAGCTTCTTCCATGGTACCGAAACATGCTTCCACTGCTAAGGGAAAGAAAACTGCTTCTTCATATCGCTCCTCTGCTCAAGCACGAGCAACCCCCATTAGGCTAAGTGAGCCCCATTCTGAATGAAGTACTCCGTCGTCGAGCTGCGCTCCGGGCATCACCGGTAAATACTTTGATAGGAATGAAACCCTTCGTACACGTTGTACGTGTACGCACAAGGTCATCTTTTGTGCTAAGAGCCTCTTCGAGGAAGATGATGCACAAAGATATTTAATTATTACGCCCACATTCCTAATGTGTCAGCATAAAAACTCTATATTTTCGCAGTCTGACATAAAAGTTTAGACTGTCAAAATTTGGCGTATACTACAAACTTTGAGTTTTACGCGTTGGATGTAAATTCTGGCGTAAAAACTCAAATTTTGGCAGTCTGGCGTAAAAAGCTCAGACTGTTAAATTTTGGCGTATACTACCAACCTTGAGTTCTATGCACTGGAAATAGATTCCAGCGTAAGACTCAAGTTTTTGCAGTCCGGCATAAAAGCTCAGGCTGTTAGTCTTTGGCGTATCCTGCAAGACTATAGCGTCTAGCGTAAAACTGACTTATTTTCTTGCATTTTGCAGTGGACTTGCAGATCTCTCCTTTGGCTGAAGTGATGGGCTCTGCTACTGGGATGCTGAATTCCAGCTATCTGGAGGATTTGTCCCATGTGACATTCCCCATCTCTGGAACCGAGTATCCTCAAGAAAGGAAAACTCTGATCTCGTCCCAAGGAGAACGAATGCTACTGAGTATGATCAGTGGGGAGCACCTGACATACATAGATGATATTGAATATAAGAAACCAGGTTTCTTATTCGGGAATATTATCGACAAACAATCCCAGACTAAGCCCAAGAAAGAAGATTGGGTGTTTTCTGCTGAGGGCACGATCATGTATCTGCCAAGGATGTCTAGAGATTACCCTATCTCGGCATTCTTCTATGCCACCCATCGCAGAAAGATGATGTGGACTCTGACTCATGATCTTTACGGCCGACCGAGAAATATCTTATACAACAAAGGATTGAAACAAGGAGCCTTTATGAGCAGACCTTCAGGCCCTGTTATGCCTTTCAGAGGATTACTGCCAGGCAACATCCCGAGTGAAGACACTTCATTGATCCAACCGGTTCAAATATCGACTTTCGACAATGACTTTATGGGGCAGGGAGGAGTGTACCCCAAGGTTAACCCTCGCACCAGTGGATTGCTTAGCCCCGGGAATCTTCGATGGGCCAGTTTAACTGCCTGGGCCCTGAAGCACTTCCAGATGGAGCTGGAGAGTATTGGCTTGTTTGCGGCTGTGAGTGCCACTAGTGTTGGGCTGCTGTCAACTCCAACTTGTTTTTATCTTTGATGGAGCGATATAATTCGCTCACTGGGACTTTTTCCACTCTACTAGGTGAGTTAGGCTTAGCCCTTCATGAGATGGCAGAGATTTCAAAGCTGCCAATGGGAGATACTCCTTATGAAGAGTACGTTCCCACAAATAGGGAGCTGAGGGATACAAACCCTCGAGCAGTGGCGGTGTACCAGGAGCTGATGTGCCACTATCTTGCCTACACCACCTTCTACAAAGAACCTTCTGACTTGGCTCATATCAACAAATGGGTATCCTACCTCTTCTTCCATCAGGCCAGAAATGCTAAGTCGGACAAGGTTGTAGATAGCCGAGATAAGCCCTTGAATCTTCTGAGTATACTTAATGCCAATACAGTCGATGATCTCATTGAAGACGCGGGGGCTTCAGATTATATTCTGGATGAGGAGATAGGGGGTTATCCTGCAGGCACTAAAGCCTTCAGTTATATGAGGCATTGTCGCAAGCCTCTGTCGTGGGAAGCTCAACTGGCTGGCTTCCTCTCTGTCTGGCTACGCCGATGGATAATGCCTGGCATTGCGTCTGCGGATCGTATTCATCGCAACACCTTATGGCCCGCAGTACGGTTGGTGTTTGGAGCAAGATTGGGCCTGCTTCCTGCTATGGTATGCAGAATACAAGCTGGCCTGAGGGCCATTACTGATAGGCTGCTTGCAGATGATACCCAGCATGAAGGATTTTCCAGAGTAGAATTGCCATTCTTATATCTGATGGGTTGGTTAATCCTTCATAACACCAGAGTGATGTCTCCCGGCTCTGCCAACGGTTCAGGAAATAACTTCTTGTTGAATTACAAGAATTTCCTTTGGAATGTGGCGAGCGTCATAGTTTGCCGGCGAGCATTAAATTTTTCCCATGGATGGAAGCTCTTCTGTACCGCCCCCCGTACATATCAATCAACAGGGGACGAAACTTCAGGATGCAGGCCAAGGGAGGACTATTCTTTCTCCTGAAGCCTTTTATTGGTTGGTCTACATTAGACCTTCCCACTTGCTGTACAGAAGTGAGGACCACTGCTACTCGGAGCCCTATCTGCTAAGCCGGTTTGTCAGACAATTTGGGTATGACCAGTTGCACGTGGGGAATCCCATCACCAGCTTTAAGTCCAAAGGTGGACTTATTGATGGAGCTAGAGGATGGCGGTACTTCATCATGGGTTGTACTAGTACAATCTTTGTTGTGCCCGCGACTTCTGTCTCCACGGAGTTGCACATTCTTCACTCGTACGCACAGTTTTACGCGTCCATCAATACCTTACATCGTGATTTTGATGTGTATGGAAGTTTCAGGATGCCCTCCCAGAAGTCTACTGGAAGAGAGAAGATCCCATCCGTTTCCTCTGATGAAGGTGAAGACACTACTGGTGCAGACGATTTCTTGTTGATAATACCGAGAGGCGTAATTGCTCCGCCAGCAGAGCCTCTTGTTATCTGCAATAAGCGAAAGGCTTCCACTCTGAAAGAGCCTTCCCCCCGCAAGAAGAAGACGGTCAGAGGTCCTAAAAAGACTTCCACCATGGGGGCCTCTAGGAGTGAGCCTGTTGTTTCCCCTGTTGGGGATGATTCTTTGATCAGAGGTCCTTCGCCTTTTAGAGAGAAAACCTCCACAGTTTCGGCTGACAGTGCTGGAGATTCTTTGCTCGCGATCGCTGCCGCTACTACCGCTACTGGTAGTGTTTCGAGATCGCCTTCGAGACCAGCATATTAAGAATCAATATATCTTCATCCAGACAAAATATGGGAATAACCCCTCCTTCATATGTAAGTATTTCCAGCGAGATTCCACCCGATGAACCTCGAGTAGATCTGGGTGATGACTGGGATAACTTCCCTCAAGCGTCAGTTGGTGCACCCTTTTCTCCAGGTATGACAGCTTGTTTAGCATCATTAAGAAATAATTTAGCTGTACAGGCTGCAGAGACAACATACATACCATCGGCCATGGGTAAATGTTGTCTTCATATTTTCTTCAGGAAAATTAACATCAAATTGATATTAACTTTCTCTTGTCTTCTTTTCAGGTGAAGACATCTCTGGGGAGGGCGGAGTTGACACAACTTCTAAATTTGTTGCGGATCCATCTAATGAAACGACGATGCTTGCCGTCGAAGAAGCATGCTTTGAAGCTGCCGATCTTTCATCCACAACTTTCTCGGGTGTCATCCCGCCAGTGACAGTTCAAATAACATCAGAGGAGGATGAACCCGCCATCTCGTCTGTACCTCCTTCGTCGAGTATAACAACAACTTCAATTATTGTTGGTGTCTCTTCTTTTATCGCACTATCTGTTGAAGCAACGACTGTGGCAACCTCCTCTGCCGTCATTCCAGAAAGGAGGCTTACTGATATTGTGGCTACTCCTAGCGTCCATTCAAGTTTTGCTATACTAGTGGATCAATACACTAGCATATTCTATCTCACTTTGAAAGAATTGATATCGATGGTGCTGGAGGAGAACCTAGGTTTTGATGCTCTGAAGATGTCCTCCAATCTCCCTATAGCGCAGATTAGAATTTTCAGTGACGCTGAAAGAGCTGATGCGCTAGAGCAAATAGTTAATGGTTTAGAACAACCTATTAACGAGTATTTGCAACTATCTCGAGGCAGCATCGACTATCTGGTTCAAGCTGAGTATGACTCCTTAACTCCAGAACTTGCTGAGCAAATAGAATCTCTAAACAAATCCATCCAGGAACAACAGCAAGAGATGGATAAAGAGCAGGCTGTCTTGGTGGAGTTTGTTCCTCAGCTAGCTGAGTGCCAGGCCAAATTTGAGGGAAATGAAGTGAGGGTTCAAGAATTGGAAGCTGAACTTGCTCAGGCAAGGGAGAGGCTTCTCAAGACATCGACAGTCCGTAATGTGTTGAAGGGCAAAGTGGATATAGCTAAACAGAGCTTGACATATGCGGGTGTCATCCATGCCAGTTTTGTTAATTCTCTGTCCGAACTATCTCGCTTGAGCAACGATAAAGCAAGGCTGGAATAGGCTCACAACCATATTTTGAACTCCAGGAATAAGAGGATGGCTGCTTTGGCGCAACAGATCCGCGACTTAACGGCTCCTCCCCAATGATGTACCTTTATGCTTCTTCTGTAATTTGCTATTTTCTAGAGATAATAAAGATACTTCTTCTGACTTTGTGGACCTATCACTTTTGAATATAAATGATAGGCTAGGATGAAAGTGATATCAGAGGTAATATGGACGTGATATACTTTCGGTAAGTTTCAGTTGGATATATCTATTCTGAGGTTATATGGACATGATAGAATATGCTCCAACTAAATTTGTATATAAAACACTATCAGAGGTAATATGGACATAATAGGTTTTGAAGTTTCAAATTAGTTAAACATATCTATTTAGAGGTCATAATAACATGATAGAATATAATCCAACCAGTCTTTGTACGTATTATCGTCAGAATAAGATCTTCATCATACTCCGTTAACGCAAAGGAGATTAAGCGTAGTACTTCTTCAGGAATTTACCGTTGATAGGGGCCATTATTAAATCTCTATTAGGCTTGGCTAATCTGTAAGTGCCATTTGAAAATATGGTTTCGATCACATAAGGGCCCTCCCATTTGGGCTGGAACTTGCCCTTACTTTTGTGTGTAATGATCATTGGCCTTTTCACAGCTAGAACTAGCTCACCAACTTTGAACACTCTTTCCTTCACTTTCTGATTAAAAGCTCTTGAGATGCGTGCCTGGTAGAATTTGATACGCTGTTGAGCTTGAAGGCGTTTCTCGTCTAATCCTTCTAACTCTTGAAGCCTTAATCGATCATTATTTTCCTGAGTCAACTCATTAGCTACTGCTATCCTGAGTGATGAAATTTGAACTTCAATGGGGAGAACTGCTTCACACCCGTAAACTAATGAAAATAGGGTATAACCCGTTGGCGTTCGTACCGTTGTACGGTATGCCCAGAGACATTCCTCCAGCTTCTCATGCCAATCTCTTTTGTTCGAAGAGACGAACTTTTTCAAGAGTTTGATGATGGTTTTGTTGAAGGCTTTCGCCAGACCACTAGCAGCAGGATTATAAGCCGCCGAGGCCATATTCTGTATTCGATTCATATCGCAAAATTGATGAAACGCTTGGCTGATGAATTGAGGCCCGTTATCATGAATTATCCTTCGGAATATCCCAAAGTGATAAATTACATGGTGCTTGATAAAGTTGATCACGTTGGATGTCTTCACCTCAGCAAGAGGGATCGCCTCCGCCCATTTGGAGAAATAATCCGTGATAGCCAATATGAACTGATGTCCTCTAGAAGATGACGGGTGAATCGGACCAATGATATCCATACCCCATGCTTCAAAGGGCCATGATGCAATAGTAGGATGTAAATACTCAGAAGGCTGATGTATGAAATCCGTATGAACTTGACAGGCTTTGCATTGTCTTGCATATTTCACAGCATCTGCAATCATGGTAGGCCAGTAATAGCCCATCCTCCTGATACGATCCTGTAACTTAGGACCGGGTTGATGTGCTCCACATACCCCGTCATAAGCTTCTCGGATAACCCATTTTGCATTATTGTCAGAGAGACATCGTAATAGCAGTCCATCGTATATTTGGTGATATAGACTTTGTGAAGAAGCATCAAAATAGAAGCGTAATGATCGTCTTTTGATAGACACTACTTCTTTAGGATCCTCTGGTAAGATTCTGTATGATACGAAGTCTATAAAGGGACTTCTCCAGTCTCTCTTAGGAAAAATTGTGTTTACAACGTAGCTGCGTTCTATGTGAAAATTATTTTTCACACAGAATAAGTCTCTGTTAAGAAGGATCACTGAATTTTGCCTTCTTATCGGAATAGCTAGATCTGCAGCTAGGTTAGCCAGAGCATCAGCTTCCAAATTTTGAGATCGAGGCACATGCTCTAAAAAGAATCCTTTAAAAGTTATGGCTATCTCGATCGTTGTTTGGTGATAAGGAATGAGGTCTGGATTGCGGACTTCATATATTACTCTGACCTGATTGACGATCAACTGAGAATCACCAAAAGCTTCCAAGTATTTAACATCCAACTCTTTAGCGACTTAAAGCCCGATTAGTAGAGCATTATACTCTACCATATTATTAAATCAAGGTTCGCTAAGAGAATATGCTCGATAGATGACGAGTTTATCAAGAGTTACCAGAATAATTCCCACTCCTGAAACCATGTTTCCCCTGGGACCATTCCTGGAGGCACCATCGAAGAATAGCTGCCATGTATCACCTTTCATTACGAAATTACATTCTGTCGAGAATGTCCTCGAATAGTTTAGAGATTTCTGGAATTGGATGAGCAGCTAAGAAATCAGCCAAGGCTTGACCTTTCATGGACTTCTGAGGGACGTACACCATATCATACGGTGTCAGCAGCATTGCCCAAGTCGCAAGTCGGGAATTAAGAACACTCGGCTTATTCATTAAAACCCGAAGTGGATTGATTCTGGAGATGATATGAATAGTTTGGTCCATCACGTAATGTCGTATCTTCTGAATGACAAACATTAGGGCTAAGCATTCTTTTTCTATTGGACTATACCGGTGTTCAGCTCCGACCATTATCCTACTTAAATAGTAGATAGCCTATTCATGACCTTCATTGTCCTTCTGTGCGGGAAGAGCCCCTAAAGAATGATCCATTGCTCGAACATACATTAAAAATGGTCTTCCTATGACGGGAGGCACTAGAACTGGAGGATTAGTAAGATAGCGTTTGATGTCATTAAATGCTTGTTGACTGGCTTTATCCCATACGAATGACACACCTTCATTAGGCGAGAAAAATGTTGACATCTCCCAGAGAGGTTGGATATGAATCTCCTGATATAAGCGAGACGACCTTGAAATTCCCTGAGTTCTCTCAGATTACGGGCGGTCGCATTTCTAGGATAGCCTTTACTTTATCAGGGTCAACTTGAATACCTTTAGCGGTAATGACAAATCCCAGGAATTTGCCACTGGATACACCGAAAGAGGACTTTGTAGGGTTCATTTTGAGTTAATGTTGGCACATCAACTCGAATACTGTCTTCAAGTCTTGGATATGGTTATCCTTGAGGCAGCTTTTAACAGCAATATCGTCCACGTAATATTCCACTATTTTGCGTAAGTGCTCATGGAATATGTTACTCATAGCTTGCTGATAGGTAGCCTCGACATTCTTTAATCCAAAAGACATAACCATATAGCAATATACCCCCAGTGGTATACGAAAGGCAGTATGTTTCTCATCTTCAGGATTCATCTTAATCTGATTGTATCCTGAAAATTCGTCCATGAAAGACATGCGCTCAAAACCGCACTTATTATCGATCATGACGTCTTTAATAGGAAGAGGAAACTCATCTTTAGGGCAGGCTGCATTTAGATCTCGAAAATTGATGCAGACACACACTTTCCCATTTTTTTTCATAACCGGGACAACATTAACAACCCAATCAGGATATTGTTCTTCTCGGATGAACCCACATGCTATTAGCTTCTTAATTTCAGCTTCAATGGCATCCATCATATTCGGGCGGAACCGGCGTTAGTGTTGCTTTACAGGCTTTGAATTGGGCCGTATATTGAGTTTATGGGTATCCACCTTAGGCTCAAGACTTGGCATATCCTCATAATTCCATACAAAGACATCAATATATTCTTTTATCAGCTGGATCATTTCTTCCCTTTCTTCTTCGGAAAGATTATTACTGATAAATATCGGCTTTAGTAAAAATTTATCTCCAACATTGACTTTGATAACTTTATCTTCGGTGGGTGGTTCTCTTTGTTCGAACCAGAGTTCCCATTGTATATCTATTTGCTGGGCCCAGGATTCATCTTCAAATGGTTCAGATTCTTGTCCCTCTATTTTGAGAGAATCTGTCAACACCATATTTACTGATAATGCCTGTTTGAGTTCACCATCTGAATCGGAGGATGACAAATTATCTTGAAAAGAGGAAATGATCTCCTCACTTGACTCAGAGTCATTGGAAGTTCAAGATGTGTGGTATACCCTAACCCAAAACGAGTTCGTTGACAGTAGGGATCACCATGCAACGATATTCGTCTGCCTTTTCTATAGTTGAGGCCTGGCTCCAACTTTAAGTCATAACCCATGCTTTGTATAATCTTCAAAGCCTGTGGGCTATATCTGTGAACCTACATTTTTCCAGCATCAGACTCGTAAGAATCTTCTTGTACAATCGGTCTGTTTCGCATACGACCGAAGACTATTGGATGCTGATCGTTGCGATGAGGTGGAACAATAAAGATAGAATTTTCATGTGGCCAATATGTCATGATTACATTAGACGTTGATGCTACTTCCAAGACATACGGATGATAAGATTCTATAGCTTCCAAGAATTTTTGTGCTATAGGCTCTATATCGTTATGGGGGGATGATTCCTGATTAGGAAATTGAGCGTCAGTATACTGAAAAAGAGAATCTTTATTATCGTCAGAAACCACGTTCTCGGTTGTATTTACATCAGTCGGCTGCTTGTTGCACCTAAGGTTGATGACCAAAGGTGGGGGCTTCTGGTTCAGAGTGATTACTAGATGTCACTACCATATTTTAGGAAAAAGGGTATTTTAGTAATTTCCTATTTAAATAAATATTGTGCATGGTAAATAATTTTTGTTGTATTATTTAATTATTGTTGAATGTTATTTAATTATTTTGGACTTATTTTAGTGGACCCAACTAGTTTAGATTGGACCCATGGACCAACATGAATTAAATAGTTAGATTTGGCCAATTTAGAAAGCCCATAGTTAAGGAGATGGATTAAATTAATTAAGTGATTAGACTAGAAGCTTCCTTCCTTAATTATTTCTTCATGAGAGGCCCCAAGGGGTACATTGGACATTTTACAATTGCTTGGGAGAGGGGCAAGGCCGGCCTATATTAGAGGGGGGAAAATTTCTCTCTCCTCTCATTCTCATTCCAAATCTAGATCTAGAATTCCCCACTTTCAAATTCTTTCCATTTTCATTCCAATTCTCCACCAAATTGATCCCAAATTCTTCCCAATTCACCATTAGAAAGTTGAGAAGCAAGGATCTAGAAGGAGGAAGCAAGGATCTACAAAGAGGAGCAAGGATCTACAATTTGGAAGCAAGTTCATCTCAATTGGAGGTTTCATTGGGAATCCATCTCCCAAAAGGTATAATTCAGTTTTTTCCATTAAAATAGCTTCTAAATATGAGATTTAATCATGTAAAATCAACCCATATGTATGTACTACCCATAGGAATTTGTTTGTGTTCATAGGAGACCCATGGAGAAAGTTATGGTGCTTTTTGTGTCAATTTTGTTGGAATTCCGAATTTATATTTTGTTGTGTGTGTCAATTGATCCTATAGATTAATTGGGCATGTGCTTATGTGTTGGGGCTTGTGTCGTGTCCATATTTGGATACATGTGGTTCGTATCCCAACTATTTGGTGATACGTGTCATTTTGGGGGTTTTCTCCGACACGGGGCTTTGTACATGTCGTATTTTGACACGGACACATAGATCTACTTTTGATACTTTGATTTATTCATAAATATTATTTGTGACATGTTTGTATCCTTCGGGGTGCAATTGGTTGTGTGTTGGACTCGTGTCACATGCGTATCCTAGATCTAGTGGGATACGGTGTGATACTCTCCAATTTGGTGTGTTTATGTGTAGATCTAATTATTTATGCTTTAAATTCTTCATTTATAATTAGTAAATATATATAGATATTATATATTATTTTAGTATATTTATTATGGTATTTATTGTAGCATAGATCTATAGATATTTCTATGTGTTCTAATGTGGTGTATAAATATATGTATGTAGCTTTCTTGCATGCAAATATATATGTACTTATGTTAATAACATAAATTATACATAAATATTTTATAAAATATATTTATGTGTTTAAATGTGTAATTATATTATTTATAATTATTATGTAATTATTTGGATATTAATGAATGTATTTTTATGTGTGCTTCTAGCCATGTAAAATATGTACATTAATATGTGCATTGTGTTTATTAAATATTAATATTTTAATGTGCAAGTTTATATGTATGTATATATAAGTATATAGTTATTAAATTATTTATATATATATATATGTATTTTGATTTATATATCTTATATATATGTGCTTTTGTGAGGTATAATACTAATAGTAATATATTATTTTATTTGTATAAATAATGGTTTGTATATATATTATTTAGAGTGTATAATATTGTATTATTAGTATACTTTGTGTGGGTATCAATTGGGATCTAATTTTGATTCCTAAATTGTTGTATTTTAATTCTATATTATTTATATAGATGTCTTGTGAGGTTGACCTTGGTTTGACCATGTTTGACTTTAGTTGACTTTAGAGTTGACCATAGTTGACTTTTGACTTATAATTTATTTATTGACCTAAAAGTTGACTAGTTTGACTTGTTCTCTTTCCGGGACCTTGTATTAATGTGGTATTCTATATCTAGGTCTTCGAGGCACCGAGTCAGACATCTGTGAGACTGTTCATTGGACTTCAGGCGAGTACATTCTCTGATAGTTTCTCATTTATGATATCTTCTATGTTCGTTGTATCTAGTGTAGATATACATGTTTCTCTTGACACTATGGTTACACGGATTGGTATATCCGGATCTCGTCATGAGATGTTATTCCTTGGTATATGGTGTATATGGTGCAAGTATTATTTCATTGGTTATCTTGTACATGTATAGACACCGATTTTCGGGAGGAGTCGCTCTCTTCTTGGGGAATCTAGTGCCATAGCATACCGTGGTTGGATCTATTATACTAGTTGGGGGTGGGGAGTATTAGTATAGATATGTGATCAAATCCCTATTGAATAAAGTATTGGTAAGCGAATAGTGTTGATCATGCACCGCACGTATGATTAGCCAGGCCGTATTGTATCTTGCCCAAGCCGATCACATGTTAAGCTAATACTCACACACTTAGTCATTAGTATTATTGTTTCATTGGCATATTGTTCATTATTGTATTTCTTTCCAGTATTTCCTTATTGTCTATATATCTCTCCTGTCTATTGTGTATCTTGTTTATCCATATCTATTTACTGTTACATAGTTTTTATCATGGATTAGAACTGCTGTTAGAGATGTACTCTGCTCCTTTCCTGACTGGATATATTTTTTCAGATGACACTGAGGAGTACCCTACCTATTATGGACCCCAGGATATTGTGGGTTTAGATTCGGAGACCCTGGCTCAAGAGGGACTTATCCCAACTGAGACAGTTGACCCTGGAGTGTAGCTTTGTAGTATGATAGTATTCTTTTGTACTAGATTTGTCTCCAGCTTATTTGTTACTCTTCAGGCTCATTGGTGTATTATTTTAAACTCATGAGTTGTATGATGACTATTCTATTATTATCTGATTTCGTGCTTATTCTATCTTAGTTCTGTGATTGAGTATTCTATCATTATTGGTGGTTCATTACTTTAGATAGACTATCTAGACAGCGTTCTACCGCCGATTCTGCGGCGTAGGCTGGGCGTTGTTTCCGACTAGTTTCCTTACATCGGGTACGGGTCGTGACACGTTTTTGGTGGTGTCCCATGCAGGTCTAGCTTCACAAGTATGTGATGTCATGGTAGTGCGATAACTTAGTTGTACTACTGCGAGCCTGCGATAGAATATAGGATATAGGCTGAGATACTCAATCACATCTAATAAAATTCTTTTGATTCAACTATTCTCCTTTGACATTGATACTTGAACCCTTAAACTGTCCTTTCCTTGATGTCTTACATCTTGTGCCATATTGATTTTTTCTTTCGCTTTGTCTCAGGATGCCGCCTAAGACTAGATCACAGCAGGGGAGAGCAGCTTCTGAGAGGTCTGCGACATCCCGAGGGCCTGCACCAGTCACTTCTCCGGTGATTGGAGTGTCAGCTGCTTTCGGAGGTCCACCACCTACTCAGAGGACTGTGCCAGCTGTATCTGAGGGGCTTCCACCTCCACCTCCTGTGCCAGCAGAGGCGTCACAGATGTTTACACTATTTCGTGAGATGCTCGAGGCACAGAGGGCTCAGTCAGAGGCACATCAGAGGCAGACCGACGTCCTACGACAGGGCATCGAGAGTGCTCATCAGCATGCTCGTGCTGTAGTTGAGAGAGGAGTTCTGATCCAGCAGCAGGTTATTCCTCAAGTTGCTTAGCTTCGGCCAGGCAACATTCAGGACTTCAAGAAACTGGAGCCTAGGGTTTTCAAAGGGACGGAGGGCATCATCTATGCTGATGATTGGCTCGAGGACATTGAGCGTCTTATGAGGGTGTCCCGTCTTTCTGAATATCTGAAGGTTGAGGCGGTAGGACTTCAACTGTTCGACGTCGCTCGCACTTGGTTCAGGAATGAGCCGGTTCTAGTTGACGCAGGACAATCTTGGGAGGTATTCAATGACCTTTTCAAGAAAAATTTTTTTGCCCGGATAGACAGGATTGACTTGGGAAGACAATTTGAGAGTCTCATTCAGGGGAGCATGTCTGTGGAGGAATACGCTGCAGAGTTCGGTAGGTTGAGCCGATTTGCAGAGTATTTGGTGAGAGAGCCGGAGGTTCGAGCTATTCGTTTCCGAGAGGGTCTAAACTGGGAAGTGAAGATTCTCATTCCGTCTTTTTATGAGACATACTCGGAGATACTTGCAGAGGCACGCAAGGTTGAGCGGGATCTGGGTTTGAAGACCAAGAGAGACCGTAATTCTTTTCTAGGGGCCAACGGCAGTATAATATCTGCCAAACGTCCTCATTTCCAGTCCAGACCTTTCCAGCAGCCACAGCAGAACCAGACTCTAGCTAGAGCGCCTTTTCATCAGGTACCTCAGCAGCAGAGACAGATACAGCAAGCTCCATGCAACTTTTACAAGAAGCCTGGCCACATCTGGGAAGTTTGCAGGAGGAGGCTAGGAGTTTGTTTGTATTGTGGTACTGAAGGGCATCAATCGAGGGAGTATCCTCGTCGTGCAGTTCAGGGAGCAGCTCCAGCTCCGAGGACACAGATGAGGCCACCTGCAGCACAGCCGAGGGGACCGCTTCCGACACAGCAGCAGCGTTTTGTCCAGCATCAACAGCAGGAAGGTGCTCGACAGGGACGAGCGTTTGCTATGACCGTCGAAGAGGAGGAACCCACCGGAGATATCATCGCAGGTTCTATTTTTCTTGATTCTATTCCAGCTTTAGCTTTGTTTGATAGTGGTGCTTCCCATAGTTTTGTATCTGTTTCTTTTGCTCTGAAGCATGGTTTGGTAGCTGAGTCTTTGCTTAGGACTTGCAAGATCATGACCGGGGGAGGCATTATCCTGGTTAATGATATTTGCAAGGATCGAAGAGTTACTCTGGGAGGCCGGGAGTTGAGTGCGTGTCTACTTGTAATGCCACTTCCGAGCTATGATATTGTACTCGGGATGGATTGGTTGAGTAGGCACCGTGCTAGCATAGACTGTAGAGGAGGTAGAGTTTTGTTTGGTTCGCCAAGAGAGCCAGAGTTCGAGTTTGCTAGAGGAGCTGAAGAGCAGGGAGAAGGCATTATTTGTGGATCTATGGTGGAAGACAAGGAGTTGCCGCATCCGTTGATAGCAGAATTCTTGGATGTATTTCCTGAGGAATTACCGGGATTGCCACCAGATCGAGATGTTGAATTTTCTATAGACTTGGTGCCAGGTGCAGAACCAATTTTGCAGCATGTCTATAGAGTAAATAACAGCGAGCTGGTCGAGTTGAAGAAGCAGGTGGACGAATTGCAGGATAAGGGGTTTATCAGATCGAGTTCTTCACCATAGGGAGCCCCGGTATTGTTTGTACCGAAGAAGGATGGATCGGTGCGTATGTGCATTGATTACAGAGCTTTGAATAATCTTACTATCAAGAATAAGTATCCTTTGCCACAGATTGATGATCTGTTTGATCAGTTGAGTGGTGCGAAGGTGTTTTCTAAGATAGATTTGAGATCAGGCTACCATCAAGTGAAGGTGAAGCCGGAGGACATACCGAAGACTGCTTTTAGAACTCAGTATGGTCAGTACGAGTTTATGGTGATGTCGTTTGGTTTGACTAATGCACCGGCGGTATTTATGAACTTGATGAACAAGGTGTTCCACCAGTACCTTGACAAGTTCATGGTGGTGTTCATCGACGACATACTCATATACTCGAGGACACCGGAGGAGCATGAGGAGCATTTGAGGATTGTGTTGGATGTGCTGAGGAAGGAGAAGTTGTATGGGAAGTTGTCCAAATATGAGTTTTTCTTGGACAAGGTAGAATTCTTGGGGCATGTTGTGACTGGTGATGGTATTTCAGTGGATCCGAAGAAGATTTCAGCAGTGGAATCTTGGAAGACTCCGAGTTCGGTAGCAGAGATCAGGAGTTTCTTGGGATTGGCAGGCTATTACAGGAAGTTTGTGCAAGATTTTTTGAGGATTGCCGAGCCGATGACCAGACTCACAAGAAAGGATATAGATTTTGTTTGGACGGAGTATTGCCAGGTTGCTTTTGAGGAGTTGAAGAAGAGGTTGACGTCTGCTCCTATTTTGACGTTGCCATCAGGGTCCGGAGGTTTCACTATTTATAGTGATGCATCGGGGAAGGGTTTAGGTTGTGTTCTTCAGCAGCATAGGAAAGTGATTGCCTATGCATCCAGGCAATTGCGTCCTCATGAAAAGAACTATCCTACCCATGATTTGGAGTTGGCAGCTACCATATTCGCCCTAAAGTTGTGGAAACATTATTTGTACGAAGAGCGTGTGGAGATCTTTACAGACCACAAAAGCTTGAAGTACGTTTTCACGCAGAAGGAGTTGAGCATGAGGCAGCATTGGTGGTTGGAATTGATGAAGGATTTTGATATCTCTTTGCAATATCATCCTGGGAAAGCCAATGTAGTTGCCGATGCTTTGAGCAGGTATCCGGTAGCTATGTTCTTGACGCAGGATTGATATTTGTTGGAGGACTTGGAGAGCTTGGGCATTGAGGTGATTGTTCCTGGGTGTGCTATGCAGATGTGGGGATTGCAGATACACTCAGATTTGATGGACAGGATCAAGGCAGCACAGTATGATGATGTATCTTTGAGGAGTATCAGAGCTCAAGTGAGGGCAGGATTGGAGGATGATTTCACTATTGCAGAGGATGGATCTTTGAGGCATGGAGTTAGATTGTGTGTGCCTAGTGGAGAGTTGCGAGAGAAGGTATTGCAGGAAGCGCATCGCTCTCAGTATTCCATACATCCAGGTGCTAACAAGATGTATCGGGATATGCGAGAGAGTGTGTGGTGGTATGGCATGAAGAGGTAAGTGGCACAGTTTGTATCCAGATGCTTAGTGTGCCAGCAGGTGAAAGCCGAGAGGCAGAGGCCAGGAGGGTTACTTCAGCCATTACCCATTCCAGAGTGGAAGTGGGAACACATTACTATGGATTTTGTGTCCGAACTTCCATGATCTCCAGGAGGGAAAGACGCGATTTGGGTCATTGTTGATAGGTTGACCAAGTCGGCCCACTTTTTGCCTTTCAAGGTGGGTTTGTCTACGGAGAAGCTGGCAGAGATGTATGTGAGGCAGATCGTTAGGATATATGGAGTTCCCGTCAGCATAGTCTCAGATCGGGATAGTCGTTTCACTTCTCATTTCTGGAGGAGTTTGCAGGAGAGTTTGGGCACTCAGCTCAAGTTCAGTACTGCATATCATCCCCAGATAGATGGGCAGTCAGAGAGGACTATCCAGACTCTCAAGGATATGTTACGCACTTGTGTACTAGATTTCGGGGGTTCTTGGGAGGACCATCTCCATTTGGTAGAGTTTGCTTACAACAACAGTTACCAGACCAGTATAGAGATGTCACTTTTTGAAGCTCTATATGGTCGAAGGTGTCGTACTCCTTTGTCTTGGGACGATGTTGGAGAGAGAGTTTTGCTTGGGCCAGAGATGGTTGTGGATGCAGCGGAGAAGGTTCAGTTGATCAGAGACAGACTTCGAGTGGCGCAGGACAGACAGCGGCATTGGGCCGATAGCCATCGAAGACCTTTGGAGTTTGAGGTATAGTTTAGATTTTGTTTGTGCTTGTTCTTGTTTGTTATAGATTAAGTTCTTAAGATGGTATTTTGTTCTAGGTGGGTGGTTTGGTGTTTCTGAGGATTTCTCCGACACGAGGCACGATTCGCTTCGGTGGAGGCGGAAAGCTTAGTCCGCGATTCATCGGACCTTTCACTATTCTAGAGAGGGTCGGTGCAGTTGCTTATAGACTAGACTTGCCACCTGCATTGGAGGGAGTGCACAACGTATTTCATGTGTCACAGTTGAGATGATACGTGGCAGATCCTAGTCATGTATTGGATCACTCAGAGATAGAGGTGGGCCCTACTCTTAGCTATCCAGAGCAGCCAGTTGAGATTCTGGATCGGAGAGAGAAGGTGCTGAGGAACCAGACTATTCCTTTGGTACGCGTCGCATGGAGGCATCACTCTCCGGGAGAGTCTACCTGGGAGAGAGAGGATGACATGCGAGAGCGTTATCCATATTTGTTTGTACCTTGAGGTATGTTATTTTCTAGTTATGTTTTATTCATTAGTTAATTGTGATTCTTTAGTTCTGTTCTGTGATTTTCTGGGGGTAGTTTTCATCTTTAAATTTCGAGGACAAAATTATTTTAAGGAGGGTAGACTTGTCACTACCACATTTTAGGAAAAAGGGTATTTTAGTAATTTCCTATTTAAATAAATATTGTGCATGGTAAATAATTTTTGTTGTATTATTTAATTGTTGTTGGATATTATTTAATTATTTTGGACTTATTTTAGTGGACCCAACTAGTTTAGATTGGACCCATGGACCAACATGAATTAAATAGTTAGATTTGGCCAATTTAGAAAGCCCATAGTTAAGGAGATGGATTAAATTAATTAAGTGATTAGACTAGAAGCTTCCTTCCTTAATTATTTCTTCATGAGAGGCCCCAAGGGGTACATTGGACATTTTACAATTGTTTGGGAGAGGGGCAAGGCCGGCCTATATTAGAGGGGGGGAAATTTCTCTCTCCTCTCATTCTCATTCCAAATCTAGATCTAGAATTCCCCACTTCCAAATTCTTTCCATTTCCATTCCAATTCTCCACCAAATTGATCCCAAATTCTTCCCAATTCACCATTAGAAAGTTGAGAAGCAAGGATCTAGAAGGAGGAAGCAAGGATCTACAAAGAGGAGCAAGGATCTACAATTTGGAAGCAAGTTCATCTCAATTGGAGGTTTCATTGGGAATCCATCTCCCAATAGGTATAATTCAGTTTTTCCCATTAAAATAGCTTCTAAATCTGAGATTTAATCATGTAAAATCAACCCATATGTATGTACTACCCATAGGAATTTGTTTTTTGTTCATAGGAAGACCCATGGAGAAAGTTATGGTGCTTTTTGTGTCAATTTTGTTGGAATTCCGAATTTATATTTTGTTGTGTGTGTCAATTGATCCTATAGATCAATTGGGCATGTGCTTATGTGTTGGGGCTTGTGTCGTGTCCATATTTGGGTACATGTGGTTCGTATCCCAACTATTTGGTGATACGTGTCATTTTGGGGGTTTTCTCCGACACGGGACTTTGTACATGTCATATTTTGACACGGACACATAGATCTACTTTTGATACTTTGATTTATTCATAAATATTATTTGTGACATGTTTGTGTCCTTCGGGGTACAATTGGTTGTGTGTTGGACTCGTGTCACATGCGTATCCTAGATCTAGTGGGATACGGTGTGATACTCTCCAATTTGGTGTGTTTATGTGTAGATCTAATTATTTATGCTTTAAATTCTTCATTTATAATTAGTAAATATATATAGATATTATATATTATTTTAGTGTATTTATTATGGTATTTATTGTAGCATAGATCTATAGATATTTCTATGTGTTCTAATATGGTGTATAAATATATGTATGTAGCTTTCTTGCATGCAAATATATATGTACTTATGTTAATAACATAAATTATACATAAATGTTTTATAAAATATATTTATGTGTTTAAATGTGTAATTATATTATTTATAATTATTATGTAATTATTTGGATATTAATGAATGTATTTTTATGTGTGCTTCTAGCCATGTAAAATATGTACATTAATATGTGCATTGTGTTTATTAAATATTAATATTTTAATGTGCAAGTTTATATGTATGTATATATAAGTATATAGTTATTAAATTGTTTATATATATATACATATATATGTATTTTGATTTATATATCTTATATATATATGTGCTTTTGTGAGGTATAATACTAATAGTAATATATTATTTTATTTGTATAAATATTGGTTTATATATATATTATTTAGAGTGTATAATATTGTATTATTAGTATACTTTGTGTGGGTATCAATTGGGATCTAATTTTGATTCCTAAATTATTGTATTTTATTTCTATATTATTTATATAGATGTCTTGTGAGGTTGACCTTGGTTTGACCATGTTTGACTTTAGTTGACTTTAGAGTTGACCATAGTTGACTTTTGACTTATAATTTATTTATTGACCTAGAAGTTGACTAGTTTGACTTGTTCTCTTTCCGGGACCTTGTATTAATATGGTATTCCATATCTAGGTCTTCGAGGCACCGAGTCAGACATCTGTGAGACTGTTCATTGGACTTCAGGCAAGTACATTCTCTGATAGTTTCTCATTTATGATATCCTCTATGTTCGTTGTATCTAGTGTAGATATACATGTTTCTCTTGACACTATGGTTACACGGATTGGTATATCCGGATCTTGTCATGAGATATTATTCCTTGGTATATGGTGTATATGGTACAAGTATTATTTTATTGGTTATCTTGTATATGTACAGACACCGATTTTTGGGAGGAGTCGCTCTCTTCTTGGGGAATCTAGTGCCATAGCATACCGTAGTTGGATCTATTATACTAGTTGGGGGTGGGGAGTATTAGTATAGAAATGTGATCAAATCCCTATTGAATAAAGTATTGGTAAGCGAATAGTGTTGATCATGCACCGCACGTATGATTAGCCAGGCCGCATTGTATCTTGTCCAAGCCGATCACATGTTAAGCTAGTACTCACACACTTAGTCATTAGTATTATTGTTTCATTGGCATATTGTTCATTATTGTATTTCTTTCCAGTATTTCCTTATTGTCTATATATCTCTCCTGTCTATTGTGCATCTTGTTTATCCATAGCTATTTACTGTTACATAGTTTTTATCATAGATTAGAACTGCTGTTAGAGATGTACTCTGCTCCTTTCCTGACTGGATATATTTTTTCAGATGACACTGAGGAGTACCCTACCTATTATGGACCCCAAGATATTGTGGGTTTAGATTCGGAGACCCTGGCTCAAGAGGGACTTATCCCAACTGAGACAGTTGACCCTGGAGTGTAGCTTTGTAGTATGATAGTATTCTTTTGTACTGGATTTGTCTCCAGCTTATTTGTTACTCTTCAGACTCATTGGTGTATTATTTTAAACTCATGAGTTGTATGACGACTATTCTATTCTTATCTGATTTCGTGCTCATTCTATCTTAGTTCTGTGATTGAGTATTCTATCATTATTGGTGGTTCATTACTTTAGATAGACTATCTAGACAGCGTTCTACCGCCGATTCTGCGGCGTAGGCTGGGCGTTGTTTCCGACTAGTATCCTTACATCGGGTACGGGTCGTGACACTAGAGGATCACTTCCTCCTCCTGATTTGGTTTTGCCCAAGTGGATAGCCATGGGCTCCATGACTTTCAGACGAGTAGTCCGCCCTTTCACCTGGATTAACAAAGGTTGCTCAGCAGATGGTTCTCCTGGCTCCTGGTAGGATTTCTCTTCCGTCTTGCCTGACACCTCCTTCGTGTAGTCTTGGGTGTACAATATGGCGTCAGAATAGTAGGACTCAACTCCTTTGAAAGGATTGAGATCGGCAAATTATGTTTTCACTGTCCCTTGGGCGTCTACATATTTGGAACATTGGTGTAGAGTTAAAGGGATAATATTGTGATCGTGGATCCATGGTCTGCCCAACAGGATATTGTAAGATACATCCGAATCAATAATGTAGCATATAGCCACTGATCTAAGGTCACCAATCTGGATCCTTAAACGAATCTTTCCCAATGGTTTGCTCTTCCTGGCATTAAAGCCCACGATTGTGGTGGTAGTGTAAGCCAGTTCGCTTGTAGGGATTCTCAACGATCTTAACAGACTGTGAGGGATAATGCTGATCGACGATCCCGGATCTATGTAAATCCGGTCTACCTCTATGGAGCCGACATATCCGATGTAATAAAGGGGCCTGTCATGCTTGTTATGTTTCAACAACATATCCTCTTGAGTGAAAGTGATATTAGGGACCACTTCCATCACACTATGGCATTGAGGACATGCCACATGCTCTTTATCAGGGGACTTGATCTTAGTCAAGCATACATCTTCCTGCATTAATACTTTACTCAAGGCTTGACGAGTGTCTTTGGATAGCCTAAATAGTTCAAAAATGGACAATCTGGCTGGAGTATTAGCCAACTGGGCCAAGATATCAAAGTTATATGGTTTCTCTAAACCTTTATTTTGAATATTCTTCAAAGGTTTATCTAAATGAACTTCTTTTTGCTTGCCCTTGTCCAACGAAGTTGGTCTAGAAGGACCTGCTTCTGGTATAACAGGTTCAGGCTCTGGAGGTTTGGCAGTTGAAGTATTTGCCGTTGATTCCTCCTGGTTCCCTCTATAGTCTTTGAGGTAGGCCTTGCCTGACCGGATCCTGGTTGCCAAAGCCTCTTCTTCTGATGTCGGGGATATTGTAACCATATGGCATGGTTTGCATCTTGAGTTCTTTTTAGACTTAGCTTTAGCAGCTTGAGTCTCTTCCTCAATTTCTGGCACCAGATCAGGATGGACCCATATGATCTCCCCACGCTTGGTAGTTAGGGATACTAGGTCATGATTTTGACCCCTGGTCAGAGGGAGATTAATAATGTTCATCATCGTCCGTGGAATAGGTACTACACCATCCGGGATTTCCTGAGGGGGCAGATTGCCAAACTGGAGCGAGATCATATTGGCAGTGACTGTCTTCTCGCTATTATGCAGAGTGATGGCCTTGGCGTCGATCAGCTCCTGGATTTTCCTTTTTTGTACATAACATGCCTTTGTAGGGTGATGTATGTATCTGTGGAAAATATAGTACTTAGGGTTATTAGTACTGCCAACTTCATTTGGCCGCTTTACCTCGGAGAGAGTAAGCTTGCCACTTTTGACTAGACAATCGAATATGCTCGGAATATCGTCGTCGTCAAAAGAATATTCTTCTTTCGGTCTGGAAGTCCCAGGATTCGTCTGTATAGTCACTGGAGTATGTTACCTGGACGTGTTGATTGCCAGAGCTTCCTTTCCTTTGGAACTAAGAGTATGATCGTTATTGGAGGATGACCGCTTCCCTCTATCAGAGGTTGAGATCATGATTCCTTTGTCACGAGCCTTCCTACTGTTATCTTCAGCGGCTACCGCTGATATGATAAATGAGGGCCAATCATGGAACTGATATGGACCCGTAAACACTGAGATCAGTGAAAGAAGGTTCTTCCTGCAAATGTCCACCAAGGCAGAATTCGGAACTCCAGGAGGCATCTGCAAGGTAGCCTGACGAAAATGTTCGATAAAAGTACGAACGCTCTCTTTCTCCTTATGTTTTACTTCGATAAGTGATGACATAGACATGTCCATTTCCCCTTCGTAGAATCGAGCGAAGAACAGAGTCTTAAAATCTTCAAAAGAAGTAATGTAGTTGTCCGCAAGACTATGGTACCATTGGTAAGCTACCCCAGACAGACAACCTTTAAACACTCGAGTGAGAAGGACGTCATTCCCCTGCAACAACACTGTCATCATGCTAAAGTAGTTCATGTACTGGCTTGGTGACGTCTTTGCCTCAAACAAAACCATAGCCTATGGTTTGTATTTAGGTGGGAAAGGAATCTCGTCCCAGATAGCTGGGTATGCTGGTTGATTCCCAATTTCTTGAGCTGATCCTTATGCTTCAAGGCATGAAATTGGGCTTTCAATTCCCAAATTGCCTGCATCGGATCTTCAGCTTGGAAAGGGACCGCAGAGTGGTGAGAGGCCGGTTGTATTGTAACTCCTATAGGAGGCAATACATTCTCCGAGTTAAGAAGTTGAGGAGCCGCTGACTCTTGATTTAGAGCAGGCTCTTGGTTTGCGTTAGATGGTGGTAGGTACACCCCTACACATAGTTGAGTCAGAGGAACCGATGTTTGAGCTATCGCAACTGCATAATGAGTCACCATCATCTGACGCATACTTTTCATCATGGAATTCATCTCTTTAAGCAATGTTTCCAATACAACGATGCGTTGCTCAGTACTTCCTGATGGGGAAGCCTCTTCATGTTCATCTCCAATGGCATAAACTTCTATTTCTCTGGATGCTACTGAGGGATTAGTATAGATCTCTGTAGAGATCGAGTCTATACTTTCAGCATCAGATTCGGGAAACTGGCGACCCTCAGTATCGAAATCAGAAGAATATGAAGCCGGTTGCCGTGACCTCGAGCGGGTGTTTCGAAAAATACTTGTCTCAATATTCTCAAGGAGTTTGTCAAATCTCCTTTAGCTTGGAGTTCTAGAGGGATAACATCTTGAACTTGACCTTCCTCTAGGAATGTGTAAAGCCATGTTTACTGATGCGAATGCAGGCCCTTCTTCCTTTAGAGACAAAGAGTAGTTCAACCGGTCAAAAACTGACCGTTTTGCTTTAGAACAACAGTAGTTAACTACAACTTTATAACTATTACAATAATGCTCCCTAGGGGGTATAATAGACTTGTTAGAAGATCCCCTGTCTTTACGCTTCTGGATTAAGAAATCACGCAAATCAGGGGGATTAACAGAAGAAGAGGGATTATTATGCCTTTTTACATCAGTAGGGGCATGGAGATTGGGAACCATGACCCTCTCTCTGCCATAAGTATACAGCAGTTCGCCCATGTGAGTAGCATACGATCCATCATCCGTCTGAGGAGCGTATTTTCCCATGAAGCGGGTCTTCTTTACGCGGATGGGCTTATCCTGGCATAATATGGAGCTTTGTACAGATTCTCGTAAAATAGGGGGAATCCTCAAACAGCCTCCAGTGTCACACGTAATCTTCTTCTCTTGGTGGCGTACAACTCTAGAGGTTGGGAGATTTGCCACTCATTTTCCCTTGATGTGATCCAAGGGTCCACCTGCCACCTCACAGATGGGAGATATATTTTTACGCGTAGGGCGCGTTTGAATTTTCTGCGCGGGCACTGAGGTCTTGCTAGGAATTTTGTTTGTCACGTCACAGACGGGAGACGGGTTTTTACGTGTAGAGCACATTCTAGACTTCTGGATTGGCACTGGGGCATTGCCAGAAGCTTTGTCCGCCACGTCACAGACGGAAGATAAATTTTTACGCGCAAGGCGTATAGGTTGTGTTGCCACAACCTTGTTGATCGGAGAGAGAGAGCCTGCAGGATGGGTAGAGGATGTCCGGGGCATCCATACTTTATGCAGATTCCTGTTGTCCTGGACAGAGAGGGGATGAGAGCTACCCCCTGCGCGAAGCATGTCTTCATAAGCAGATTGGTCGAATTGGGCGACCAACGTCTTCTTCGTCGATCCGACGGATACAACATCGTGTTGAGCAATGGATTTTTTGTCAGATGAGAAAGTAGTCCCTAGCAAAGTCGCCATCTTGTGTTTGATGATAAACAGAAGAAAGAAACTAGGTTTATATGAAACCCTTTTTTTGTTTACAAACAAGAAAAAAGAGTATAATTAATCCTATACGGGGATATTGAGTACAAAAAAAATGATTCTGGGAAAATATTGCTATAGGAGTCTGATCTGCGGTCGATCACTTTGTCCCTTGGACCACATGATGATGAAGAAGTGCTGTAGAAGAAGAAGAAACTTCAAAGATTGCAGGAGGGATTGAACTCTCGTTGCTAAAGTTTGTCAATCAATACTCTCTGTATGTACTCTCTCTCTCTGATCTTTGATCCTCTTTTTCTCCCCCTTTCCCTCTAGTCTCCTGTGACCGAATGTCTCTATTTATAGAGCTCAGTCACAGTAACCGTCCAGTAGGCATAGAAGCCAAATTGTGAAGAGAGTGGCACTCTTTACGCGACGGTTATAATAACTGCTACCCACGTCTGAATGATCTCCTTAATTTACGTGTGACGCGTGTCCCATTATGAGATAACGTGTATAATTGCTTCTCGAAGAACACGACATAAAAGCTACGTTGGTAACTGCCCCTCACGTAAAGATGGTTGGCATAAAAGCCAAATAACTATCTCGTTGGAGTAAAAGCCAAATAGCTGTCTTGTTGGCGTAAAAGCCAAGTAGCTGTCCTGTTGGCATAAAAGCCAAGTAGTTGTCCTGTTGGCATAAAAGCCAAATATATGTCTTATAGGCATAAAAGCCAAGTAGTTGTATAATAGGTAACCAGCGTAAAGATAGTCAATTATCCTTCATTGACTGAGGTCTCGAGCGTATTCTGGGCCAAATAGCCTTATCACGTACCTTTGCAAATATAGCCAGAGTTGGCATATTTCGAGGATATAGCATACGGCGTACTCCTATAGTTGAAAATAGTCTGGTTGGCGTAACATGCAGGGATAGTGATGTGAGCATATTAACCCTAGTTTTAGCTCTCCCAGTCATTAAAAATAGAACAAAATCTCATGCAATAAATACAGAGATCTGCCCCCATCTCACGCATTAACTGCAGAGATATGCCTCGAGTTTTGTGCGAAGAACAGCTTTTGACGTGGCGTCTGATTTTATCTCATCTTGAGCGTAAAGGCTCATTTATGCCTGTAAAAAATAGGCAGCATATTCCTTGAGTGCGTAAAAATGACTTGTATCAAGGATATGCCACTAAATGGCAACCTAGGCCTCTGTGCAGAATCATTATTACAGCCATCCTCTCGATCGTCGTATAGTACTATTTGTCAGGAGTCAGGTTCACTGTTCTGTCTGACAGGTTCATTCAAGGAATACGAAGAGTTCCCCGTACAACTCCACTCTGCATTAAAAGCAGACATCGTTTACGCCAGAGGGAGGTGTAGCAACCTTTTAGGCCAAAACAGTCTTGAAGCGCTGCTTTACACGGGCAGCTCTGAAGTCATTTTTATGCCACACAATGCTGAAGCTTCTGTTTTACGCGTGCTTCATGTATGTTGGGGGTTTTATGTGTATAATTCCCAGCGTATTTTTTATGCTTCTACACGAATTAATAACATACTAATGAATAACTAAATATGCATATACTAAATGTATACATACTAAATATATATATACATATACCAAGTGAATGATATACATATACTATATATATATGTACCAATTGATTACATATACTATATATATATGTATATATATACCAATATATACATACTCCCATATACCAATGTATACCAATGAATAATATACGTATACGCGTACGAGTACGTGTACGCAACAAGAAAGAGAAACGCGAACCTGTGCGCACGGGAACGTGGTATTCGTGTCGAGGAGGGAAGTCAAGTCATCGTCGAGGTGGTCGAGATGAAACTGCTGTAGAGGGGTTCAGCGGCTCGTGAGGTCCTGTGTGCCGCAGGTTCAGGCATTCAGGCGAGTTCTGGCGAATCGCAGCGGTCTTCGGCGTGCTCTGGTCATGCTCCGGCGGGTTCAGGTGGGTTGGCGAGTGCAGACGGGTGGCAGCGAGGCTTCTGAGGCGAGTTCCTGGTGGACAGCGGCTCAGGTTCAGTGGGTCGATCTCTGGTCGACGAGGAGGCAGGTTGGGTGGCGTTCAGCGAATTCTGGTCGACGACAGCGGGGTCGAGTGCTGGCGGGTTCTGGTCGGGGAGATGCGAGCGGGGGTGGTGTCGTGTGCTCTGGTCGGGACTGACGAGTTCACGGCGGGTTAGCGAGGCGGGGACTCCGGTCGAGTACAGGCGGGTGCAGTCGTGCGAGGAGGGAGTCTGCTCCGACTGGTTCGTTCAGGCGCGGGGTTGAGGCGACTGAATGAGGCATGGTACAGGCGGCTGATAGAGGCGTTAGGGTGCTACTCCGACGGGTCGGGTGGTAGGGGCTCCGACCGAGGAAGAGGAGGAAGAAGAAGATGAATAGGAGATGTGATGGGGTGCGGCTGATATCTTAGGTTTAGGAATAGAAAGGAAAAATAAAGAAAGGAAAAGAATATATATATATATATATATATATATATATATATATATATATATATATATATATATATATATATATATAAAGGTGTTGGGTTGACCTAGAAAATTGGTCCCCATACTCCTTGGAAAAAGGGCTTGTCATGTAGAATTTCAAGGCTATGATTTCATAGATACAAAATGGATGGCTATGATTGCATTTGATTTAAAACTTGGAGGGCTATGGTTTGAGGAGGTTGATGTTGAGTTTACACACTCCAAAAATTATAGAAAAATTCACATAAAGGAGAAATGAGTTTCTTCATGTGTTGTGTCCAATGGTGTGGACACCTTAATGCACTTTTACATAAAAGTGCCCAACAATTAGAAAATTGCACAAAGTTATGTTTTTGGTTTAATTTAATTAAAATTAATGCAATTGGTGTTCTAAAATTAATTAGAAGTACATGGGATTAAAATTAGGTGGAACACAAATATCATGGACATAGAAGAATCAGAATAGAATATTGTCATAATTTGGGTTGCACAAAATTGGTCAAGATTGTGTCTCCAATTTCGATTGGAACGCACAAGGATACAAAGTTGAATTTATTTGGAATTTAAAATAAATGTCCACGACGAATATTATGCGACTAAAATAAAGCACAAGAGAGCATAATTATGAGTTACATAAAGGTCAGAATGAAAGGCTGGCACGACTAGTTGCTTGTTGTTGCTTGTTAAGTATCATTCTTTCTTGTACGCTGTAGTTGCTTGTTGTAGTGCTAGTACTTTCCTTAAATTTTGAGGTTGAATTTTTTTAAGGAGGGTAGAAATGTCACAACCACATTTCTAGATGAGAATATTTTGCTCAATTAGCATATTTATTAATTAGTAATTAAATATTTATATTATTGCTACTAGTTATTATATTATATAATGCTATTCAATTATTTATTAGTGGGTTAGCCTATGTTTATTTTGATTTGTCATTAGTGGACCCATTAGATTGTCATGACACATTGAGTCCAATATTAGACTAAGTCCATTAGACCCTCTTCTTTAATTAATTAAGGAGATTAGCTTAATCCTCATTAGTTTAGAGACTTTCCAATATAGCTCCCTTTAATTATTCCTCATAACTAACTAGTGGGGGTACATTAGATATTATAGGTTTCTTGGTAAGGAAAGAATAGGGCCGACCATAATATGGGAATTTTCTATCTCTCCTCTTAATTTGTTCATTTTATTTAGATCCCAATTGTGTTCTTCCCAAAATTGACTCATCCCTCCACAAATTCAACCCAATTGACTCTTATTCCCTCTTAATTTCTTTATCTAAGAAGCATTGGAGCTTGGATTGTAAGGAGCACTTGAAGAAAGAGGAATTGACAAGGAAATTATATCCTAATTGTGTCCATTATGTATTTAATTGGAAATTCATCTCCTAATAGATAAATTCTGAATCTACCCCTTAATTTAGACTATAATTCATGCATTTAACCATTAGAAATTATCTCTTGGCTTAAGGCTATCCATAAGATCGAGAACTAGGTTCGTATGACTTGTATTGTGGAAGTTACATGGTAATTTATGTCTAATTAGGGGAAATTGCGAGTTTGACACATCAAGTGTGTCAAGAGACCAATTAGATTTAATTAGACTTAGATTGGGATTGTGAGACTAAGTAAGTGTCCACAATTGGATACGAGTATAGCGTATCATAGTATTTTATGATACGGTATGATACATGATTCATTTTGGGTGACTTGTGTAGTTGCACTTCGATTTCTTTTGTAGCAAGTTACCCTAGTTATATTATGATGATTATAATATGTACGTATGGGTAAATTGGAGAATTAGGGGTTTTAGTATTCCAATTGAGTATGTATCATAGTATATCATATAGTGTATGTCACATATTTGGTTTAATGACAAGTGTGTGTGTGTGTGCACATTTAGAGTGTATTGGTAACTGGCTAGTGTGTCTTTGTGTGTGTGGATCATAGTAGCAAGGTGGGGGAGTTTAGTTGTGCAAGCTTGGGAGTAAGGCACAACAGTTGGCAACTATGACAGTGCACCGTATTGTACTGTCAATTGTGTAATAGGTGCCGGGTTCCTTCATGTATCAGTTCTTTTTGGCCATTAACATTAGGCATTAGATATAGAGGGAAGTGGATATCAACTGCTCAGTAGTAGTAGTAGTGCACCTTAAGTGCACTACATGATGGAGCAGCAGTCAGGTTTTGGGTGTTTTAGCATCAGACCTTGCCTGTATTGGTCACAAACAAGTTCATGCCTAGTTGCCTATACAGGTATCAGACTGATATGTTTAAGTATCAGTAGCAGTAGGTAGCAATAAGCAATAGTAGTAGCAATAAAAGTAGCAATAAGCAATGGCTGTAGCAATAAGCAATAACAGTAGCAATAAGCAGTAGCAGTAGCAATAAGCAATAACAGTAGAAATAGAAGTAGCAATAAGCAGTGCAGTAGAAGTAGCAGTAGCAGTAATAATAAGCAGATGCAGTAGCAATAATAGCAATATGCACTAGCAATAGCAGCAAGATGTAGTAGCAATAGTAGCAGTGAGATGAGCATGAGATGGTGTATTGAGTGATGGCATTAGATATGTTTGTGTGGTTTATATCTTGATGTTAGTTGTAGTATATTTAATTTAGAGTAGGAGTGTAAGGCAAATTGCAGATAGTACACACTCGTGCACTGCTGTCATGACCCACACCCGAATATTCGGGAATGAGTACGTGGGTACGTCCAGCCTACATCGCAACATCTACGGTAGAACACTGTCTAGTCAACTCTACTAACTAAATATCTTATACAATATATATACATGGTACCTGTCAATCATCTCAACTCCAAATAGAGGAACAATATGGTATCTGATAAATGATAAACTATACTCAATCATAATGCAAACTAAGAAAGATAAAGCATGAGATAGAATAACGAAGGAAAAGAATCACAATACATCCACAAGTCTAAAATAATATATACATGCCATAAGCCTCAATAAAAGTCTAATACAAGTCTACACAAATAATCTAAACCTCCTTAGACTCTGGTACTAAGTCCTCCTGCTTTAAATGAGTATCCTCTATGGTACACCATCCCGCGGTCTATAGTATGTAGAACACTGGTCTACGAGCCAATCATCTAAAACATATATCCAGTCAGGATTTGAGCGAAGTACATACCTTTGAAAGCAGTTTTAAATACATAATCAAGCATATATAACAGATAATATAAAAGAATACAAGATAACTAAACAACAAAATAAAATAAAGTAGAGTGAACAAGTAATGTACTGGGATGAAGAACATATAATAGAATATATGCAATGTAATAAAAATAACTGAAATCTAGCTAATGTGACATGGAATACAAGTTCATTATGTGATCGGTTTAGGTTGAAAACAAATACAATATGGTAACTCGATTACACGTGTGATATATAATCGACATGTACACAAATACACTGGGGCTTGATCACATAATAAAATTCTATTCCCCACTATTATGAAATGGAAACTAAGAGAGAAATGTACTCGCCTGAGGTCCTGAGCAAATGGTATAACTCATTGCCCAAGATGGTGTTACACAAACCTATATATGAAATATCAATGTCACTTAGGTGTAATGGATGAGAAATGAGTTAAATGGTGCACTAACATGAATTTCTAGACCATTTTAGGTCCATTTCTGCCTCACTAGGTCCATGCTAAGTTAATGGATCTCAATTTATCATTACCTAGCTAATACTAGGTCTTGGTTGAGTTTCTAAGTGATTAACTTAAGGTATTACTATACTAGTCAACATGCATTAAGTATCATATATACCTAACTCATTTTCACAATTAACTTAATATATATATATACCCACTACCTATCTAGCATTAGGTTCCTAGGCCAAAGTTAGCTATAAGGTATCCACTATCATATTTATACTAGTAATAATATACCTTGGTCTATTAACTAAACTCTACCCCATACCTTGGTTTTCTATCTTATGATACCTTGGTACAACTACACTTGCCCAATATCTATATATATCTAGGACACCAATATCTTACTTAACTAACTTAAGGCTAGTATTATACACTAACTTAATTAATATATACCTTGATGTGTGTCACTAACCCAATACCTATACACACAGTTGATAATGCTAACACAATACATTAGCCACCTAATTACTTCTACTGCTCAGGCTGTGTTTCAACTTCGTACCTATCCCTACACTGCATACTATTTAGTTGTATCCTACTACCTCTCAAGCTTCCCTTGCCTGTACTGCTATTGCTCTAATCTATTTGCTGCTTGTTACTCTTGTTCAGTGCCCAGGGACATCCTCCCCTCTAACACATAATGTGTAATGCTCCTTGTTCTTACTAGCCTGACCCCCTTCATGCTTGAATGGAACGTCTTCAAGTTACTGCCACTGCTATACACTACAGTGCTTGCAAATGCTGTCTGTACTGGTTGTTGCTATAGTGTGCAATGCTGCTTCTGTTATACTGCTATGCAATGATGCTGCACTGCTTTGCAATGTTGCTGCTGCACTGCACTACACTGCTATGCAACTGCTGCTGCTGCACTGCACTACAAATGCTGCTGCATGCACTGCTATGAAAATGCTGCTGCTGCACTGCTATGCAAATGCTGCTGTTGCACTGTACTGTAATTGCTTTAGCCTATACTGCTATGCTAATGCTGCTGCATACTGCTGCTATGCAAAACCTGACCCCCTCTTACTCTATAAGACACTCAAACACACTGTCTCTAAAACACATACACACACACACACACACACACACACACACACACACACACACACACACACACACACACACACACACACATATATATATATATACACACACACACATACACACACACATACACACACACACACACACACACACACACACACACACATACATACATATATATATATATATATATATATATATAGATTGAGGCATTTAAACAAATACCTATAGTGTACAAACTAGGATATCTATGATACTCAACTCATATATATATATATATATAATTACAACTATTAGAAGTTATTACAATATATAATAAAGCAAATTCATGTAAATCACTCAAAATTGGCCCCGTATCACACCGCATTACAAAATACCATGATATGGCCTATACGTATCCATTTGTGGACACGTACCTAGTCCAATAACCCTGATATAAGTCTAATTAGATCTAATTTGTCTCATGACACACAATTGATGTGTCAAATCCATAATTTCTCCAACATACACACAAAATATCTCATAGAACTCATAATACAAAGCCAAATAGCCTAGAACTAGTTCTTATAGGTAATCCTATGTCCTGGGATCATTTCTAATGGTCAAATGCATGATTAAGAAGCCATAATGAGAGAGAAATTCAGGAATTACCAATTAGGAAATGGATTTCCAATAAAAATGCAATTGGACATGATCCAGACACGATCTCTATCTCCAAAGCTTCTCCTCCTTGAGCTCCCTGCTTCTCCAAGCTTCAAGGCTCCAAGAGTGATAAATTTGAGAAAAAATTGGTGGTAAATTGTGTAAAAAATTAATAGAGGGAAATTGCAAAATTGAGGTTCAAGAATTTGGAAGCAAAATAAAATGCAAATGAGGAGAGAGAGAAGAACCCCTTTTATCATGTGGCCGGCCTCTTTCTCCTTCCCCAAGCAATATCAAAAGTCTAAGTTGCCCCCTACATGTTGCATTATGAGGAATAATTAAATATGGATATATTTGGATGTCTCTAAGTAATTATAATTACACTAATCCTTCTTAATTTAATTAGTGGAATGACAAATGGACTTGGGTCCAAGTTGGGCTCACTATTTGTCAGGACAAATCTAAATAGGTCCATATATGACAAGTCTAATTATTGTCTAGTCTCTCTAACTAACTAATTAATACAAGTCTCTAATGACTAACTAATACTAGTCATAAAAATTATAGCTTATCTTAATTAAATAAAATATACAATCATCGCACAATATTCAATATTATATTTTTAAAATTAAATATCTATGCCAAATTACCAAACTATCCCTAGATGAAAAAGTGAGGGTGACAATCCTACCCACCTTAGAAAATTTTTGTCTTCGAAATTAAGGAGGAAACTAACTACCAAAAGCAATCAATACAATCAAGAAATAATTATACCTCACGGCCCAAACAGATAAGGATATCGCTCGCGCATCTCGGCCTCTCGCTCCCAAATACTCTCTCCGGGCTAGTGATGCCTCCATGTGACGTACACCAAAGGAATCGTCTGGTTTCGCAGCACCTTCTCCCTGTGGTCCAAAATGTCTACGGGCTTCTCTGGATAGTTAATAGTCGGACCAACCTCGATCTCTGAGTGATCTAGTACATGGCTAGGATCTGCCATGTACCGTCTCAGCTACGACACATGGAATACGTTGTGCACTCCCTCTAATACAGGCGACAAGTCTAGTCTGTAGTTCACTGCACCGACCCTCTCAAGAACACCGAAAGGTCCGATGTATCGTGGACTAAGCTTTCCTCCTCCACCAAAATAAATCGTGCCTCATGTCGGAGAAATTTTCAAGGAAACTAGATTGCCAACCTAGCACGAAGCACATCCTTAGTACTCTAACTAAAATAAATAATTACAAGCAATGCAAAACAAAATATATACCTCAAACTCTAAAGGTCTCCGGTGGCTATCCGCCCAATGCCGTTGTCTGTCCTGCGCCATGGAAGTCTATCCCTGATGAGGTTCACCTTCTCAGCTGCATCCACGACCATCTCTGGTCCCAACAAGGCTCTCTCTCCAATATCATCCCATGATAACGGAATGCGGCATCTCCATCCATACAATGCCTCAAATGGTGACATCTCGATACTGGCCTGGTAGCTGTTGTTGTAAGAAAACTCTATGAAGTAAAAGTGATCCTCCTAAGAGCCTCCAAAATCTAAAATAAGGTACGTAGCATATTCTCGAAAGTTTGGATAGTCCTTCCCGCCTTTTCGTCTGTCTGAGGGTGATATATGGTACTAAACTTGAGCTGAGTGCCCAAGCTAACCTACAAACTCCTCCAGAAGTGGAACGTGAAGTGACTATCCCATTCTGAGACTATGCTCACAGGAACTCCATGCAATCTGACTATCTGACGTACATATATCTCCGCGAGCTTCTCCGTAGACGTACCCACTTTGAATGGCAGAAAGTGGGCTAATTTGGTCAACCTGTCTACGATGACCCAAATCGTATCTTTTCCTCTTGGAGAACGCGGAAGCCCTGAAACAAAGTCCATCGTCATATGTTCTTATTTTTACTCTGGAATAGGTAAAGGCTGAAGTAATCCACCTGGCCTTTGTCTCTTCGCCTTTACCTGCTGGCATACCAAGCATCTAGATACTAAGCTGGCCAGCTCCTGCTTCATACCATACCCCCAAACATGCTCTCTCATGTCCCCATACATCTTGTTGGCACCTGGATGCATAAAGCACTGAGATCGATGCGCCTCCTAAAGAAAATCCTCGTACAACGCTCCATTCGGCACACACAATCTAGTACTGTGTCGCAATGATCTATCATCTGCGATACTGAAGTCCTCTGCCAATCCTATCCGGACCTGCGCTCTGATGCTCCTCAAAGATTCATCCTCGAACTGTGCGACTCTTATCCGGTCCATCAACTTTGACTATGTCCCTACCATATTTTCTGGAAAAGAATATTTTTGTCATTTCATAATTAATTAAATATTGTGCATATTATAAATTTATTTATTTATTTATTTATTTATTATATTATTTATTTATTGTTAGATGTTAGTATATTATTTTAGACTTGTGTTAGTAGACCTAACTTGTTTAGATTAGATCTATGGACCAACGTTTAATTCGAGTTAGAATTGAGCCAAATAAAAAGCCCAATCATTAGGAGGATGATTAATTAAGTTAAACCAATTAGACTAAAACCTTCCTTCCTTAATTATTTTCTTCATGATAAGCCCCAAAGGGTATTTTAGATATTTTATAGTAGCTTGGGAAAGGGGGAAGGGGGCCGACCTAGTTTAGAATGGAGGGAAAATTCTCTTATTTTATTTTTTATTTCAAATCTAGATCTAAAATTTTCTCTTCCAAATTTATTCATTCCCACATCAAATTCTATCCAAATTTCTTTCCAATTCTTTTCCAAATCATCATTGGAGGCTATTAGAATAAGGAGAAAACAAGGATTTACAAGGAGGAAGTAAGAATCTACAATGAGGAGCAAGGATCTATAAGTTGGAGGCTCTTTTTACATAATTTGGAGGTTTCATTGGGAATCCATCTCCTAATAGGTACAATTTAGTTTTTTCCCTCTAATTCGACTCTAAATCTGTATTTTAATTATTAGGATACCCTATATGCTAAGGTTATCCATAGGAATATCAAAAGTCTAAGTTGCCCCCTACATGTTGCATTATGAGGAATAATTAAATATGGATATATTTGGAAGTCTCTAAGTAATTATAATTACACTAATCCTTCTTAATTTAATTAGTGGAATGACAAATGGACTTGGGTCCAAGTTGGGCTCACTATTTGTCAGGACAAATCTAAATAGGTCCATATATGACAAGTCTAATTATTGTCTAGTCTCTCTAACTAACTAATTAATACAAGTCTCTAATGACTAACTAATACTAGTCATAAAAATTATAGCTTATCTTAATTAAATAAAATATACAATCATCGCACAATATTCAATATTATATTTTTAAAATTAAATATCTATGCCAAATTACCAAACTATCCCTAGATGAAAAAGTGAGGGTGACAATCCTACCCACCTTAGAAAATTTTTGTCTTCGAAATTAAGGAGGAAACTAACTACCAAAAGCAATCAATACAATCAAAAAATAATTATACCTCACGGCCCAAACAGATAAGGATATCGCTCGCGCATCTCGGCCTCTCGCTCCCAAATACTCTCTCCGGGCTAGTGATGCCTCCATGTGACGTACACCAAAGGAATCGTCTGGTTTCGCAGCACCTTCTCCCTGTGGTCCAAAATGTCTACGGGCTTCTCTGGATAGTTAATAGTCGGACCAACCTCGATCTCTGAGTGATCTAGTACATGGCTAGGATCTGCCATGTACCGTCTCAGCTACGACACATGGAATACGTTATGCACTCCCTCTAATGCAGGCGACAAGTCTAGTCTGTAGTTTACTGCACCGACCCTCTCAAGAACACCGAAAGGTCCGATGTATCGTGGACTAAGCTTTTCTCCTCCACCAAAATGAATCGTGCCTCATGTCGGAGAAATTTTCAAGGAAACTAGATCGCCAACCTAGCACGAAGCACATCCTTAGTACTCTAACTAAAACAAATAATTACAAGCAATACAAAACAAAATATATACCTCAAACTCTAAAGGTCTCCGGTGGCTATCCGCCCAATGCCGTTGTCTGTCCTGCGCCATGGAAGTCTATCCCTGATGAGGTTCACCTTCTCAGCTGCATCCACGACCATCTCTGGTCCCAACAAGGCTCTCTCTCCAATATCATCCCATGATAACAGAATGCGGCATCTCCATCCATACAATGCCTCAAATGGTGACATCTCGATACTGGCCTGGTAGCTGTTGTTGTAAAAAAAATCTACGAAGTAAAAGTGATCCTCCTAAGAGCCTCCAAAATCTAAAATAAGGTACGTAGCATATTCTCGAAAGTTTGGATAGTCCTTCCCGCCTTTCCGTCTGTCTGAGGGTGATATATGGTACTAAACTTGAGCTGAGTGACCAAGCTAACCTACAAACTCCTCCAGAAGTGGAACGTGAAGTGACTATCCCATTCTGAGACTATGCTCACAGGAACTCCATACAATCTGACTATCTGACGTACATACATCTCCGCGAGCTTCTCCGTAGACGTACCCACTTTGAATGGCAGAAAGTGGGCTGATTTGGTCAACCTGTCTACGATGACCAAAATCGTATCTTTTTCTCTTGGAGAACGCGGAAGCCCTGAAACAAAGTCCATCGTCATATGTTCTTATTTTTACTCTGGAATAGGTAAAGGCTGAAGTAATCCACCTGGCCTTTGTCTCTTCGCCTTTACCTGCTGGCATACCAAGCATCTAGATACGAAGCTGGCTAACTCCTGCTTCATACCATACCCCCAAACATGCTCTCTCATGTCCCCATACATCTTGTTGGCACCTGGATGCATAAAGTACTGAGATCGATGCACCTCCTAAAGAAAATCCTCGTACAACGCTCCATTCGGCACACACAATCTAGTACTATGTCGCAATGATCTATCATCTGCGATACTGAAGTCCTCTGCCAATCCTATCCGGACCTGCGCTCTGATGCTCCTCAGAGATTCATCCTCGAACTGTGCGACTCTTATCCGGTCCATCAACTTTGACGGTGTCACTACCACATTTTCTGGAAAAGGATATTTTTGTCATTTCATAATTAATTAAATATTATGCATATTATAAATTTATTTATTTATTTATTTATTTATTATATTATTTATTTATTGTTAGATGTTAGTATATTATTTTAGACTTGTGTTAGTAGACCTAACTTGTTTAGATTAGATCTATGGACCAACGTTTAATTCTAGTTAGAATTGAGCCACATAAAAAGCCCAATCATTAGGAGGATGATTAATTAAGTTAAACCAATTAGACTAAAACCTTCCTTTCTTAATTATTTTCTTTATGATAAGCCCCAAAGGGTATTTTAGATATTTTATAGTAGCTTGGGGAAGGGGGAAGGGGGCCGACCTAGTTTAGAATGGAGGGAAAATTCTCTTATTTTATTTTTTATTTCAAATCTAGATCTAAAATTTCCTTTTCCAAATTTATTCATTCCCACATCAAATTCTATCCAAATTTCTTTCTAATTCTTTTCCAAATCATTTTTGGAGGCTATTAGAATAAGGAGAAAACAAGGATTTACAAGGAGGAAGTAAGAATCTACAATGAGGAGCAAGGATCTATAAGTTGGAGGCTCTTTTTACATAATTTAGAGATTTTATTGGGAATCCATCTCCCAATAGGTACAATTTAGTTTTTTTTCCCTCTAATTCGACTCTAAATCTGTATTTTAATTATTAGGATACCCTATATGCTAAGGTTATCCATAGGAATTGGAATTAGATTCTTATGAGGCCTATGGAGAAAGTTATGTGGTATTTTATATCAATTTTGGGAAAATTACGGGATTGACACAACTTGTGTTGTCAATAGGTCAATCAGACCAAATTAAGATGTGTTTGATTGTATGTGTCTAATATCATATCCATAATTGGATACGTGTAGGCCGTATCCCAACAATTTGGAGATACAGATTGATTTGGGGGTTTCCTCCGAAATGGGGGTTTGAGCATGTCATATTTTGACACGGACACGTAGATGAGTAGCTAACTCTTCGTATTATTCTTAATTAAGATTTAGGACTTGCTCTTATCTGTTGAAATACGTTTGGTTGTGTGATAGAGTCATATCGCAAGCGTATCATAGATCTAGTGTGATACGGGTGCGGTGCACTTCACGTGTTTATTTTTTTATAATTCAATTCAAATTGCCTTAGTTATAAATATTATAATATTATAATTATAATTATTATGTGAGATATATGTATATATATATATATATATGGTCCGTAATTCATATTGATATATTGGTGAGCATGGGAGAGTAGGAGTTCATGTGCATCTCTAGTATGGTTATATGTATATTTATATATATATATATATATATATATATATATATATATATATATATATATATATATATATATATATATATATATATTTGTGTGTAGATGTGCGTATATATGTATGTGAGCTAGAGGGGAGAAGAAACCATGGAAAACAGTGAAGAAACAATAAAAAACAGTAAAAAAAGCAATAAAAAGCAGGGAGTAAATCAATGAAAAGCAGAAGCAGAAAAGCTGAGAAGCAACAGCATAAGCGGCAGTAGCAGAATCTAAGAAGCAGAAGCAGAATCAGCAGCAGAAGCCGCAGCAGAAGCAGTAAGCAGCAGAAACAGAAAGCAGCAGCGGCAACAGAAGCAGAAAGCAGCAGCGACAGTAAGCAACAACAATATTTAATAAACCGGCTAGCATATTTGATAAGCTAGTAAGTTAGTATATATATATATATATATATATATATATATATATATATATATATATATATATATATATATATATATATAAGTTAGTTAGCTTATTTTGATAAGCTAGTAAGTTAGTAAGCTAGAATATATATATATATATATATATATATATATATATATATATATATATATATATATATATATATATATATATATATATATATATATATATATATAGAGTTTGACTGTTTTAACTTAGACATGGCTTTATGACCTAGAAGTTGACTAGTTTAACTTATTTTTATTCTAAAATCTTGTATTGATGTAATATTACCTATTTAGGTCTTCGAGGCACCGTACCGTACATCTTTGATATTATTTACCAGATTTCAGGCAAGTATATTCTCTGATAGTTTCTCATTCATGATATCCTCTGTCTCTTGTATTTAGTATAGATACCCTTGATTTCTTGACACGATGGTTACACAGATTGGTATATCCAGATCTCGTTATGAGATATTATTCCTTGGTATTTATGATGTATCTTGTGCAAGCCTTGTTTCCTTGTTCTTCTTGTAAGAATACAGACATTGGTTCATGAGAAGAGTAGTGCCCTTCTTGTGGAATCCTGTGTCATAACGTACCATGGTTTGATCTACTATACCAGTTGGGGGCGAGGAGTATGTAGTGTAGATATGTGATATTACCCTCCTTGTGCATGTCTTGTTCCTTGAATAATGTTAATCATACACTGTACGTATGATTAACAGACCATTATCCCTATGCAAGTTCCTAAGCCGATCACATGTTAAAAACTGGTACTCACTCACTTAGTAGTAGTATTTCTTGTTCATTCCTATGATGCTCATTCTTGTATTCATTTCCAGTATTCCTTTATTGTATATCTCTTGTACCTTTATATTGCATCTTGTATATTCACTCTATTTACTGTTATATAGTTTATATTATTGATTAGAGCTGCTATTAGAGATATACTTTGTTCATTTCTTGACTAGATATATTTTTTTCAGATGATACTGAGGAGTGGTGCCCCTCACTACGGGCCGCAGGATGTGGTTGGCTTAGAGCCAGAGACCTTGGATTAGTAGGGTCTCATCCCGACTGAGACATATAACTCAGGACTCGTAGAACAGTAGTTAAATTCTTTTATACTAGATTTGTCTCCATCTCAGTTATTAGTATTTCTTTAACTCTTTGGATATTATTTATCTTGTGAGCTGTATTGTGACTCTTCAGTTCTTTTAACTTATTTGTGCGATTATTCCATCTTATAGATCTGTAATTGAGTATTCATATTATATTAGTGGCATATTTATAGCTTGATTGTTAGATAGATAGATTATCCAAACAATATTCTACCCTCAATGCTGCGGCGTAGGCTGGACGTTGTTCACTACTCGTGCCCCTACACCGGGTGCAGGTTATGACAGACTGTAACTGAAGTCCCTACATCTGTTCCACAACTCCAGAAACTAATACCTCAATACCCAAGTTATCAAGATCGACCAATAAATGTCTGTCCCTCGTCAAATATATAGCCACTGGATACCTGCCCAACGCATCCACGACTACGTTGGCCTTCCCTGGATGGTACTACAAAGCAACGTCGAAGTCCTTCATCAATTATAACCATCGCCACTGCCTCATGTTGAGCTCCTTTTGTGTAAACACATACTTCAAGCTCTTTTGGTTTGTAAAGATCTCTTTTCGCTCTCCATACAAGTAGTGCTTCTACAGTTTAAGAGCAAAAATAATTGCTGCTGACTCCAAGTCGTGGGTAGGGTAATTTTTCTCATGCGGGCATAGTTGTCTAGAAGCATAGGCAATCATCTTCCCGTTTTGCTGTAACACACAACCAAACCTTTACCTGATACGTCACTATATATGGAAAATCCTCCTGTCCCTAATGGCAATGGCAATACTGGAGCTGTAGTCAACCTCTTCTTTAGCTCCTCAAAATTAGACTGCCAATCCTCAGTCCAGACAAACTCCACGTCCTTCCTAGTTAGTCTAGTCATCGGCTCCATAATACTGGAAAAATCGTGAACAAATCTCCGATAATAGCCTGCCAATCAAAGAAAACTCCTGATCTCGGCTACTGAACTCGGGGTAGACCACTACTCAACTGCTAAAATATTCTTTGGGTCAACTGATATCCCATATATTATAATCACATGTCCGAAGAATTCAACCTTATCAAGGAAGAACTCACACTTCGAAAGCTTGCCATATAGCTTCTCCTTCCCGAGGGTCTCCAGAACTATCCGTAGGTGCTTCTCATGCTTCTCTGGGGTCTTCAAATAAATTAATATATTATCAATGAATACTACCATAAACTGATCCAAATACTGATGAAACACCATATTCATCAGGATCATGAATACCACTGGGGCATTGGTCAACCCAAACGACATTACCAAGAACTCAAACTTCCTTCTTCATTTTCACCTGGTGGTACCCCGACCTCAAGTCTATCTTTGGAATACCATCACTCCTCTAAGCTGATTAAATAAATCGTTAATTCGCGACAACGAGTATTTATTTATGATAGTGAGGTTGTTGAGTTCCCTGTAGTCGATACACATATGTACCGACCCATCCTTCTTCGGTAAAAATAATACTGGAGAACCCTACGGTGATGAACTGGAGCGGATGAAGCCCTTGTCCTGTAACTCATCCACCTACTTCTTCAACTCCGTCAGTTTGCTGTTGTTCACTCTATAGACGTGTTATGATATTGGCTCTGTGCTTGGCACCAAGTCTATAGAGAACTCTATACCTCTGTCTGGGGGCAACCCCGACAACTCCTCCAGAAAGACATCCATATACTCAGTAATAAATGGATGTTGCGGCTCCTGTTCTTCTACCAAAGGTCCACAAAATCTCCTTCGCTCAAACTCAAACTCTAGCTCTCCTGGCGCCTGAAATAAAACTCTACCTCCTCGACAATCGATACTAGCATGGTGCCTACTCAATCAATCCATCCCGAGTACTATATCGTAGCTCTGAAGTGGCATTACGAGTAGACAAACAAACAACTCTCGGCCTCCCAAAGTGTCACTCCCCAATTCTAGAAAATAGGATTATTTTTTTTATTTTCATTTGGAAAATTGTGTATTGATCATAAATAATTGTATTTATATTTAATTGTTGATTGCATTATTTTTTATTGATTGTTTTAGGGTTTTGGCTAGTCTGGACCCATGTCAGACCCTAGTGGACCCATGTCAGACCCAACCAACACCCTTGTCAGACTTATTTATGGGTTTAGAATAATTATTATATTTTTATTTAGTTAGTTGGGTTGTTTTGGATTAGTTAGAATGTGTTTAGAAACCCTAAACCTAAACCCTTTGTTAGGATGACTAAAATGGAGGGCACTTTAGTCATTTTGCTTTATGTAAACCTATTTCTATATGTGTGGCCGGCCCCCTAACCCTAATTCCTTCACTTGGCCGAACACTTCTTTCTCCATTTCATTTTTCTTCTTCTTCTTCTTCTCCACTCTCCACTCTTTCTTCTTCCTTCTTCCAACTTCAAGTTTCAAGTAAGTATTTCATCCCTCTTCTCTTCCTTCTTTTATTTCTTCCATAGATGTCAACCCTAACCCTATATTTCCCCCTAACCTAGATGTATAGAGCCTAGACTTAGTGTAGAGACTTGGCTTGGAGGCTTGGAGGCTTCAGGGTGGTGATTTCAATGGCTTTGGAGACTTTGGCCTTGGGATTCCAACTCCCAAGAGGTAAACCCTAACTTTTCTCTCAGAGATTACTCTAATATAGTGTAATTAGTAGTTTAGAACCTTCATAGACCTTAAGGCTACCCGTGGAAGGAAGTTACAGCTTGTTTGATTTTGTTTGGAGACTTTGACATTAGGTTTTGTATCAATTTTGGGTGAAATCCGAGATTGGCCCAATTTTGGGTGATGTCCTAGGTTAGACGGAACTAGGTAGACGTGCTTGGATATCTTGAGGGTAAGTATGTGTCCCCGTTCGGACACGTGAGATCATGTCGAAGAGATTTGGGTATTTCGGGCGATTTGGAGGTTTTTCGTCGCCATAGGTTCCATGCATACGCGTTTTTGCCACGGACCTAGAATCAGAGGATTAGCATTTTTTCTAGATTCTATACCTCGATTAGAACTCGTGGATAAATTTTGGGCCAATTTCGAGTAGGTTTGGTGTGCGTTTTATGAGGTTTCGCGAACCGTACTCCACGTGTTCGTCGAAATGACCGAATGGCCATTTCGACTTGGTTTCTAGGTTTCGGGCTTGTGCGAGGGTTGGTTTAGCTTCGGGGAGTGTGTGCTAGAGTTCTCGAGTTATATTTTATATACTTTTATGTATTTATAGGTGTTTGGGTGGTTGTGCGTGTGTTGGTGGGGTATTGTGTGTGTTGTGTATGTTGTGTTTAAGTGTGTATTTGTGTATATGTATATGAGTCTCTCTCTGTATATATATATGTATGTATGTCTATATATATATATATATATATATATGTGTGTGTGTGTGTGTGTGTGTGTGTGTGTGTGTTTGTTTATATATGTATGAGTGTGTGTGTATATATATATGTGTTTGTATATGTATATATATATATATATATGTGTTTGTATATGTATATATGAGTGTATATATATATATATATATATATATATATATATATATATATATATATATATACATATGGGTGTTTATATATATATGTGTGTGTACCTATATATATATGTGTATAACTGTGTGTATATATATATGGTTGTGTGTGTGTGTATATATATATATATATATATATATATATATATATATATAAGTATGTGTGTGTGTGATCGTGTATCGTGGTGTGTGTGTGTTGAGAGGGAGTTGTAGGGGGGAGCAGTGGCACAGCACAGAAGTTGGGAGATGAAGGCAGCAACAACAGATGAGAGATGCAGGCAACAACAATATTTGGGAGATGCAGTAGCTGCTGCAGTAGCAGCACAACAACAACAAGTAGCTGCAGCAGCAACAGAATGTGGCATTAGCTACAACATCAACATGCTGTAGTAGCAGCAGAATACTGCAGTAGCAGTAGCAACAGCTAGCAGTAGCATTTTGCACTAGCCGCAGCAACAGTTCAAGCCTCAACAGTAGTAGCAGTAGGTAGCAGCAGTAGCTAGAGAGAGTTTGAGAGATTAGATATATATATAAGTATATATATATATATATATATATATATATATATATATATATATATATATATATATATATATATATATATATATATATATATATATATATTTGGATAGATGGATATATATATATGTGTGTGATGGTATGGATATATGTATTTGTGTATGTACGATATATATATATATATATATATATATATATATATATATATATATATATATATATATATATATTGGATGCCAAATTTTTAACATCTTTTTCTAAAACAGTTTTAGCAGAACTACAATCAATTTTTAGTAAGAATTTCTTATTAAGTAAATCATCTTGAAATTTATGTATATATTGAATAACAGAAATAATTTCTTTCTTAATAGTTGAATATTTAGTTTGAGTATCATTCAATTTATATATATATATATATATATATATATTAGCCTAGATATATAGCTAGGAATATATATTTATGCTAGATAGTTAGCTAGATGGTTAGTGTTAGAGGGGGGGATAGTGGTTATCTCAATACCTTGAGTTATCAAGGTATCTCAATACCTTGAGATACCCAAGGTATTGAGTATCGAGGTGAGGTTTTTGAGCGTTTGTCTAGGTTTGGTATTAGAGTTGCTTATATATATATTGGTGTATATATTTACGCGTGTTAGCATATGTTTTAGTGGGTATAGGCGGGGTGTATAGCCTAGGTTGAGGTATCAGATACCGAGCGTATCCCGGTATCTCAAGGAGGCGAGTTTGAGGGTTTACTAGCTTAATGAGCTAGTTTTGACCTAGAATTTTAGGGGTACCCTAGCTTGACCTAGCGTTGACCGTAATTGCCCCCGTTGACCGCAAAAGTCAATATTTGACCTCGTTTTGACCCATAGTTGACTTTTTGGACCCCGAGTTGACTTTTTGACCCAAATTTCACCGGTTTGACCCGTTCAACCTAGAATAACCTTATAAGCTTATTTTTAGTTATTTTATATCAGTTTAACTCTTTAGAACCCCGTTTAATCTTACTTTACGTAATAGGTTCTTGTGACGCCAGTCCGGATCTCGATCCTCACCAGTTGCTCAGGACGTCAGGCGAGTACCTACCTCTGATTATTTCCATTTCATGATAGCGTATATATCACCTGTTCTAGAACTATAATACTTGATTCTGACATATTGTTTCATGAGCTGGTACTAGTTGGATACCGTCATGAGATATTATCCCCCTTACCGTGTTCAGCGGGTACTCTATCACGTGTATTTTATCATGTGCTTCGGGTATTGATTCTCATGTGCCATCATGTGCTTCGTGTGCTCTCGCCTTTATGTGCACGAGTTATTTATCATGTATGTAGCATTTCATGGTTGGATCCAAGAGTATTAATGGGGAAGGTGTAAGATCCCTAATCTTGAAAACCCTATTTTATTTATTAATTAAAAATATCTACTATTTGTACATCTAGAGGTTTATAGTTGAGCCATTATACATTTCTCCTTTAAATTTATTTCATGTAGGAGACCCTTTGGACAGTTGCCAGTTTAAACCATGTGTACCCCTATAATTTTCAAAATTTTCTATGTATAAATATGTATATATATAAATATTATTAATAAGAAAAAGGAATGAGAGAAAAAGAAAAGAAATAATTTCCTATTGGTCCTAACCCAAAACCCGAACCCGCGTATACTACTTCCCTGCGTAAAATCCACAATAGCAGCAACAGCCGCGTAAAACTTTATCTCTATTCTCCGTGCGTTGTTATAATAGCAGTACTAGCAAACCTACGCGTATAACTCATACGCGTAAACTCTTTCTTTCATTACGCGTAAACCCAACCCGCCTAATTCTTTTCTTTTCGTGTAATACCAACTCCTGCGTAATATCCTTCACCACTTAAGATTCCTTCACCACGCGTAAAACCACACCCTTTAGAAAATATCAGCAGCAGAAGCAAAACTCAACTTTGCTTTGCTTTCCTTTCCTACACGTGTAAGTCTCTCATTGCACCACTCCTTAACACTATTACTAAATAACCCTCAACCGAAATCAAAACCAATGAAAAGAAAGAAAACAGCAGCGACAGTAGTTTTGTTTCTTAACCACTAAGTTTCCTCCACCGCCTCTTATTCTCTATATATATCCATGTAATACTCCCCAAACCCAAAACCTCACTTTTTTTAACTAAAAATACTGTTGGACGTGCACTATCCAGAACTTTTGCTCGACAAGTATACCTTGCCACTGTACTATTATTTATATTCAATTAAAGCATGATCCTGTTTTATTTAGTTATTTGCATTGGACCTTGTTTATGAGACTACCCCAGTATTATGGAACATTATTTGGCTCATTCAACGTGACACAATTACACGGATTGTGAGTCTCTTATAGATCACGGACTGCGTGACAGGTCTGGCCTCCTGTGCATATGAGCTGTGCATTAGGGATAACTGCTGATAGAAACTTTATATGCTAGTAGACCTGGCAGTTATTTAGAGGTTTTATCGTGTCATGGATGTGGCATGCTTAGAGCATGGGATGGAAAGAACAACAAGTAAGACATTTGGACTCCTTTGCACTTTTCTTATATTTAACCCGTACGCTCCACCGGAGATACGCGAGATAACCCCTATACTACCTGGCGGCCTCTGTCGTTCAAAAGACGATATGCTTTATAGGCCTCTGATTCTCCGAAAAAATCATGTCAATCCCATTATGGCTAGATAGCCAACAGGTTGGAAAGTTGTTCTCAAACTGCATTCACATAGACGGTTAGGTGACCCAGTAGATATTTATATTTCAGTACTTATTGGCATGTTTATATGTATCTTGTTACGTCCCACTGAGGACCTGGTCACTTTCCAGATATGGACGAGCAGGAGTACCCATAGGAGTACGGACCTAGACCTGACTCCACGTACCTGGCTGAGGAGGCCTTACCCTCAGAGTACTTGTGATTTTATTACCGCTGTTTAGATATATTGCTACTTCAGTATAGTCATTTTGTAGTGGATTTGTTTCTACCTGACTATCAGACTTGATACTTATATTTGGATATTCAGCATTATTCAGCCCTTTATTACTATTAATTAATTATGCTGTGGATGAGATATAGATTGTGTATGACTTGTTGTGACAATATATTACCACTGGTGGATTGGATATTCATGTACAGCGTACGTATGTATATGTTTTCTATATATTGGAGTTTGTATACATACGACTGGGTGTGTTACGTATTCCTAGTCCTACGTATTTTGGGACTGGGGCGTGACATATTTTTGGTGATGGCCCATGCAGGTCAGAATATATTGTCCTGGTTACATAACTGTACCAAACAAGTCCGTGTATAGGAATAAAGAATAAGGATCTCATTCACACTGGGCTGAAACCTCATTCCTCCTTCCAACCACCCTATTTTTGGATAACCTGAGTTTACGCCAGTAACCCTTTATGCTGTGACCAGGAATCTCTATTTTTAGAGATCAAACAAGGTGACTGTTGTTGTCAGGCCCCGATCCCGTGGAATCGTTAGTCGTCCCCCGAGCGTGACCGCCGTGCGGGCCTAGGTTGCGCACCGCACAAGGCTAAGTATTTTTATTTCGCATAGCGAGCACATATTCAGAGTACGCAGATAATTGAAACACATATTAAAACATGGAAAAGTTCTCTTTTTATTGATAATATGAACATCTATTACAAACTCCTTGAACTGAGTCATAAGGATTGCCTCTATAGGCTTACAAAAGTGTTGACACAAAATGAGATAGCAGTCCTGTACATTACATCCTTACTAAACTCAAAATATAAGACCTTGGGTCGGAACGACTGCTTTGCCACGAAGTTGCATGGTTGCTTGGTGGCTAGCTTCTAACTTCAAAATGCTTCTTCTTCTTCTTCAAAATGCTTCAAAGGTAGCACGGTCGAGGCGTGCCTATAGCTGGACTGGATTGGGGGTTTGTCTCCTGCTCCTCGGTCGGTTCTTCCTAGTGCGGGGAACCTGTTTCAACGAGGGTCAGTACATCGAAACGTACTGGTGAAGGCAAGCTAACCCAACTTTACCAATCAACACGTTGTTTTTATGAAGCATGCATATTTGTGGGTTTCTATCTTGCCTTAGTTCATTTTATAGCAAGACATATATATAGTATCATTGAAATAACTCGCCACCGTTCGGTGACATTTACCTGCCCGTTTGAACCACCTGCATAATACTTACCTTGCCTTCCCTGCCAAGAAGACACAAGTTAGTAGCAACAGGTTTAAATATACGAGGGGATCACTGGCTTTGATGCCATAATGGACGGTCTTAGTCTCGGGCTAAGGTGACGGAGGCACATGTATCGCTACACGCTACCCCGCCTATGGGAGAGACTAATCTTGAGGTTCCGTCCGGATCGGATCGGTGCCAGTGCCCCAGCGACCGTCCGCAGGAACCAGGAGGCCTTGTGCACAAGTTGTCCGTGATCAACGGCATTTGTGTTAAGTTTGTCATTTATGTAGCTGAGTCAATGAAATCAGGGGATATGTAGCATTGTGTGATGTATTTTGCATAGTCTCCCTGAATAATTGATGCATGGCAAAGGGTGTTCTACATATAGCATATTTATAGAAGAAGAAGTAAGCATTCTAACTTGTATATATGCATATGGTAAACATTTGAATAAGCAGGCATGTAGTAAGTAAGCAACCGTTCACAAGTTTCAATGACAAGCAAACAGGTCCATGTCTATCCCTTATTATCTTGATATCTTTTAGTTATTACTTGGTATCGTTTGATCGGGGCAAGCACGAACACAAGATTTAGATGTGAAGACTAGCAAGTAGGGCTAGCTAATCGGGTTGGTAGCCACTCACTTTGGTAGTTGGAAGGAAAAGGAAAGAAGTGCTTTAGGAGTCCGCTCGAGCGACGACTACAGCTGGTTCACCTGTATTGACACGAACAGCTGATCAGTACTTCTTTCTCTCTTTCCCTTATCGGAATTGAAGTGCAATCCTAAGAACGAAAGCAATGAAATCCATCGAAACCGTTCAAGAAAACCCAAGCAAATCCGAAAACCAACTCAAGGCACGAAAGCAACAAGCGACAGCGAAAACTAGGCAACAAAGAATGCAGCGGAGAGGTCCCTCCTGACTCTGCCGCTAAGTCGATCCCGGGGGCACGGTCCACTGAATATGGGAATCGATTCCGAAGAGACAAATCCATAACGAGGATGAGTTCTTGATTCAATCTATCCCGATCGAACGATACCGTCTAGTATTTCTTAGCCGCGCTCCCCGAATAGGGGGAACGGGGCACCACAGTTGTTGGCGTAAAGACCAAATAAATCGCCTAGTTGGCATAAAAAGCCCACCCCAACATAAACTTGAGAAATTTGAATAATAGTTAAAAACAGTGTAGAATAGCCTGATTAGGCGTAAAGTGTATAGATGGTAATCTAATGAGTATTTATCACTTACTTAGCTTTCCCAGCCATGACCAAGTAAAACTAAATCTCATGCATTAAATCCAGAGATATGCCTCGAGCCCTGTGCAAGAAACAACTTTTTGACTTAGCATTTTGATTTTGTCCTTTCCTGAGCGTAAAACTCATTTCTATAGGCAGCGTATTTCGAAGACCCATTTTCTTCCTTATAGATGCGTAAAACGACTTCTGTCACTAAACGACAACCCGGGTCTCTGTGCAAAAAAAAATCATCATCACAGCCGCCCTCTCGATCATCGTAAGGTACTTTCGTCAGATTCACTGATTTAACTGACAAACTCATCCGAGAAAAAATAAAGAGTTACTTGTACAACTTTACGCTGCAAGGTATGCTATACTTTACGCAGACAATTTTTTACGTAGATTTTACGCAAGGGTAAATTTTCCGCGCAGACTTTACACAACATAACTTTGCGCAACCGATCTTTTTCGACGTAGAACTTTTATACAGATTTATGCGGACGGACTTTTATGCAGAATTTTCCAAGATCCATGTTTTACGCCAAACTTCCTTGATTCTCTGCTTTACGCGGATAGATCTGAAACCATATTTTACGCCAAACTTCCTTGATTCTCTGCTTTACACGGATAGATCTGAAACCATATTTTACGCTGACAGTTTTGAATCTATGATTTCCGCGGGCAAATTTCTCAGCATATTTTATGCTACTATACCCTCTTTAATGTTTGTATCCTGTACCTCTTCTAAAATCGTGGTATACATCACCTGCAGAAAGATAAATATGCAGAAGGGATATACTATCACCAATAATGACATAACTCTTGGAGTCAATGTCAGACTCAAGGAGGGACCTCAACTACTCCTAGACTTCTAGAAACAGATGGACAAACTCACAATCCAGTCCCATCCGATCTTTCCGTTCCACCTAATGGGAACCTTCCAGCCTCATCGACACCGTAGGATGGACAGGCACAACTATTCTAATTCTTCCAGATAATGATACAGGAATAGAGACAGCAAGCAGCAGAACAGAGACAAGAGTTCCTAGCAGCACTTGAAAGGATGGCTGCAAAGACTGCTGTACCAACTCAAACACTAGCTCCAGCCAGAGTTGGTTCAGTAAAGGACTTTGTACAAATGGGTCCAAGGCCGTACAAAGGCATTGAGAGCCCAGAGGAAACTACCAACTGGACCACTCACACTCGAAAGCTATTAGAGGCATCACAGCTACCTCCTGCCTATGGATGACAGGTGGAAGGACACGCCTAGATGATAATGCTCACCACTGGTAGGAATCCATGGAATGCCAGCTGGGTACATACCAGACATGGGAGTAGTTCCTGGAGTGCTTCGAAAGAAAGTACTTTCCGGACACCATCAGAGATGCATTGTACGATCAGTTTCTCTACCTGGAGCAGGGGAACAAAACAGTTGACGAGTAAGATGCCGAGTTTAGTCGCCTTAGCAAATATAGCGCTGCCCTGATACCAGATGACTTGGCCAGAGCTAAGAGGTTCCACCGTGGACTGACTCAGGAGCTACAACACTACACTAGCTCCCAATCCAGCTTCTCTTATGCCGAGGTACTAACAGAAGCCAGATTGCAAGAAACCATCAGCCGAGGAAAAGGAGTTCAGCTGGGGACGCAACAAGGACCAACAAGGACACATACAGGACCGACAAGGACAAAACAAGGAGGACCTATCAGACGTCCTCTAACTCAGCAACAACAGTACCAACACAGAGCAGGATCGTACCAGAACCCAGAGAAACCCCAATGCAATTATTGTGGGAAACGCGGACATATTATGGGGGACTGTCGATCTCGCCTAGGACAATGTATGAGATGTGGTTCCGGACAACATATGTTGAAAGACTGTCCTATGCAACAAACATCAACACTTCTACCGCCAGAACAGAGGCTAGCACTTCCAGTACCAAAGCCAGCTCCGCAATTGATGAGACAAGGAGCACCTCGACCTCCGGCAGCAGGAGGATTTCAGCGAGGACCACCGCTGCCTGCCCAGGAAGATCAATTCGTGAGGGCCAAACAGGGACAACCACAGAGGAATGGGCAAGCTTTTGCAATGGAAATGGATGACCTGGATCAGGAAATTAATGTCATAGCAGGTATCACTCTTATTTTTACTTTTTTTGCTATGACATTGTTTGATACGGGAGCCACCCACTCATTCATATCATCTAGTTTATTGCCAAACACAACATTGCCTCCACACCTTTACCTAGTTGTATTAGAATTCTTACCGGAGAAGGAGTAGTACCTGTTAATAGAAATTGTAGATCGTGTCCTATAGTGATATATGGTAGATAAATGAATGCCCGACTCTTAGTCCTTTCTATGCCAACTTTTGATATTATACTTGGGATGGACTGGCTGAGCAAGTACCATGCTTTCTTCAATTGCTTTGGAAGAAGCATTCTTTTTAAGATACCCGGCCAGCCTGAATTTAAGTTTGTACGAGGATCCACAGAAATCCTTGATGGTATGCAGCTCGCGATGGACGATATTGTCTATCATCCCATTATTTCATAATTCCCAGACATTTTTCCAGAGGAATTACCAGGTCTACCCCCAAATAGAGACGTAGAATTCTCAATTTAATTGACACCAGAAGTAGCACCCATAGCATCACATGTATACAGATTGGCGAAGAAGGAGATGGATGAACTAAAGACACAATTAAAGGAAGTAGAAGATAAAGGTTTCATCTGACCAAGTGCATTACCCTGGGGAGCACCAGTGTTGTTTGTACCAAAGAAGGATGGGTCAGTGCGTATGTGCATTGACTATAGAGCCTTGAATGCAGTAACAGTGAAGAATAAATATCCACTACCACGTATTGATGACTTATTTGATCAACTCAGTGGAGCCAAGGTATTCTCAAAAATATATTTGAGATCAGGATATCACCAGGTGAAGGTACGAAAGGAGGACATCCCGAAGACCGTATTTCGGACAAGATATGGGCATTATGAGTTTTTGGTCATGCCATTTGGATTGACCAATGCTCCAGCTATCTTTATAAACTTAATGAATCGAGTATTCCATCAATATTTGGACCAGTTCGTGGTCGTCTTCATAGATGATATACTTATCTATTCAAAAAAACCACGAGGAGCACGAAAAGCACCTACGAATTGTTCTAGAGACCTTGAAAAGAGAGCAGTTATATACAAAGCTCAATAAATGTGAGTTCTTCTTAGACAAAGTCTCATTTCTTGGGTATATCATTACAGGAGATGGTATTTCTGTTGATTCAGAAAAGATCTCGGTAGTCGAGACATGGCCTGTTCCTAAATCAGCAGCAGAGGTAAGAAGTTTCCTTGGACTTGCGGGATATTACCGACGGTTCGTAGAAAATTTCTCAAAGATAGCAACACCTATGACTCGGTTGACTTGCAAGGATCAAGAGTTCATATGGACCAACGAATGTCAAGCTGCTTTCGAGGAGTTGAAGAAGCGACTGACTACAGCACCAGTATTGACTATTCTATCAGGATTATGAGGCTATGTGATCTACAGTGACGCATAAGGGAAAGGCCTGGGATGCTTATTGATACAGCATGGCAAAGTGATTGCATATGCATCTAGGCAGTTACGAGTACATGAGAAGAATTATCCAACTCATGACTTGGAACTTGCAGCAGTTGTATTTGCTCTGAAGTTATGGAGACATTACTTATATGGGGAACGAGTGGAAATATATACCGACCACAAAATCCTCAAATATGTCTTCACACAGAAGGAGTTAAATATGAGGCAACGTCGATGGCTCGAGTTGATGAAAGATTTTGAAATAAAGCTATATTATCATCCAGGCAAGGTAATATTGTAGCAGACGCGTTAAGCCAAAGGCCAGCAGCTTATTTACGACGCAGAAGGAATTATTAAAGGACTTGCAAAGTCTTGACATTGAAGTGATATTACCTGGAGCAGACGGGATACTAACCAATTTACAAGTACAATCATCACTAGTAGAAAGAATCAAGGCAGCATTGCCTACAGACGCCAGATTCAGAAGATTAAAGGAAAGAACCGAGGCCAGAGAGCAGACCGGATTGCGCATTCATGATGACGGGACATTATGATATGGTAATCGTCTTTATGTTCCAAATGGAGAAATTTGACAGGAGCTGATGACAGAAGCTCATTGTTCAATATATTCTATTAATCTTGGAGGAACCAAGATGTATCGGGATTTACGACAGCACTTCTGGTGGCATGGAATGAAAAGAGAGATAGCTCGCTCTGTAGCTAAATGTTTGGTATGTCAGCAAGTAAAAGCAGAGCACCAAAGAACAGCAGGATTATTGCAACCACTCCCGATTCCAGAGTGGAAGTGGGAACACATCACTATGGACTTCGTCACAGGTTTTCCCAAAAGTCTAAGTGGTAGAGATGTAGTATGGGTAATAGTGGACTGACTCACCAAGTCAGCCCATTTCTTACCTTTTAGAGTTAGCCAATCTACAGAAGCTCTGGCTGACTTATATATGAGGCAGATCGTAAGATTGCACGGCATACCAGTAAGCATTATATCAGACAGGGATTCACGCTTTATATCATACTTTTGGAGGAGCATGCAAGAGAGCCTTGGAACTCGTCTAAAGTTCAGTACATCTTATCACCCGCAAACAGATGGGCAATCAGAGCGTACTATTCAGACATTGGAAGATATGTTAAGGGCTTGTATGTTAGACTTTGGAGGATCCTGGGAGGACCATCTACATCTTGTGGAATTTTCTTACAATAATAGCTATCAGGCAAGCATCCAGATGGCTCCGTTTAAAGCATTATATGGAAGAAAGTGTAGATCTCCTGTATGTTGGAGTGACATGGGACAACGTCAGATTCTGGGACCAGAATTAGTGGTCAACACTGTTGAGACAGTTAAAAAGATACAAGGACACCTGCGAGCAGCGCAAGACAGGCAGAAGCAGTGGACAGACCTTCACCGTTGATCCTTGGAGTTCAAAGAAGGCGATCATGTTTTCTTAAGAATATCACCTACCAGAGGCACTATTCGATTCGGAGGGCGCGACAAGTTAAGTCCAAGGTATATTGGACCATTTGACATACTAGAGAGAGTGGGAGAAGTAGCATATCGACTTGCGCTACCACCTTCACTTGAGGGAGTACATGACGTATTCCATGTGTCGCAGCTCAGGCGATATATGGCAGACAACAGTCATGTTCTCGATCATTCAAAAATTACCATTGGGCCAAGCTTGTCATATCAAGAGCAACCCGTGGGAATCCTTGATCGTCGAGAGAAAGTATTGAGAAACCAGTCTATTTCCTTGGTCCGTGTGGCATGGAAGCATGACTCGCCAGGAGAATCTACCTGGGAACGCGAGGATGACATGCGCGAACATTTTCCAAACCTATTTACATACCAAGGTATAAATTTACTTTGATTAAGTTATATCTTACACCATTCTTGACTTTCTACAGTGACTTAGTTTTAATTTCGGGGACAAAATTTTTATAAGTTGGATAGAAAGTAAGATCCCTAATCCTAAAAACCCTATTTTTATATATTTATTAAAAATATCTATTATTTGTACATCTAGAGGTTTATAGTTGAGCCATTATACATTTCTTCTTTAAATTTATTTCATGTAGGAGACCCTTTGGACAGTTGCCAGTTTAAACCATGTGTACCCCTATAATTTTTAGAATTTTCAATGTATAAATATGTATATATATATAAATATTATTAATAAGAAAAAGGAATGGGAGAAAAAGAAAAAAAATAATTTCCTATTGGTCCTAACCCAAAACCCGAACCCGCGTATACTACTTCCCTGCTGTTTCGGATAATAAACGAGAAAAGATTTGATGAATGCGAAAAAGGAGGTCTTGTACGAAGACCCGCCCTTCTTTTATGTTTACAAACAAGATTGTACAAATTTGATCCTACACGAGGATGTCTAAGTACAATTTATTTAATCTGGGTGAATATTGCTATAGGTGTCTGATCTACAGTCGATCACTTTAGCCCTTGGACCACACGATATTGAAGAAGTGTCATGGAAGACAGGTAGCAGCTTCGAGGGTTGCTAAAGAGGGTGGATGCCCGATGCCAAAGTCGTCGATCCCTTCTCTTTGCCTGAGCTCTGGACTCTTCTCTCTCTCTCTCTCTCTCTCTCTCTCTCTCTCTCTCTCTCTCTTTCTCTCGTTGGATCTGGTACTGGATCTCTTGATCAGTTTTCAGACCTAACTTCTTCGACCCTCCAATTTTTTGACCTGGTTCCTCATTGATAGAGGTCTCTATTTATAGAGTTTGTGACAGTGACCACTCAATCGGTGTAAAAACCGAGTAGTGGAAAGTATAACACCCTTTTAAACAACGGTTAAAATAACCAAAGCCTGCGTATAGTTAATCTTTTGAAAGAGCGTGTGATGCGGGTCAAACTAAGGGACAAAATGCGTATAATCGCTACGAAGATCACGGCGTAAAAGCCACGCAGGTAGGTATCCCTCGTGTAGAAGAGGTTGGTATAGAAGCCAATGTCTGTCACCATAGCATAGAAGCCAAATAGTTATCAAACCGGCATAGAAGCCGAATAGGCGTAGAAGTCGAGTGGTCATAAAGGCCGAGTAGGCGTAGAAGCCGAGTAGGCACCGAAGCTGAATAGGCGTAGAAGCCGAGCGGGCGCCGAAGCTGAATAGGCGTAGAAGCCGAATTGGCACCGAGGCTGAATAGGCATAGAAGTTGAGCAGGCACCGAAGCTGAATGGGCACAGAGGCCGAGTGGATATGGATGTTTTAGCCGAAATTATGGCTTTTGGAGATATAATCAAATCCCCAGCATTAATTGTGGAGATTTGCCATCATCCGGTGCATTAAACGCAGAGGCGTGTTTTGAAGGTCTATCACTTGGCCTGCGCATGGTGCAGAGACGTGCCTCAGGCATATGTCAGTATTCGGCGCATTAATTTATAGAGACGTGCCTTGAGAACCTGTCACCGCTCTGTACATAAAAAATGCAGGGACGTGCCTCGAATCTCGTATGAGGTACAGCTTTTGACGTGGCAGACGGTTTGTCTTCCGCGGAGCGTAAGGAGCTCTTATCTGCTCTTTGTAAAATAGGCAGCGTATTCCTCCGTTGTACGTAAAAGCGGTTTACGCAAGAGAAATGGCAATAAATAACAGCCTGGGTTGCAGTGCCTCGCCATCATTATAGCCGTCGCCTGGGTAGTCGAGCAGCATCCCCTTGTCAGAAGTCGAGACATCAGGTTCATTGCAGGATCTGACAGGTTCATTGCAGGCTTTGACAGGTTCACTTGAGAATACGAAGCGTCCCTCGTATACTTCAATGCTGCATTGAAAAGAGGATGAGTTTTACGCCATAAAGGCGATGAAGCCCGTGTTTACGCTGAGGCAGCCTGGACGTATTTTCCTATGCGGATGGTCTTTGAGCCTGTATTTCTCACTGTGCTTTGGCAGAGAAGCTCTGTTTGCACGTTTGAAGGCTCTAAAGTCCTCTGTTTATGCTGCTTTGTATCAATATGCTGCGTAGAGCTTTCAGCTTATTTTTTATGCTTCAACAAGACCCCCTTCAAAGCTTTTAAATTGCTCGTAATTTGAAATGCTTTGAATGAAGCATGAACTTTGAATCGACCCATGAAGAAGAGTAAATTTTTAATGTTGAACTCTGTATGCTTCGGGTACTTGGGATATCTTGAGGTCAAGAAGGAGTATCTTCTGTGTGAACTCCTGTAATTGACCGCCTTGAGAACCGTTTAGATGTACGCGTACTCTGGCCTGCATATCTTTCAGATGTACGGGAAGTCAAGCAGCACAAAATCATAAGTTGGCAGCCTCTGAGAATAAACTAAACACCATCGAGCGTGAAATCATAGACTTATAGTTCCTGAGCGTGAAGTCGTAGGTTTGTAGCCTCTCGAGCATAAAAGCTACCGAGCACAACGGCATCCGGGCGTAAAACCCGACTTGTAGCTATCGAACATAAAGCCGTAGATTCGTAGCTGTCGAGCGTAGAAAGCTCCTTAGCGTAGAACTGTAGATTTGTTGCTTCTGAAAAGAAAATTTTCCGAGCGTGAAGTCGTGGATTCGTCGCCTCTAAGCGTAAACTAAGCGCCACCGAGCGTGAGATCATCGATTTGGTATCTGCTGAGCGTGAAGTCGTAGGTTTGTAGCCTCTCGGGCATAAAAGCTACCGAGCACAAAGGCATCCGGGCGTAAAACCATAGACTTATAGCCTGCGAGCGTAAAACCATAGATCTGTAGCTGTCGAGCGTAGAAAGCTCCTTAGAGTAGAAACCACGAACCTGCTTTGCGCGAAAACTTTTCGAATTCGCTGACTATCCGCCTTCTCTGAATAAATAGGCTGACGTAGGACCCAATCATAACCGAATATTAATTAGGAGATTTGGTTCGGGGTCCGAGGAGTACATCCGAACTCTATATTACCCCTGGCGTCTTGAGTGAAAGTGATGTTTGGGATCACCTCCATCACACTGTGGCATTGAGGACACGCTACGGGTTCTTCGTTAGACCTATTATTCGTTGTGCACGAGAGTGCAAATAATAGGTTCGGGACAAGCCCTGCCAGAGGTAATATGGACATGGCAGTTTTTGTGGACTCAATACCACTGGCGTACTTAGAATTAAATACGGGCGCTGAGTTGAGATGACAACCGATGTGATAATCGATAGCCAAAAACTCGGAGAGTTCATTCATAGGTAATATGAACATGACAAACTTTGTGGACCTAACACCACTGGCGTACTTAGAGCTAAATACGGGTGTTAAGTTAAGAATGACAATCGATACCAGAGGTAATATGGACGTGATAATCGATAGTCAGAAACTTGGAAAGTTTGTTCAGAGGTAATATGATAAACTCTACTGTTGTAACTCCATTGAGGATGGAGGTACATATCTACTCAGAGGTAATATGGATATGGCAGTTTTTGTGGACTCAACACCACTGGCATACTTAGAATTAAGTACGGGCGCTGAGTTGAGATGACAACCGATGTGATAATCGATAGCCAAAAACTCGGAGAGTTCGTTCAGAGGTAATATGAATATGACAAACTTTGTGGACCTAACACCACTAGCGTACTTAGAGTTAAGTACGGGTGTTAAGTTAAGAATGACAATCGATACCAAAGGTAATATGGACGTGATAATTGATAGTCAGAAACTTGGAAAGTTTGTTCAGAGGTAATATGAACATGACAAACTCTACTACTGTAACTCCATTGAGGATGGAGGTACATATCTGCTCAGAGGTAATATGGACATGGCAGTTTTTGTGGACTCAACACCATTGGCATACTTAGAATTAAGTACGGGCGCTGAGTTGAGATGACAACCGATGTGATAATCGATAGCCAAAAACTCGGAGAGTTCGTTCAGAGGTAATATGAACATGACAAACTTTTTTGACCTAACACCACTGGCGTACTTAGAGTTAAGTACGGGTGTTAAGTTGAGAATGACAATAAATACCAGAGGTAATATAGACGTGATAATCGATAGCCAGAAACTTGGAAAGTTTGTTCAGAGGTAATATGAACATGACAAACTCTACTGCTGTAACTCCATTGAGGATGGAGGTACATATCCGCTCAGAGGTATTATGGACATGGCAGTTTTTATAGACTCAACACCACTGGCATACTTAGAATTAAGTACGGGCGCTGAGTTGAGATGACAACCGATGTGATAATTGATAGCCAAAAACTCGGAGAGTTCGTTCAGAGGTAATATGAACATGATAAACTTTGTGGACCTAACACCAATGGCGTACTTAGAGTTAAGTACGGGTGTTAAGTTGAGAATGACAATCGATACCAGAAGTAATTTGGACGTGATAATCGATAGTCAGAAACTTGGAAAGTTTATTCAGTGGTAATATGAACATGACAAACTCTACTACTATAACTCCATTGAGGATGGAGGTACATATCTGCTCAGAGGTAATATGGACATGGCAGTTTTTGTGGACTCAACATCACTGGCATACTTAGAATTAATTATGGGCGCTGAGTTGAGATGACAACCGATGTGATAATCGATAGCCAAAAACTCAGAGAGTTCGTTCAGAGGTAATATGAACATAACAAACTTTGTGGACCTAACACCACTGGCGTACTTAGAGTTAAGTACGGGTGTTAAGTTAAGAATGACAATCGATACCAGAGGTAATACGGACGTGATAATCGATAGTCAGAAACTTGGAAAGTTTGTTCAGAGGTAATATGAATATGACAAACTCTACTGCTGTAACTCCAATGAGGATGGAGGTACATATCTGCTCAGAGGTAATATGGACATGGCAGTTTTTGTGGACTCAACACCACTGGCGTACTTAGAATTAAGTACGGGCGCTGAGTTGAGATGACAACCGATGTGATAATCGATAGCCAAAAACTCGGAGAGTTCGTTCAGAGGTAATATGAACATGACAAACTTTGTGGACCTAACACCACTGGCAGACTTAGAGTTAAGTACGGGTGTTAAGTTGAGAATGACAATCGATACCAGAGGTAATATGGACGTGATAATCGATAGTCAGAAACTTGGAAAGTTTGTTCAGAGGTAATATGAACATGACAAACTCTACTGCTGTAACTCCATTGAGGATGGAGGTACATATCTGCTCAGAGGTAATATGGACATGGCAGTTTTTGTGGACTCAACACCACTAGCGTACTTAGAATTAAGTACGGGCGCTGAGTTGAGATGACAACCGATGTGATAATCGATAGCCAAAAACTCGGAGAGTTCGTTCAGATGTAATATGAACATGACAAACTTTGTGGACCTAACACCACTAGCGTACTTAGAGTTAAGTACGGGTGTTAAGTTGAGAATGACAATCGATACCAGAGGTAATATGGACGTGATAATCGATAGTCAAAAACTTGGAAAGTTTGTTCAGAGGTAATATGAATATGACAAACTGTACTACTGTAACTCCATTGAGGATGGAGGTACATATCTGCTCAGAGGTAATATGGATATAGAAATTTTTGTGGACTCAACACCACTGGCGTACTTAGAATTAAGTACGGGCGCTGAGTTGAGATGACAACCGATGTGATAATCGATAGCCAAAAACTCGGAGAGTTCGTTCAGAGGTAATATGAACATGACAAACTCTACTGTTGTAACTCCATTGAGGATGGAGGTACATATCTGCTCTGGTTGGCGTAAAGCTGAGGATGTCCTCAGTCGGCCATCAGCATCTCACGTAATCCGGACGGCAGGCATACTGTTCCCTTGCTGGCGTAAAGGTCGTAAAGTTGAGTAGTCTGCCGCATGCTTTCCCTTGCGTAGATTGCAGGGATTATCTGCTTTTCCCCGGAAGACAGATGCATTTTTACGCGCGGAGCACGTTTGTGATTCCTGATTTGGCGCTGAGGCATCATCAGAAATTTTGTCTATTCCGCCAGGGACGGGAGACTGAAATTTACGTGCAAAGCGCGGTTTAGGCTCCTGGACTAGCGCTGGGGCATTGTCAGAAGTTTTGTCTGTTCCGCCATGGGCGGGAGACTAAAATTTACTCGCAGAGTACGGATTATACTTCTGGGTTAGCGCTGAGGCTTTGCCAGAAGTTTTGTCGGTCCTGTCAGAGACAGGCGACTGAATTTTACGCGCAAGGCACGGAGGGAGCAAAGCTACAACCTCATTGGTCGAAGAGATCGGAGAGTCCACAAGAATGGTAGAGGATGTCTTGGGCATCCAGACCTTGCGCAGCTTCCTGTTGCTTTGGACGGAGAGGGAGTAAGAGCTACCCCCTGCTCGAAGCATGTCTTCGTAGGCCGACTGGTCGAACTGGACGACCAGTATATTCTTCACGGATCCCACGGATATCGTATCGTGTTTGAGCAATAGCTTCCTCATCAGAAGAGAAAGACATCCCCAGCAGAGTCGCCATCTTGTTTCGGATAATAAACAAGAAAAGATTTGATGAATGCGAAAAATGAGGTCTTGTACGAAGACCCGCCCTTCTTTTATGTTTACAAACAAGATTGTACAAATTTAATCCTACACGAGGATGTCTAAGTATAATTTATTTAATCTGGGTGAATATTGCTATAGGTGTCTGATCTGCAGTCGATCACTTTAGCCCTTGGACCACACGATGTTGAAGAAGTGTTGTGGAAGACAGGTAGCAACTTTGAGGGTTGCTAAAGAGGGTGGATGCCCGATGCCAAAGTCGTCGATCCCTTCTCTTTGTCTGAGCTCTGGCCTCTTCTCTCTCTCTCTCTCTCGTTGGATCTGATACTGGATCTCTTGATCAGTTTTCAGACCTAACTTCTTCGACCCTCCAATTTGTCGACCTTGTTCCTCATTGATAGAGGTCTCTATTTATAGAGTTTTAGTGACAGTGACCACTCAATCGGTGTAAAAATCGAGTAGTAGAAAGTACAGCACCCTTTTACACAACAGTTAAAATAACCAAAGCCTGCGTATAGATGATCTTTTGAATGAGCGTGTGACGCGGGTCCAACTAAGGGACAAAACGCGCATAATCGCTACGAAGATCACGGCGTAAAAGCCACGCAGGTAGGTATCGCTCGTGTAGAAGTGGTTGGCATAGAAGCCAATGTCTGTCACCATGGCATAGAAGCCAAATAGTTATCAAACCGGCATAGAAGGCGAATAGGCATAGAAGCCGAGTGGTCATAAAGGCCGAGTAGGCGTAAAAGCCGAGCAGGCACCGAAGCTGAATCGGCGTAGAAGCCGAACGGGCGCCGAAGCTGAATAGGCGTTGAAGCCGAATAGGCACCGAGGCTGAATAGACGTAGAAGCTGAGCAGGCACCGAAGCTGAATGGGCACAGAGGCCGAGTAGATATGGACGTTTTAGCCGAAATTACGACTTTTGGAGATATAATCAAATCCCCAGCATTAATTGTGGAGATTTGCCATCATCCGGTACATTAAACGCAGAGGCGTGTTTTGAAGGTCTGTCACTTGGCCTGCGCATGGTGCAGAGACGTGCCTCAGGCATCTGTCAGTATTTGGCGCATTAATTTGTAGAGACGTGCCTTGAGAACCTGTCACCGCTCTGTGCATAAAAAATGCAGGGATATGCCTCGAATCTCGTATGAGGTACAGCTTTTAACGTGGCAGGCAGTTTGTCTTTCGCGGAGCGTAAGGAGCTCTCATATGCTCTGTCACGACCCGCACCCGGTTTAGGAGCACGAGTACGTGGGTACGTCCAGCCTACGCCACAGCATCGGCGGTAGAACGCTGTCAAGGTCATGATACTATCTAGCCAATCTCACACAAGCATCCAATCTCCATAAGGAGGCACGGATGACACAAATAAAATGAACACATACTCAATCACAGGATTACAGCACGATAAGATATCGAACAGAAATTAAATACAACACAAGTCAAAAAGCAATAACTTAACTCAACAATTATCCAAGTCATCAAAAATTGCAGGAGACAAATTCGGTACCAAATAGTCTACTTAAAGAACTAACAAAAAAAATAGTAATTTTCGGCTAGACCTCCCGGAATCGTAACTAATCTACCAAGTCTGCAGCTACTCACCATATGGTCCATAAAGTGTCGGACAACGGTCCTCTAAGACATAGTCTGGAAAAATGTTTCCAGTCAGGAAGGAGCAAAGTACAAATCTCAAATAACAGTTCCATATAATTGATAAGGACTATAAGCAATAAACATGTAATGCTAGCTACTGAGAAGGCAGTGAAATAAATGCAATGGCAATTAAAGAGAGACAGGCAATGTAAAGAGACGAGCAATAGGCAACATGGTACAATCAGTGCATGTATGAAAATGAAAAGAACAAGGAACAGTATCATATACGGTGATGTAGTATATGATTTAAAATAGGGAACTGTAATCTATTCTAAGTGTTTGAAATAGTAGTTTCAAAATGTGATCGGCTTGGGAACATGTACGATAGCTACAGGGCCTGGCTAATCATGGGTGAAGAGCATGATTAACACTTACATTGTTCTACACTACAATAAGAGGTTATGATCACATTTCTTACTAACTACTTCTCCGCCCCCAACTAGTACTGTGGATCCAACCATGACACGTCACGATACACGAGCAAGTCCAATCTATCATGTACGATGTCTAATATTCATGTCGTGTACAATGTCAATACGATAATCAATGTAACATCTCATGACTGCAGATCCAAGCTATACTAGTCCGTGTAGCACAGTGTCAAAGATTCAGTTGTAACATTTCAAGATTATTGAACTTATAGAAATTATCAAGAAATTGGAAATTATCAGAGAATGCACTTGCCTTGGGTCCTTAGTTTGTATTTATGGATGTCCTGTTCCAGAGTATCCCCTGTGTGAACCAACAGTCCTATAACATATCACAAGCAAAACCACATTTGCATCAGATGCTACGCTAACACACAGTCTATAAACACTGAATTTGGGACTACTCTAGGTATGATACTGGCCACCTAGGATCATTTAATATATATATAAGACACACTACCTATTTAACTAACATTAATACCTACCATATATATACTTGCACCAAAAATGAATACATATACAATATATATATATACCATTTAATTCATGTATAATATATATATATTAGTTGAACAATTATTTATGTACCATATATATGCCAAAATACAATTTACTATATATATATTGTTAACATCATTATTAAAATATACCAAGACTAATACACCCATAGAGTTTATACTATATATATATATATATATATATATATATATATATATATATATATGTATGCATATACATACCAATTATATGCTAAGAATATACTAAATGCTTATACAAAATATATATTAAGAATATACTAATTACTTATACAAAACATATGTATATATATACCATCATTAAAATTAACAATACAGATACTAAAACATTAATTGAAATTATACCTAGTATACATTTTATTAATACATATTATAGAAATGATCCTAAATACATACATATACATTAATTACACTAGTGTACATTTTATAAAGTACAATTTTTATGGAAAATACCAGTGTACATATAAGCGTATAAAACATTAATTAATAATTACATATACAGTTAATTAAATACATACCTATACGATTAATTTACACATACATATACAATTAATTCTACATGCTATAATTATACAATTAAATATTAATAAAATAATACTATACACATATACCTACACATTAATATATACAAATACATATTCAAGTATTAACATCTATTTAAAAAATACTTATACATATCTTTAATACATTATGTGTATATATATGTATATATACATATACATATATATATATATATATATATATATATATATATATATATATATATATATATATATATATATAGAGAGAGAGAGAGAGAGAGAGAAGGAAGATGGGAGAAGAAGAACTCACAGAGGGTTTGAGCTGGCCGAAAAATGGCCGGAGTTTCTGTTGGCCGCTCGTCGGAGACAGAGGGGAAGTCGGGGACTTGTCCGGGGAGGTGCCGGAGCACTGGCTGACCGGAGGGGGAGAAGCACAGAGGGAGGAGATGATGTTGGTGGTGGTGGGAGTTGTTGATGGCCGGGGTCGGCTGATGGTTGACCGCCGGAGTTGAGCAGCGGCCGTCGGGGTCTCGGTTGGTGGTGCGAGGGGAGTTGCTCCGAGGTCGCTGACGCGAGGGGGATGGAGGAGAGCTGCCGGGGTTGAACAGCAGAGGGGGAAGTGGAGGAGCAGCCGGAGCAATGGCAGAGGGAGCTCCGGGCTGGGACTTCGGCCGCCGGAGATCAGTGAAGGTGTTCGGGTCGGGGGAGGGAATAGGAGAAGCCGGGGTCGCTTTGATGGTGGGAGGTCGGAGGGGGAAGTCCACCGGAGCAGGGAGTGAGGGGAGGTGCAGGTTACCGCCGGGGTGTGGCCGGGTGGCCGGAGCACAGAAGATGGAAGATGTGAAGGTTCCCCCCCCCTCTATTTGAATTCATAAACTAAGGGAAGGAAGAAGAAGAAGAAAAAGAAAAGAGAAGGAGAAAGGAAGAAGGAGAAGAAGAAAAGAATGGAGAAAAATTTAGAATGAGGCTACGGTTGTGGAGGCTTGAGGAGGGTGGGGTTACCTAGGTTTTCTAGGGATTAGGGTTGATGGTGACAAGACATTAAATAGGATGAGGGTGTGGGTAAATCAAAGGCGAGGATGCACCCAATTAAATGGGTGGTCCAGATTGGTCATGAATAGATTTTCTCATGTGGGAATGAGGGTGATGATTTAATAAAAATTAATAGGGCTCCCTCATTGGTTTAATCAAATGGGTGTTGACACAAAAATACAAATATGCAAATTAGCCCCTTTAAATTTGGGTATTTGCACAGACGCATGAAATAACAAAAATTTGGCGGGCGATTCGGTGTCTGGTGTTTTGTAGGGTCAGGGGACGCTGTAAGTTTGGTGTGGGCTCAAATAGCAGGGCGCTGGAATTAAATTGAGATTTTCTGAATTGGTTTAAATAGTATCCTCAATTTAATTAGAATAAAATACAAGTTGCGTTCTAAAATTAATTAGGAGTACACGGGGCCAAAATCAGGTCAGGTCATCAATACCAATAATGAAGAAGACTCAGAACAGAATATTACCCTAATTTGGGCCGTACGAAAAATCGGTCAGGATTGTCCCCAATTTTAATTAGAACGCACAACGATACAAAATAAGGATTTATTAAATAACGTCCGCGACGATTTTTGTACGGCTAGAAATAATGTACAGGGAGCATAATTATGAGTTATAAAAATAGCAGAATGGAAGGCGGGCATGTCTAGGGCAAGATTGTGAATTTTGTTGGAAGATAAAAGCTAGGGTAGCGCTCCAATTATCGAAGCAAAGGCAATGCGCAAAAATATTAAATAAAAATACGGTAATTAATTACAAACTCCAAGAATTAAATTCTAACTAAATAATTAAATACAAAAATTCCATAATTCCGACAGGTGTTCATCTACTGGCTTCTAGGTCAAGTCTGCTAGCTAAAAATAAATGAACACTGCATCTAATACTATATTTAATCACACATCTCACATAATTATTTAAATAAAAATATTATCATGCAATTTAATTAATTATAAATACCAAAATATTATATATTGTAAAAATTTGAAAATACCCCTGTTTTCGAAATGTGGTAGTGACAAGTCTACCCTCCTTAAAAGAATTTCGTCCTCGAAATTTAAAATCCTCATAGTAGTGTTTAATCATACACATTATTATTTCCCTCAAATTTTAAATTCTTCAACCACGAAATCAGTTAATAATCCACAAGGTCTTTTCACAATTTGTCAAAAATTCTGAAATTATTGCATTCCTGAAAAATTCTCGAAATAGAATCAAAGTCTATTTTTATCAAAAAACAAAATTCCCCCAAAATTTTTAGATAATAATTTAATACTCGGAATTTAATATCCACTCCTCAAATTTGATTTTAATCAATGCACATATGTAATCTCGTCCAAAAGTTTAAATTCAAACATTTATCCATCAAAAATTTTATTCCTCGATTTCCTCTTTCCTCAAAATACTTAACAATGCAATACTTAAGGATTTTCTAATTGCAACATCCCATATAAAATTTTTAAATTCATAACTTGCAATTCAATAATTATATTGATAAATCTCAAAATTTCCAAATTTAATAACCAATTTAAATATGTCATAATCTTCCTGGAATTAATAAACCACCAATTATGAAATGTTAATTTCTTAACCCTCTATTTAAATCAATGGTTATCCTCGAATTTAATCATCTTGCCTCTCTTGTCAAGTCATAACTCCTTAATGAATCTTGTTCATGGTTAAACCCCAATATTCATGGTCTAAGAAAAAATCTTTCCTATAATCATACAACATGCAATCTAAGGGGAATATGTACGGTCATGGTGTCTTTTATCATGGTATTGCAGTCTCTGTATCAGGGTGTACTACTAACTACATTCTAACAAGAAATCATGCATACAACTTGTATTAAGGAATCAATCAATCAATCAAAATAGAGAGGAACAGAAGGAAGAAAAGAACAGAACCTGCTAACACATTACCTGCAGTATCGGTCTCCTCGACCGTCATCGCAAATGCCCCGCCCTGCTGGGGTGGTTCCCTTCGCGGGTGCTGAGCAATATACGGTTCCACAGGTAGCCTAACTGGATCTCTATAATCTGAAGCTGCGCGCTGGCCGGGAAGATAAGGGGCTAGAAGACAATCCCTTACTCGATGTCCCACAGCGCCGCAGTGCAAACAAAGTCCTAGTCTCTTTCTACAGCTCTTCCAAAGGTGACCTAGCTTCTTACAGAAATGACAAGTCTGCTGTGTCTCTCTCGGAGGCTGTTGCTGATTATGCTGAACACGGACTGGTGCCTGGTACTGTTGTTGATACTGATACGCCCATGGATGTTGCTGGATAGGAACTGGTGCTAGGTACTGCGGTGGATGCTGAAATGTCCATGGTTGTTGCTGAATATGAAATGGTACTTGGTACTGCTGTTGGTGCTGAATACGGGGGTGCTTGGCTGGTCCTGTGCTACCATTCGTATCTCCAAAAGTATTGTGACTCCTCTTAGGCCTGAGGTCCAGATCCTCTTCTGCAATCTGAGCATCCATCAAGATAGCCTCAAAGGTAGCGGTACGACGACCAGAAGTACGCGACCTAATCTCTCTCGTCAGTCCCTTTCTGAATTTCCGGGCTCGATCTCCTGGGTCCCGAATCATAGACGATGCAAAATGGCTCAATCTACAGAATTCTGCAGCGTACTCGTCGACCGACATGTTTCTTTGAACCAAGTCATGAAAATGACTTTCCAAGGTTCCCAATGCCACGTCGAAAAAGAACTTCTCCTTGAAGAGTTCCTTGAAGGTCTCCCAAGTAAGTCCTTGTGCAGTAATTCTCGGCTCCGTGCGATACCACGTGAGTGCGATATCGAACATCTGACTGCCAGCGGCTTCTATTTGCAAGTTCTCCGGAATCTGGGTCAATCGCAGGCTCCTCTCTGTATCCTCTAGCCAGTCGTCAGCATAGAGTATCCCTTCGGTGCCTTTAAACTCTTGAGGCATTATTCTCTTGAAGTCCACTATAGTGCCTGATCTCTGCTGCTGTTGGCCAGGAAACTGCTGGTACTGTGCTACTCTCTCCAAGGCTTGGAGAGTCACTTGATGAACATTCTCCATGTTTTCTCTCATCAGCTTGGTTTGTGCCTGGTGCGCTTCTGCTTGCACCCTCTGAGCCTCAGCTTGAACTCGCTGAGCATCTGCTGTCACTCTCTGGGCATCTACCATGCCCTGGATCAAGGTAAACATCTGCGTTCCGTCAATGGGCAAACCTCCGGGAAGCGGAGTCGGTGGAGGAGGAAGGTTATCCGTCACAGCTGCGGCAATCTTCTGAACAGGTGGAGGAGGAGGATCCCCGAAAAGTGCAGACACTCCTACGTGCATCGGAGATGTAGGAGGAACTACGGCTGCCTGTCCCTCAGGTGGAGAGGTGTCAGACCCCTCTAAAGCTGATGTTCCCGCTCTCATAGACTGTGTCTGCGGCGACATCCTGAAGACAGATCCCAAAGAATCAATTAAGGCAAAAATGCGATATCATCAAGGAAGGACAGTATAGTTCTTAAGAAGCAACATTCAAGATAAAAGATTGGAAATAAATCCTAGTTGTGATTGCACAGGTCAAAGATACATCCAAGGTCTGATACCTCTATCCCTCTAAGTACCACAGTTCTACCACAAGCACACTCACTGCTAGCTTCCTTACCTACTGCAATCGCTGATACTAGTTATCCTTATCACTCAAGTGCATATCAAATGCAACACACCATACTAAGTACTGCTCTCTCTAATATCATCCTAGATGAACACTTAAGTCAGTTGCAGTGAAATCTCAATTATGCTTAAGCCAACAGATCCTTACACATGCATCTTATTTACTATATACTAATATATCTCTCCCACTATAAGATTTTATCCTCCAAATAAAGTCCTCGAAACTAACTCCTCGAAAATTTTAAAGTAAATGCATACACTTCCTCAAGACCAATTATCTAAATACTGAAATAAAAATTTAATCACTCAAAAATTCTTACAGCTTGTCTAGGTTCATCAAATTGAATCTGAATCCTCAAAAAGTTTTTATAACAACATCTCAACTTCTAAAAATTCCAAAATTTGCAATTTATTTTTTTAATCTTCAATTAAAGATTTAAATCCAGCTTCTGTAGTCCAATAGCTCTAATGTTAATCATTTTTCACTGTCCTCATCGACATGCGTCATCAGATAATACCATAATTCAGTCTGTAAATTCATCTTGACATGAAATCAAACCCTAAAATGATCCAAAATCCTAACTTAATAACTAATCAACAATCAACAAATTCAATATCGATAAGTGAGAATGGACGGAACAAGGGAATGATTTTTAAATGGGAAGTTATAACAAGATTCTCAGGGGTCATCCCAGGAATCTCTCAAGGAATTGTGATTGAGTATTCGCTCTCATCCTAGTATCTATGTCCTAGATTCTATCGCAGGCACGCAATAGTGTAACAAAGATGCCACACTACTACGACATCGCACAACTCGCGAAGCCTGACCTGCATGGGCCACTACTAAAAATGTGTCACGACCCGCACCCGGTTTAGGGGCACGAGTACGTGGGTACGTCCAGCCTACGCCGCAGCATCGACGGTAGAACGCTGTCAAGGTCATGATACTATCTAGCCAATCTCACACAAGCATCCAATCTCCATAAGGAGGCACGGATGACACAAATAAAATGAACACATACTCAATCACAGGATTACAGCACGATAAGATATCGAACAGAAATTAAATACAACACAAGTCAAAAAGCAATAACTTAACTCAATAATTATCCAAGTCATCAAAAATTGCCGGAGACAAATACGGTACCAAATAGTCTACTTAAAGAACTAAAAAAAAATTGTAATTTCCGGCTAGACCTCCGGAATCACAACTAATCTACCAAGTATGCAGCTACTCACCATATGGTCCATAAAGTGTCGGACATCGGTCCTCTAAGGCATAGTCTGGAAAAATGTTTCCAGTCAGGAAGGAGCAAAGTACAAATCTCAAATAACAGTTCCATATAATTGATAAGGACTATAAGCAATAAACATGTAATGCTAGCTACTGAGAAGGCAGTAAAATAAATGCAATGGCAATTAAAGAGAGACAGGCAATGTAAAGAGACGAGCAATAGGCAACATGGTACAGTCAGTGCATGTATGAAAATGGAAAGAACAAGGAACAGTATCATATACGGTGATGTAGTATATGATTTAAAATAGGGAACTGTAATCTATTCTAAGTGTTTGAAATAGTAGTTTCAAAATGTGATCGGCTTGGGAACATGTACGATAGCTACAGGGCCTGGCTAATCATGGGTGAAGAGCATGATTAACACTTACATTGTTCTACACTACAATAAGAGGTTATGATCATATTTCTTACTAACTACTTCCCCGCCCCCAACTAGTACTGTGGATCCAACCATGATACGTCACGATACACGAGCAAGTCCAATCTATCATATACGATGTCTAATATACATGTCGTGTACAATGTCAATACGATAATCAATGTAACATCTCATGACTGCAGATCCAAGCTATACTAGTCCGTGTAGCACAGTGTCAAAGATTCAGTTGTAACATTTCAAGATTATTAAACTTATAGAAATTATCAAGAAATTAGAAATTATCAGAGAATGCACTTGCCTTGGGTCCTTAGCTGGTATTTATGGATGTTCTGTTCCAGAGTATCCCCTGGGTGAACCAACAGTCCTATAACATATCACAAGCAAAACCACATTTGCATCAGATGCTACGCTAACACACAGTCTATAAACACTGAATTTGGGACTACTCTAGGTATGATACTGGCCACCTAGGATTATTTAATATATATATATAAGACACACTACCTATTTAACTAACATTAATACCTACCATATATATACTTGCACCAAAAATGAATACATATACAATATATATATATATACCATTTAATTCATGCATAATATATATATTAGTTGAACAATTATTTATGTACCATATATATGCCAAAATACAATTTACTATATATATATTGTTAACATCATTATTAAAATATACCAAGACTAATACACCCATAGAGTTTATACTATATATATATATATATATATATATATATAGTATAAACTACCAATTATATGCTAAGAATATACTAAATGCTTATACAAAATATATATTAAGATTATACTAATTACTTATACAAAACATATGTATATATATACCATCATTAAAATTAACAATACAGATACTAAAACATTAATTGAAATTATACCTAGTATACATTTTATTAATACATATTATATGAAATGATCCTATATACATACATATACATTAATTACACTAGTGTACATTTTATAAAGTACAATTTTTATGGAAAATACCAGTGTACATATAAGCGTATAAATCATTAATTAATAATTACATATACAGTTAATTAAATACATACCTATACGATTAATTTACACATACATATACAATTAATTCTATATGCTATAATTATACAATTAAATATTAATAAAATAATACTATACACATATACCTACACATTAATATATACAAATACATATTCAAGTATTAACATCTATTTAAATAATACTTATACATATCTTTAATACATTATGTGTATATATATATATATATATATACATATATATATATATATATATATATATATATATATATATATAGAGAGAGAGAGAGAGAGAGAGAGAGAGAGAGAAGGAAGATGGGAGAAGAAGAACTCACAGAGGGTTTGAGCTAGCCGAAAAATGGCCGGAGTTTCTGTTGGCCGCTCGCTGGAGACAGAAGGGAAGTCGGGGACTTGTCCGGGGCGGTGCCGGAGCACTGGCTGACCGGAGGGGGAGAAGCACAGAGGGAGGAGATGATGTTGGTGGTGGTGGGAGTTGTTGATGGCCAGGGTCGCTGATGGTTGACCGCCGGAGTTGAGCAGCGACCGCCGGGGTCTCGGTTGGTGGTGCGAGGGGAGTTGCTCCGAGGTCGGCTGACGCGAGGGGGATGGAGGAGAGCTGCCGGGGTTGAACAGCAGAGAGGGAAGTGGAGGAGCAGCCGGAGCAATGGCAGAGGGAGCTCCGGGCTGGGACTTCGGCCGCCGGAGATCAGTGAAGGTGTTCGGGTCGGGGGAGGGAATAGGAGAAGTCGGGGTCGCTTTGATGGTGGGAGGCCGGAGGGGAAGTCCACCGGAGCAGGGAGTGAGGGGAGGTGCAGGTTGCCGCCGGGGTGTGGCCGGGTGGCCGGAGCACAGAAGATGGAAGATGTGAAGGTTTTTCCCCTCCCTCTATTTGAATTCAAAAACTAAGGGAAGGAAGAAGAAGAAGAAAAAGAAAAGAGAAGGAGAAAGGAAGAAGGAGAAGAAGAAAAGAATGGAGAAAAATTTAGAATGAGGCTACGGTTGTGGAGGCTTGAGGAGGGTGGGGTTACCTAGGTTTTCTAGGGATTAGGATTGATGGTGACAAGACATTAAATAGGATGAGGGTGTGGGTAAATCAAAGGTGAGGATGCACCCAATTAAATGGGTGGTCCAGATTGGTCATGAATAGATTTTCTCATGTGGGAATGAGGGTGATGATTTAATAAAAATTAATAGGGCTCCCTCATTGGTTTAATCAAATGGGTGTTGACACAAAAATGCAAATGTGCAAATTAGCCCCTTTAAATTTGGGTATTTGGACAAACGCATGAAATGACAAAAATTTGGCGGGCGATTCGGTGTCTGGTGTTTTGTAGGGTCAGGGGATGCTGTAAGTTTGGTGTGGGCTCAAATAGCAGGGCGCTGGAATTAAATTGGGATTTTCAGAATTGGTTTAAATAGTATCCTCAATTTAATTAGAATAAAATGCAAGTTGCGTTCTAAAATTAATTAGGAGTACACGGGGCCAAAATCAGGTCAGGTCATCAATACCAATAATGAAGAAGACTCAGAACAAAATATTATCCTAATTTGGGCCGTACGAAAAATTGGTCAGGATTGTCCCTAATTTCAATTAGAACGCACAACGATACAAAATAGGGATTTATTAAATAACGTCCGCGATGATTTTTGTACGGCTAGAAATAATGTACAGGGAGCATAATTATGAGTTATAAAAATAGCAGAATGGAAGGCGGGCATGTCTAGGGCAAGATTGTGAATTTTGTTGGAAGACAAAAGCTAGGGTAGCGCTCCAATTATCGAAGCAAAGGCAATGCGCAAAAATATTAAATAAAAATACGGTAATTAATTACAAACTCCAAGAATTAAATTCTAACTAAATAATTAAATACAAAAATTCCATAATTCTGACAGGTGTTCATCTACTGGCTTCTAGGTCAAGTCTGCTAGCTAAAAATAAATGAACACTGCATCTAATACTATATTTAATCACACATCTCACATAATTATTTAAATAAAAATATTATCATGCAATTTAATTAATTGTAAATACCAAAATATTAAATATTATAAAAAGTCAAAAATACCCCTGTTTTTGAAATGTGGTAGTGACATGCTCTTTGTAAAATAGGTAGCGTATTCCTCCGTTGTACATAAAAGCGGTTTACGCAAGGGAAATGGCAGTAAATGACAGCCTGGGTTGCAGTGCCTTGCCATCATTATAGCCGTCGCCTGGGTAGTCGAACAGCATCCCCTTGTCAGAAGTCGAGACGTCAGGTTCATTACAGGATCTGACAGGTTTATTGCAGGCTTTGACAGGTTCACTTTGGAGAATACGAAGCGTCCCTCGTACACTTCAATGCTGCATTGAAAAGAGGATGAGTTTTACGCCATAAAGGCGATGAAGCCCCTGTTTACGCTGAGGCAGCCTGAATGTACTGTCCTACGTGGATGGTCTTTGAGCCTGTATTTCTCACTGTGCTTTGGCAGAGAAGCTCTGTTTGCACGTTTGAAGGCTCTGAAGTCCTCTGTTTACGCTGCTTTGCATCAATATGCTGCGTAGAGCTTTCAGTGTATTTTTCATGCTTCAACACCTGCGTAAAATCCACAATAGCAGCAACAGCCACGTAAAACTTTGCCTCTCTTCTCCGTGCGTAATTATAATAGTAGCAGTAGCAAACCTATGCGTATAACTCATACGCATAAACTCTTTCTTTCACTGTACGTAAACCCAACCCGCCTAATTCTTTTCTTTACGCGTAATACCAACTCCTTCGTAATATCCTTCACCACTTAAGATTCCTTCACCACGCGTAAAACCACACCTTTTAGAAAATATCAGCAGCAGAAGCAAAACTCAACTTTGCTTTGCTTTGCTTTCCTACACGTGTAAGTCTCTCATTGCACTACTCCTTAACAATATTACTAAATAACCCTCAACCGAAACCAAAACCAATGAAAATAAAGAAAATAGCAGCGGCAGTAGTTTAGTTTCTTAACCACTAAGTTTCCTCCACCGCCTCTTATTCTCTATATATATCCATGTAATACACCCCAAACCCAAAAACCTCACTTCTTCAACTAAAAACACTGTTGGACGTGCACTATCCAGAACTTTTGCTCGGCAAGTATACCTTGCCACTGTACTATTATTTATATTTCAATTAAAGCATGATCCTGTTTTATTTAGTTATTTGCATTGGACCTTGTTTATGAGACTACCCCAGTATTATGGAACATTATTTGTGTCATTCAACATGACACAGTTATTACACGGATTGTGAGTCTCATATAGATCACGGACTACATGACAGGTCTGGCCTCCTGTGCGTATGAGCTGTGCGTTAGGAATAACTTCTGATAGAAACTTTGTATGCTAGTAGACCTGGCAGTTATTTAGAGATTTTATCATGTCATGGATGTGGCATGCTTAGAGCATGGGATGGGGAGAACAACAAGTAAGACATTTGGGCTCTTTTGCACATTCCTTATATTTAACCCGTACGCTCCACCGGAGATACGCGAGATAACCCCTATACTACCTGGCGGCCTCTGTTGTTCAAAAGATGACATACTTTGTAGGCCTCTGATTCTCCGAGAAAATCATGTCAATCCTATTTATGGCCAGATAGCCCACAGGTTGGAAAGTTGTTCTCAAACTACATTCACATAGACGGTTAGGTGACCCAGTAGATATTTATATTTCAGTACTTATTGGCATGTTTATATGTATCTTGTTACGTTCCACTGAGGACCTGGTCCCTTTCCAGATATGGACGAGCAGGAGTACCCACATGAGTACGAATATGGACCTGACTCCACGTATCTGGCTGAGGAGGCCTTACCCTCAGAGTACTTGTGATTTTATTACTGCTGTTTAGATATGTTGCTACTTCAGTAAAGTCATTTTATAGTGGATTTGTTTTCACCTGACTATCAGACTTGATACTTATATTTGGATATTCAATATTATTCAGCCCTTTATTACTATTGATTAATTATGCTGTGGATGAGATATAGATTGTGTATGACTTGTTGTGACAATATATTACCACTGGTGGATTGGATATTCATGTACAGCGTACATATGTATATGTTTTCCATATTGGAGTTTGTATACATACGGCTGGGCGTGTTACGTATTCCTAGTCCTACGTATTTTGGGACTGGGGCGTGACAAGAGGGGAGTAGGAGTTGGTTATATGATCAAAGCCAAACAGTATTTATGTGTATGTCAGTTATGCAACTCACGTATAACGGAGTTATCGTAGATTATTCATGTGCAGTCTAAGCCGATCACATAACGAACTTGTGCTCAAGGCACTTAGCTAGTATTCCTATTTTTTCACATGCAGTTACTTCTCTACTACTTGTATTGTTCCCCAGTTTTACCTTGCAGTTATTTTATCTGTTTCACCATGTATTTACTTTCCTGTGCATCTTGTATACTTTTTTATTGCTAGTCATATACACCTTACCATGCATTTGGAGTTGCTTTCAGAGTTATGCACTTCGCTCCAGTCCTGACTGGGCATATTTTTTCCAGAGAATCCTGAGGATTTTTGCCCGACCTTTTACGGGCTAGGTGTCGAGGAGTGTTGTGACCCGGAGATTAAGGAGGAGCCCGTCGAGGAGACGCCGCTAGGGCCTTAGTTTAGCTAGGTGGGTTTCTCTGGGTTGTTCCCAGTTGGTATTTTGGATGACTGTATTTATTATTTTGTTGCTTCTGTGAGATATTGTAGACTTTAGACTTGGACTGTATATTTGGATATTGTACTTGCTCTCTTTGGTTCTTGTTTCGTTGTTGATATCTTATCGCGCTTTTACTCTTTCCCTAGTTATTGTGATTGAGTATTTATATATATTGCGTGGTTGCCCTCCTTTTGGAGAGGTTATTGACAGGTTTTGTGAGATATATATATTATTGTGACCTAGAACGGACCTAGACAGCGTTCTACCACCAATTCTGCGGCGTAGGCTGGACGTACCCACGACTCATGCCCAATTTTTTGGGTATGAGTCGTGACACAAAGAAACTCTCCGATCCTTGCAAACATCCCTGTCCAGGATAATGCCATCCATGGTCGAGATCTTGCAAGTCCTCGCCAACGGTTCAGTCTCAAGATGATATATCAGGACAAAAGATACTGATACAAAACTATGTGAAGCACCAAAATCAAATAATGCACGAGCTGGAAAAGAATCAAGATAGACTAAACCTGAGATAACATCACCGACTGGCTCCTCCTCCTCGACGGTTAAGGCGAAAGCTCACCCTATCGCTGGATACCTCTCTGATGCTGCTGTTGCTGAGCGATCTGCTGCTGTTATGGTGGTAGATGAGGTCCTCTCTGCTATCCCGCTGGTGGTCTCGCGGGTGCTCTTTGTTCCTGAGCTCTGCCCTGAGCTGGACGAGTTGGAGCTTTAGGACAAGTCCTCAACTGATGGTCTCCTGATCTGCAGAATAAGCACTGGATCAATCAAATCCTGCATGTATCCCATCCATGTCCCTGCTTCTTACAGAATTTGTAAGGAATAGATGGCCTCTGGATTTGGTGCATCTACTGTACCAGGGCTCAAGCTGGTCCATGATATTGCTACCTCGGCTGCTGGAAGTGCCTCTGGTGCTGCTGCTAAAAGTGAGGCTGCTTTATTGGACCCGTGTTGGTACTGGATCCTCCTATGTCCCTCGACCTCTTAGAGCCAAGCTCTAGATCATCCTCTTCCTACTGTGCCTGCCTCAGAATCTCCTCAAAAGTATCGGTGGGATCTCCATTCGTATGTGATTTAATCTCCCGGTTCAGGCCCTTTTTGAACTCCCTGGATCTTCCTCTGGGGTTCTGCCCCCCCACAAAATAGCCTAATCTGCAATACTCTATCGCATACTCATCCGCCATCGTACCTCCCTGACAAGGTATTGGAATTGGCTCTCTAGAGATATCAGAGCCATCTGGAAATAACTTTTTCTTGAAGAGCTCTTTAAAAGCTTCCAAAGTAAGTCCTGGTGATAAGATCCCGGGGTCCGTCCTGAACCAAGTCAACACGATGCCAAACATCATGCTCCCAGCGGCCTCTACTTGCAACCTCACTGGAATCTGTGCCAGCCTTAATATCTTCTATCTAATCATCAGCATAAATAATTGCTTCAATGCCTTTAAAGTCCTTCGTCCCCATCCTTTTAAAATCTATAATAGTCCCCGGCCTCGGCTGCTGCGGGGTAAACAAAGGTCGTACCGTCTGTGGCTGGAACAAGGTGACTCTCTCGACTGTGATAAGCATAATTTGGTGAGAATTCTCAATGCCCTACCTCATAACCTCTGATTGGCGTTGCTGCACCTCCATCATCTGCTGAAAGAGTACAAACATCTGTGTCTGATCGACTGCAGATGGTGGGGGTGGAAGATCCCCTGAAACTGTCGGCACTTCCCTCTGTACAGGAGGTGGAGCACCTCCGAAAGCTGCTACGAAAATGCCCACCTGGATTGGTGAATCTGACCTATGGAATTTAGCTACTGGAATAACGTCTGCTGGTACTGCCCTCGTGGGTGATGAAGTGACCGACCTCGCTACCATTGCACATGAGCGCTGGGAACACGTTTTCGGCAGCATCCTGAAGATAGATTGAACAAAGGAATCATTTTTTGAGTAAGATACGATATTATCAAAGAAGGACATATTTTATTCAAAGTAAAGAAAATATTCAATAGATAAGGATAGCAAAACAGATATTTGGAAGTATTTTCTAATTGTGATTGCGTATAATCTCTGCCTAAATCCTATATCCTAAATCAGGCTCGTAGTAGTACTCTAGGTGAGATCTACTACGATATCGCTCTAATTGCAACTCTATAACGGACCTGCATGGGCCACCACTAAAAACTGTAAGAGTGCATCCAGTATATTAGAGCTGTAGATGCACCATTAGTCATATGTGCATCCGTGCAGTATGTGAAGGCTGGAGTTAGCAGCATGTTGATGAAAGAAGTGAATGCAGCATCAACAATACTTAAGTATTGTATTAAAATGGAGAAATTATGAAGTAGCATCAACTGCAATTTGTTGGGGTGTATCAGACAATGGGATTTGGGTTACAAGTATAGTGATGATAGTAAATTAGTAGTTATAAGTTAAAAGTATTAAAGCATCGATAAGTATTAGTTATTAGTGTGTATCAGTTAGTAATATAAGTTAAGTTAGTATATGTAGATACGTACAGTATCTTATTATATATATATCAATGTTATTAACTAATATAGCTAGTTAGTAGCTCATATGAGTCTAATACATTAGTGTAGGCCTAGAGTTTACCCAGTTTGACTAGTTTGCCCACAAAAGTCAACCTTGACATAGCTTGACTAGTGAGACCTAGTATGGACCTAAAAAATTATCTTTAGTGCATTTTTAGCTTATTTATCATTCTTTACACCCATTGACATGAAATTTACATTTAGGTGTGTATGACACCAGCTCAGATATCGATATATACTATTTTATCAGGACCACATGCGAGTACATTCTCTAATAGTTTCCTTATTTGATATCCTCTATGTTTCATGTCTTTAGTATTGAGATATTTGTTTCTTGACACGATGGTTTCACGGATTGGTATACATGGATCTTGGTAATGAGATGTTATTATCATGGTTACACAGTGATTGTCGTATCGTGCTTCATGAATACTCAGTAATTACCGTAATATCTTGGTGATTATATAGACCGTGATCATAGTGCATGATATTATAGACCATACAGTATGATAACATGTTATAACGTGTCATGATTTGGATCCGTGTACTAGTCGGGGGTTGGGGAAGTATTAGTGGATATGTGATCATACCATATAGCCCATGATTTAGTGTACCCCATAATCGTTAGTAGATCATGCAACTCACGCGTGATCACGCTAGCTCACCTTTTATATATAGCCCATGTTAGGCCCAAGCTGATCACATTATCTTACTAATATTTTAAGGCACATTTATAAATATTGTTTCCTTTATTCTAGTCATTACATTATTGTTCCTCACTATATTGTTCTTATTTCTTGCCATTACTCCACTATGATATTATTTTTTATGATATATGCTAGTTCAGTTACTTTCATTATTTATTTTCATTGCTATTGTAGTTTTATATTTTTTGTCAATTATTGGAACTGCTATTAGGGGTGTACTTCGCTCCAATCCCGACTTGATATATTTTTTAGATGATTAATTAGAGGACTGGTATTTTACGCATTATGGACCACATGATGGTGAGCTGGTTGAGTTATCACCCGTAGAACCTGTTGAGTTAGTACCAGCAGTTGATAAGGCATAGTTAGTTATTCATGATGTTGTATATGTCAGTTAGACTTTGGCATTGTATTATTATTTGATGTCTTGTGTTAAGATTAGAGTTGGACTTGTGATATATTGTGACTTTATCTCTTTCCTTCTATTCCACATCGTGCCATATCATCCTCTAGTTTGTTATTGTGATTGAGTATTGTTTACCATTATCATATTATCATTGTGTCCTTCATTTGGGAGTTGATATATCTTGACAGGTACATTATATATATTGTATAAGATATTTATATAGTATTATTGACCTAGACAATATTCTACCATCAATGTTGCGACATAGGATAGATGTACCCACGTACTCGTGCTCCTACACCTGGTGCAGGTCATGACAGAATAAAATACAAGGAGTTCTCTTACTTAGCTCCAGAATACTTTGTGTAATGGTCAGTCATGCTTCCAACAAAATTGACGCATGCTAGTTGGCTATGCTACAAAGAGTCCAGCCGTATAAGGATCATGCCGCATTAAAGCCTCGGCCGCATATAGCGCAGGCCGCATAAAAACTTCATCTTCTCCAGATAGCAAGTTCAGACATGGCAGAAAAGCTCCATAAATTAAAAAATTATTTTTTTATAAAAACTTTATTTTAACTCCGAATCAAGTAAAACAAAAGCCAAAATGCTCGAAATAAAGTGCTCCATCAACGAAAAAAATTTAATTTTCTAAAATACCATGTTTTAGTAGAACAAAACCATAAAAAAAAATATAAAACCCATGAAAACTCTAAACTTTAAATGTAGATCTACTCATATCTAGCCATCAAAACCAAAAACTCAAAGTATTAAAAGTTTTAAGATTCATAATGCACACATATTAGACTAATAAAATGCAAGGGAAGATCAAGAATAAAAAATCAAGAGGTTTCTCCATCTAATGCAAGGTGTACTTGCCTAAAATGAAGGAAAGAGGAAAATGAGAGAATGAGGGAAGAGAGAGAGAAAAGAAGTTAGCTTATATATACTAGGGTTGAGGTTTAGACCATAGGTTCACTCATGACCAAACCAACCTAATAATTAAACTATGAGTCTAATTGAACAAAGAATGAGTCTAGTCTCCATGACATGCAATCTAATCACCATGCAAGCAAGAATTAATATAAGCAGAAAAACTAATATGTCCCAAATACGTATATCGGGAACAGGGAGTGACATCCCTGACCACCTTAGAAAATTTTTGTCCTAGGAATTTGAATCCAAGTATTGCTAGAGAAGTCAGGACAAGCACGATACTAATCTACAAGCTAATCTACACATATAAGCAATAACTCATAATGAAGCAAAGCAACATCACAACACATAGGTGATCGATGATCACAAAATCTGAGATATGAAGGCGTAAGAAGGAATATATCTTCTGAATCAAACATGTGCGGGTAACGGGATTGAATATCATCCTCGCGCTCCCACGTCGATTCCCCCAAAGGGTGATGGCCCCAGGCAAATCAGACAAAGGAAATAGTTCGGTTCTTGAGTACCTTATCCCTTCGGTGTAATATGGATATGGGTTGCTCCTTACAAGATAAGTTGGAACCAACGACTAATTCAGAGTGATTGAGGATATGACTCAAATTTGAAACATACCTACACAACCGAGACACATGAAATACATCGTGTACCTCAGGTAGCGATGGCAAAAGGGCAAGACGGTAAGCAACATCGCCTACCCTCTCGAGAATATATAATGGACCTACATATCGCGGACTATGCTTTTCGCGGACCCCAAATTTAATGACTCCATGGGTTGTCAAAATTCGTAAGAAGATGTGGTCGCCGACACAAAATTCTAAAGGCCTACGATGTTGATCTGCCTAATGCCGATGCCTATCTTGTGCAACTTAAAGTCGCTCTCTTATCTTCTTGACAACTTATACTATCTGTGTGATCATCTCAGGGCCTAACATCTTTCGCTCACCTATGTTATCCCATGCCAATGGTGGCCTATACTTTCTCCTATATAATGCCTCGAAGGGTACCATCTGAATATTGGCCTGGTAACTGTTGTTGTACGAGAACTCAACGAGATAAAGGTGATCCTCCCAAGACCCTCCAAAATCTAAAGTGCAAACTCATAACATATCCTCCAACGTCTGTATGGTCCTCTCTGATTGACCGGTTATTTGAGAATGGTAAGCAGTACTGAACCTCAATTTAGTGCCCAAACTCTAGTGCAAGCACTTCCAAAAGTGTGAAGTGAACCGAGTGTCTCGATCTTATACAATACTCACTGGGATACCGTACGGTCTTACTATTTGTCGTATGTACAATTCTGCCAACTGCTCTGTGGATAGTCCTACTCGTAAAGAAAGAAAATGAGCTACTTTCGTGAGACGGTCTACTATTACCCAAAATGCATTATGACCAGTCAGGGATCTAGGTAAACCAGTCACAAAGTCCATTATGCTATGTTCCCACTTTGACTCCGGAATAGAAAGTGCTTGTAATAATCATGCCAATCTTTGCTGTTCGACCTTCACTTGTTGACATATCAAACATCGAAAGACTAACCGTACTATCTCTCGCTTCAACCCATTCTACCAAAATTATTGTTTGATGTCTTGATACATCTTGGTGCCTCCTGGATGTATTGAATACTGAAAACTATGTGCCTTTGTCATAACTTCTTGACGAATATCTTCATTTGGTACACAAAGACGATTCCCCAATCTAAGGGTCCCATCTTCATGAATCGATAACTCCTTCCTGAGACCAGACTCACATCCTGCCCATAGCTTTTGAATCTTTGGGTCCTCTTCATGAGCTTTCATGATTCTTTCCACCAAAGTAGATTATACTTATAAGGTAGCCAAAATCCCTATGCCCTGCGAAAGTACTACCTTAATACCAATTTCTTGAAGATCATCTAATATAGGTCGTTGCGATGTCAACATAAATACGTTGCTTCTCCAGCTAAGTTCATCTGCTACTACATTAGCCTTGCCCGGATGATATTGAAGTTCCACATCATTGTCCTTTATTAATTCTAGCCACCTCATCTGCCTCATATTCAAGTCCTTCTGAGTAAATATATATTTTAGACTTTTATGGTCCGTAAATGTCTCTACCCGATCACCATAGAATTAGTACCTCCATAGTTTAAGCGCAAATACCACAGTTACCAATTTTAAGTCATGAGTTGGATAGTTCTTCTTATGATCTCAAAGCTGCCAAGATGCATAAGCTACCACCCTTCTATGTTGTATCAGTACACACCCTAGTCCTTTACCAGATGTGTCATAATATATTTTAAACCCTCCGAAAGCTACTGGAAGCATGAGAATCGGTGCTAAAATTAGTCTCTTCTTTAATTCTTCAAATACAGTCTGGCACTCTATTGACCAATCAAACTTATCCTCCTTGCATGTCAAACGAGTCAATGGTGCTAAAATTCTTATAAAATCTGACATAAATTTTCTGTAGTATCCTGCCAAGCCGAGAAAACTACGTACTTCTGCCAATGTCTTAGGAACTGGCCAACTCTCTGCAGCCTCAACCTTCTTTGGGTCTACTGTCATTCCTGCTTTAGAGATGATATGACCCAAGAATGATACGTGATCCAACCAAAACTCATACTTGCTAAGTTTTACGTATAACTAGTGCTCCCTCAGATTCTGCAAGACCTTTCGAAGGTGTTCTTCATGTTCCTCCTCGCTACTAGAATAAACCAGAATATCGTCTATAAAAACCACCACGATTTGATCTAAATGCGACATGAAGATGTGGTTCATCAAATCGATAAATATCGCTGGAGCATTAGTCAGTCTGAATGGCATAACTAATAACTTGTAATGCCTATATCATGACCTGAATGATGTCTTGCGTATGTCTTACTCCCGAACTATTACTTGATGATACCCTGATCAAAGGTATATCATGGAGAAAACCTTAGCCATGCTTAACTAATCAAACAAATCATCGATTCTTGGTAATGGATACTTGTTCCTCACTATCACTGCGTTCAGCTGTCTTTAGTCGATACATAACCGGAATGACCCATCTTTCTTCTTCACTAGAACCATTGGAGCTCTCCAAGGTGATCTACTGGTTCAGATAAATTTCTTCGCCTTCAGCTCTTCTACATGTTGGTACAGTATGTGTAGCCCTGATAGTTCCATCTGGTGAACTTTATATGATATTGGTCATGCCCTCGGAATCAACTCTATAAAGAACTTCATATCTCTTATTGGGGGTAAACCTGGAAGTTTATAAGGAAAGACATCTAGAAATTCTTGGACTATCCCAGGAATCTACTATTCGTCTACTACTGCTACTGTTGTAACTTTGTCTTCATATCGATCCCTTATGATTCTTTTAAGGACAAAATCCTCTGTGCCTGGGATACTAAATAATACTCTACCCCTATAGCAAACTATCGTAGCATGACTATCTCTCAGCCAGTCCATGCCTAGAACAAAATGAAGTTACCCATAGGGAACTAGATTAACTTGGCGTATAATAAATGCCCACACACTACGATTGGATATGCTACACATGTCATGCCTCGATCTTTCGCAGGTAATCGGCCATCCCCACTAGGTGCGAATCATCGCGCTAGCACTCCCGCAGGACGATCGTTCCCATTTGGGCGTGATGCCGCACGAGCGTAAGTCGCGCCCGTGCAAGGACATGATTTGAACAAGCAATAAAATGACTAAGCCACAAAGTCGCATAGATAGTCCGAGTGTAGTAGAATAAGAAACGTACAGGTGATTGGTAACAAGTTCACAGAGTCGTTAGTAGCGGAAGCATTAAATAACACATGTATAGAAATAAAATAAGCTCTTTATTGATATTGAACAAGAATTACAAGCGACACAAGGTCGAGATTACAAGTCGCTCAAGCCTCTCTCACTTGAAATGATAAAAGCATGCCAAGTGGTTACATTTATGGAATGATACATAGACGATGTTCTAACATTATGTCTTGTATATGTGCTTCAGTTTCGGACGCACCGTTCCAAGGCTTCAAAGTAAACTCTACGCCTTAGCACGCACAAAAGAGATTTTCGTATCGAACGAGGTTCTCCCGCACCTTACAAGCAATCTGGTGGGTTATCAGTACATAAATACACTGGTAGGAAGGCTTCTTGTCCGCTCGACAAATCCAAACACGTTATATAGGTTTTGTGCACCATCTATTATGTTACCTTTCTAATCTTGCCTTAGGATCAGTTTTATGGCATAATAAAAAGCCTAAATTGTGTGGTAGTGCATCGTGCGATATATGAGTAACATGGCGATACTTACCAACTTACCATCCATCATTTCCTGTCCAAGAAAAACTAAGTTAAATCAAGCACGGTCATTGTCACCCACACTTTTTCAATTAAGGGTAGTTTGGTAAATTAACATGGGTATTTTATTTTAGGATTATTATATTAAATATTGTGCATGTATAAATACTAATTATTGTATTATTTATTTATTGTTAGATGTAGTATTTATTTTGGACTAGTGTAGTGGACCTAAATAGTTAGTTTAGATGCATGGACCCAATATTTAATTCTAGTTTAGATTGATCCCAACTAATTACTGAAACCAATTAGACTAGAATCTTCCCTCATTAATTAATTTTTTTTATGAGAGGCCCCAAGGGGTGTTTTGGTTATTCCATAGTAACTTGGAGGAGGGGCAAGGGGCCGACCACCTTTAGGAAGGAGAGAGAGAGAGTCTCTCTCTTCTCATTTTGATATTCAATCTAGATCTAGCATTTTTCCCTTCCAAATTCTTCATTTTTATACCAATTCATACTCAATTTCTTTCCAATTCCTTTCCTATTCTTCATTGGAGGCTACTAGAAGCAAGGATCTAAAATGAGGAGCAAGGACCTACAATTCAGTTTTCCCTCTTTAATTAGGTTCCAAATCTGTGATTTAACCATAAGAAACTACCCCATATGCTAAGGCTACCCATAAAAAATGGAATTAGGTTCATAGGAGGCCTGTGGAGGAAGTTATGTGGTATTTTGTGTCAATTTTGGGGGAATTCCGAGATTGGCACATCTTGTATTTGTCAAATGGTCAATTAGACTAAATTGACATATGTTTGCTTATGTGTGACTAGTATCATGTCCATAATTGGATACGTGTAGGCCGTATCTCGATAATTTGGCGATACATGATATTTTGGGAGTTTTTCTCCGACACGGAGGTTTGAGCATATCACATCTTAATACGGACATGTAGTTGATCAATTAGTTCTTCATATCATTCATAATTAGTATTTTAGACTTGCTCATATCCTTAAGGATATATTTGGTTGAGTGGTGGCGCCGTATCACAAGTGTATCATAGAATGAGTGTGATACGAATGCGGTGCACTCCACGTGTTTGTTCATTGTGCCTCAATTCAATGTAACTTGTGTATACCTATTAGATGTGATATATTAGATATGATATATCTATGTATATGTATATGTGTATATATCTATATTATATTATATAGGTATGTATATATAGCTATGTGTCTCTGTGTTATATATATATATGAGTTATCTATATGTATATATATATGAGGGAGTATATATATATATATATATATATATATATATATATATATATATATATATATGTGTGTGTATAGAGAGAGAGTGTATATATGTATTGATATCTATATAGGTATCCATATGTGTGTGTGCATATGGTTATATGTGTGTGAGTGATTGAGTGAGCAATATTGAGAAGAGGTCGGGCACCAATTTAGAGCATCCATTCACAATGAAGAGCCAACTGTGTAGCAATGCACAACATGAGGCATTGAATACTGTACTGAAGAGTAGTGCAGCTGTACTGAAGATCAACAGCAACAGCAAGCAGCATGTTGCTGCAACAATAATTCAGCAGTGCATCAGTAGCCACTGCATCCAGCAATGTGCAGTACAGTAGCTGAGCAGTAGGGGCAGGGAGCTACACATCAAGGCAGAGAGAGCAGTGCATTCAACACTGCAGCAAGTGCAGATTGCATTAAGAAGTAGTTTACAGGTGCAGGTGCATCAACTGAGTAGCATGAGCAGCTAGCAATGCACATCAAGCAGTACAATACAACAGTATCAGCAGAGTACAATAGAGTTAGCTACAACAGTAGCAATATCAGTAGTAGAGCATTCAGATATTAGCACTGAGCAGCAAGGTTAGGTCAAGACAGAGGTAGGGGTTTAGTTAGTTGGGTTTAGTAGTTTAGCTAGTAGTTATCAGTGAGTTCAGTTGGTTAGTTGTTAAGATATAACTATATAGTAAGTAGTTAAATACTAGTTAGTCTAAGTAGTTATATATATATATATATATATATATATATATATATATATATATATATATATATATATATATATATATATATATACTTGTTAGAATGTAGTATATGTATCTATGTATTGATTTGTATTATATTATAAGTAATTAGTAGTATGTAATAGTTTAGCTATATGTTAGCATATAGTTAGTGTTTGGGTATTAGCTATATATAAATTAGGATTTGAATTACCTTGGGATACCAAGGTAATGTCAAGGTAATTGGTCGATACCCAAGGTATTGGGTTTGAGTATCGAGATGTGTGTGTAGGTAGTGAGATACTCATTGGTTCATAGCCAAGGTATCCTATTTGCATTAGTTAGCTTAGATACTATACGTATTGTCTTGTATATATATAAATTAGTATTTTTATATTAAAAAATTGTGTATCTTGTGATACGATGTTTTGGTTGTATCTTAGTATCTTAGTATCTTAGTTTAGCTAGTATGGCCTAATTTTATAGTGCATTGACCTAATATCCTAGAGTTGGACTCACACAACCTAAACATAGCTAGTTTGACCTAGAGTTGACCTAGTTTGACTATTTTGACTTAGAAATGACTTCATGACCTAGAATTGAGATAGTTTAACTTATTTTCATTCTAGAACCTTGTATTGATGCATATACCATATATAGGTCTGTGTCACACCAGCTTGGGCATCGAGAGACACACCTTGTTATGGACCTCAGGCGAGTACATTTCTCTGTTATTTTTATTTCATATTAGTGTATATATCTCATGTTTTAGAAATGTATACTTGATTCTGACACAATAGTTTCACGGACTGGTACTATATGGATCCTGTCAGGAGATGTTATCCCCTACCGTATTCAGAGGATACTCCTGCACATATATTTCATCATGTATATTGGGTATTGATTATTTATATTTTATGTTCACATACTGCTCGTCTTCTGTGTGCTGATTCTTTTATACACACTGCTCGTGTTCAGTGTGCCTATATTCATGTTCGTAATGTGTCGTGATTAGATCCATTGGTATTAGTTGGGGATGGGGGAGTAGGAGTTGATTATGTGATCAAAGCCCAGTGTTATTCGTGTACATGTCGATTATATACCACACTTGTAATCGAGTTACCTTATTGTTCGTGTTCAACCTAAACCGATCATATAATAAACTTGTTTTCTGAGGCACATTAGTTTAGATTTCAGTTATTCATTTATATTATATATATTCTTATTGTTGTTCTTCATTCAAGTACATTATCTGTTCTCTTTAGTTCACTTCATTAATATGTTTAGTTATCTTGTATTCTTTTCTATTATCTGTTTTATATGCTCGATTATGTATTTGAAACTACTTTCAGAGGTATATACTTCGCTCTAATCCTGACTGGATATATTTTTCCAAATGATTGGCTCATAGATCAGTGTCCTATATTCTATGGACCGCAGGACGGTGTACCTTTAGAGGAAACTCCTTTAGACCAGGATGACTTAGTTACAGAGCCTGAGGAGGTTTAGTTTATATTTTGGTGGACTTGTATTAGACTTCATTGAGATTCATAGCATATATATTACTTTTGGATTATATCTTGTTTCTTTTCTTCGTTATTCCATTCGTGTTCTATCGTCCTTAGTTTATATTATGATTGAGTTTAGTTACATTTGTGAGATACCATATTGTTCCTCCGTTTGGAGTTGAGATGATTGACAAGTACCATATTTATATTGTTGAGATGTTTAGTTAGTTAGAATTGACCCAGACAATGTTCTACCGTCGATGCTGCAGCGTAGGCTGGGCGTACCCACGTACTCGTGCCCGAATATCTAGGTGTGGGTCATGACAGGCATATATATAATGAAATTCAAGGCAATAACATAAGCAAGCAGAGTGTCATGTGGGAGGTACTATTTCAGAAGCACGAGTTATACAGATTACTTAGGTGTGTATCATTGGATGTTCAAGTGTTCAATTATGCATAAGTATGTTATACTCATGATCGTTCAGGTGTTTCAGATGTAGTTATAGGTACATATGTATTACATAGAGCTGTCACCTATAATGTAATAATTTGCATGGAGGTTGCCATAATCGAGCCAACTTAATCTATATGACAGAAGGTCACTGGCATGATGCAATAAAGGACAGTATAGTCTTGAGGCAAAGATGATGTACAAGCAAAACATGTGGTACTGTACCCATCCCACCCATAACAGACGACTACCAGACGACTACATCTAGATCGGATCGGCTCTAAGGCCCCGACGACCGTCCGCGAAACTAGATTCAAAAATCCACCTTGTGCACAAGTTGTCCGTGACCATGCGTATCCTCAAGTTTGTCACGCCCTGATTCTGAAAGGGTTAATCATCTTCGCTGGATCCTTTACGAAACCGATCGTCCTCGCTGGGGCGTGATGCCGTGTGAGCCTGGAGTTGCGCTGACACAAGGCAAGAACGTGTAGTGATTGGAAATAATTTGAAAACACAAGTTAGAAAATACATTCACAGATAGTTGAACACAAGTATAGGAAGAAACAAGCTTTTGATAATTAAGAGTAATTTATATAGAGTTTACATTTAATGTGCCTCTTGACTACTTGGTTTGCATTACAAAAGAAAACTCAAAAGGCAGGGCACGCTCCATCGGATAGCCTCGTCGTTCATACATTATGCCCTTGTATAGGTTGAAAATCTATGCTTCTAAAATGAACTGACTTCAACTATACTTCAAAATAGAGGTGCTCCTAACGCCTCCTCATATATCTACTAGCGTTGCACCGCCTGAGTGCCTGAAATAGTTGCCTATAATAAATTAGCATGTGTTCTATTCAATGCGGTCATTGGTGTGATCGACACCAAGGGAACTCATCCAAAGCATTGCGGCGTGCCCTGTCAGCCCGGGTAGCAAGCCCTGCTGAAGGTCCCATAACGCATCGTGACTAGCACGATCAAATATTTCCCTTGGGTTAATACGTTTATAGTGCCCCAGAATACCATTTCGAGGAAAATGACAAACCTTGTGCACAAGTTATCCCAGACCATGCAAATGCATGAACAATTCAAATATCATACAATGCATGAATTGAAATAGAAGAAGTAAAGCAGCAATATATATACTTATGCAACAGTTCATATTTTCTTAAGCCATTTCCGATTTTGGTATCCCGTAGGTCCAAACTCTATCCGAGGCATCAGGCCGCAACCAATAACCTAATTTCTTTATAAAGAAGCTCGTGTTTATAAGGTGTTAAGAATACAAGTATAGTCTACAATTCCTATGTTCCTTTCTTAGTGACTGACATGCATTTTGGCTAAAAATTTTCTAGGTGTTCAGCCGGGCATCTTCGATTGAACATTTGAAATATTAGAGATGTGGATATGAAGAAGTAGGAAAGAAGGGTCCGAACCATTCTCTGGTTAAGAGAAAGTGCTGAAAGAAGGAGTCCTGCCTAGCGACGATCAAACGTTAGTTACGCGGACCTGCAACAGCACGAGCACAGAGTTAGAATCCTTTGCCTATCCTTCCTTCTGAACTCCCCAAGAATAAAAGCTCCAAATGAGAAAGCCAATAGCAAAAATCAAGCAAATCAAAAGCAACACCAAACCAAAATCCCAAAGCGACATTAAGAAAACCAAGCAACAAAGCACAAAAACTATTGGACTTATTTCAATAGAGGCCTATCCATGAGTTGGAAATGATCATCGCATTTCGTTTATGGTAAGAGGATGCCAAAGAGCTAAACTCTAAACTATGACCCAGACAGACTAGTCATAAGCCCAATTATATAGTGCACATCCCGGTCGGATCAGGATTTCAGGCACTACATAATACACCACTAAGAAAAAGTTTCGTCCCAAAACTTAAGAATAAGGCCTTACCTCCGACTGAACGAACAATGAAGGATACTTCTCCTTCATCTTCGACTCCATCTTCAAAGTTGATTCCTCAACTAAATGTTTCTACCACAGTATGTGAACTAAGGACATCGTACGGTTCTGAAGCACTTTCTCCTTACGATCCAAAATCTGCACGGGCTCTTCTGAGTACGATAAGTCCGTGCGCAGTTCCAATTGCTCGAAGATAACCACATGACTTAGGTCATGCACATACTTTCGAAGTTGAGATACATGGAAGACATTATGCTCTTCAGCCAGGGCAGGAGGTATTGTAATCCGGTATACCACAACTGCCACTCGTTCCAGTATCTCAAAGGGGCCAACAAACCTGGGACTCAATTTTTCCTTAACACTGAAGTGCATCACCATAGCATCGGTGTCACTTTCAAGAAGACATGATCTCCAACCATAAACTCCAAAGGTCTACGATGAGCATCGACATAGCCCTTCGGTCGGCTCTGTATAGTGCAGAGTCTTTCTCGAATCAAACAAACTTTCTCAACTGCCTGCTCTATCAGCTCGGTCCCGAGTACCTGCCGCTCGCCGACTTCGTCCCAAAAGATTAGATATCGACACTTGAGCCTATAGAGCCCTTTATACGGTGCCATCTGGATGCTCGATTGGTAACTATTATTGTATACGAACTTCGCCAACAGAAGCCCAACTAGTCTTTAGATTGATCGTACACAGTCGCAACATATCTTCAAGTATCTAATTCTTCCTTTCTGTCTGTCCATCAGTCTAGGGGTGGTATGTGGTACTGAACTTTATCTTGGTACCCAAAGCAGATTGTACGCTAGTCTAAAAACAAGATAAGAAATGTCCATCACGATCTAAGACGATTGAGGCAGGTACTCCGTGTAGTCGAATAATTTCGTCAATGTAAATCTGTGCTAACCGATCGACTCTCCAAGTAACTTTGATAGGGAGGAAGTGGACAAATTTGGTCAAACGATCAACTATGACCCAAATCGCATCATGCCCCCGCGGCGTCTTCCGAAATTCTATAATAAAATCCATAGCAATGTTGTCCCATTTCCACTCGAGAATAGCGAGGTTATGAAGCTCCCCGCCGGGCCTCTGATGTTCAGCTTTCACCTGTTGACAGGCCATACACTATGACACAATGGTTGCCATATCCTGCTTTATACCGTGCCACCATAAGGTCCTGTGTAAGTCCATATACATCTTGGTACTCCCCGGATGCAAGGAATACTTCGCATAGTGTGCCTCTGTCATAATTTCCCTTCGGAGTACTGGGTCGCTTGGAACACATAATCTTTCTTTTATCTGTAAGGCCCCATCTTCGCCTGCCATAAAGTCGGACGTCTTTCCTGCTGAGATCAGCCCACGTACCTCGTTAGAAACTGATCGTCCGTCTGAGCAGATTTGATTCTATCACACAAACTCGGTTCAAGATGGAGTGGTGCCAGCTGCACTCCTTGATGCCAAACTCGAAACTCGATGCCTATCGCCTCTAGATGCTGAAGTAAGATGTTGTTTATGGATAGCGAGCCCACATGCTTCTGACTTAGAGCATCGACAATAATGTTTCTCTTGCCCAGCGTATATGCGATCGTCAGGTCATAGTCCTTATTCAATTCTAGCCAGCGCCGCTGCCGGGGGTTCAGTTCCCGTTGGGTGAATAGATACTTGAGGCTCTTGTGGTCTGTATAGATTTTGTAAGCAATACCATAAAGATAATGCTGCCACAACTTTAGTTCAAACACAATTGCTGCCAATTCCAAGTCATGTGTTGGGTAGTTTTTTCTTGTGCGGCTTCAGTTGTCTGGAGGTGTACGATATTACCTTATCCCTTTACATGAGAACACACCCTAAGCCGAGTCCCGAAGCATCGCTGTATATCTGAAACTCTTCTACCCCATCCAAAAATACAAGATTTGGAGCTGAAATATTGTTTTGCTTGTAATATGTTTATAGGACTGTGGTACCCAGGGGATACTCTGGAACATGACATCCATAAATACCAGCTAAGGACCCAAGGCAAGTACATTCTCCGATAATTTCCAATTTCTTGATAATTTCTATAATTTCAATAATCTTGAAATATTACAACTGAATCTTTGACACTGTGCTACACGGACTAGTATAGCTTGGATCTGCAGTCATGAGATGTTACATTGATTATCGTATTGACATTGTACACGACATGTATATTAGACATCGTACATGATAGACTTGACTTGCTCGTGTATCGTGACATGTCATGGTTGGATCCACAGTACTAGTTGGGGGCAGGGAAGTAGTTAGTAAGAAATGTGATCATAACCTCTTATTATAGTATAAAAAATTGTAAGTGTTAATCATGCTCTTCACCCATGATTAGCTAGGCCCTGTAGCTATCGTACATGTTCCCAAGCCGATCATATTTTAAAACTACTATTTCAAACACTTAGAGTAGATTACAGTTCCCTATTTTAAATCATATACTACATCACCCGTATATGATACTGTTCCTTGTTCTTTTTATTTTCTTACATGCACTGACTGTATCATATTGCCTATTGCATGTCTCTTTACATTGCCTGTCTCTCTTAAATTGCCATTGCATTTATTTCACTGTCTTCTCAGTAGCTAGCATGGCATGTTTTATTGTATTATAGACATTATCAATTTAATGGAACTGTTATTTGAGATTTGTTCTTTGCTTCTTCCTGACTGGAAATATTTTTCCAGACTATGCCTTAGAGGACCGCTGTTCGACACTTTATGGACCATATGGTGAGTAGCTGCAGTCTTGGTAGTCTAGTTGTGATTCCGGGAGGACTAGCCGGAAATTTCTATTTCTAGTTTGTTCTTTAAGTAGACTATTTGGTACCGGATTTGTCTCCGGCATTTTTGATGAGACTTGGTTATTTGTTGAGTTAGATTATTACTTTGACTTGTGTTATATTTAATTAAATTTCTGTTCGTTATCTTATCGTGCTGTAATCCTGTGATTGAGTATGTGCTCGTTTATTTGTGTCATCCGTGCCTCCTTATGGAGATTGGATGTTGTGTGACATTAGCTAGATAGTATCAAGACCTTGACAGCGTTCTACCGCCGATACTGCGGTGTAGGCTGGACGTATCCACGCACTCGTGCCCCTAAACCGGGTGCGGGTCGTGACACGTTTTTAGTGGTGGCCCATGCAGGTCAGACTTCGCGAGTTATGCGATGTCGTGGTAGTGCGACAACTTAGTTGTACTACTGCGTGCCTGCAATAGAATCTAGGACATAGGATACTAGGACGAGAGCAAATACTCAATCACAATTCCTTGAAAGATTCCTGGGATGACCCCTGAGAATCTTGTTAAAATTTTCCAAATTAAATCATTCCCTTGTTCCGTCCAATCTCACTTGTTGATATTGATTTGATTGTTGTTGATTGGTTATTAAGTTAGGATTTTGGTTTCATAGAGGGGTTTGATTTCATATCAAGATGAATTTACTGAATTATGGTATTATCTGATGACGCATGTCGATGAGGACAGTGAAAAAAGATTAACATGAGAGCTATTGGACTACAGAAGGTGGATTTAAATCTTTAATTGAAAAAAATAAATAAATAAATTGCAAATTTTTGGAATTTTTAGAAGTTGAGATGTTGTTATAAAAACTTTTTGAGGATTCAGATTAAATTTGATGAACCTAGACAAGCTGTAAGGATTTTTGAGTGATTAAATTTTCATTTCAGTATTTAGATAATTGGTCTTGAGGAAAGTATATGCAATTTTTACTTTAAAATTTATTCGAGGAGTTATTTTGAGGAATTTTATTTGAGGACAGGATTTTATAGTGGGAGAGATATATTAGTATATAAGTAGATAAGATGCATGTGTAAGGATCTGTTGGCTTGAGCGTGATTGAGATTTCACTGCCAACTGGCTTAGGTGTTCATCTAGGATTGTATTAGAGAGAGAGCAGTACTTAGTATGATGTGTTGTATTTGATATGCACTTGAGTAATAAGAATAACTAGTATCAGCGATTGCAGTAGGTAAGGAAGCTAGCAGTGAGTATATTTCAAGTGGAACTGTGGTACCTAGGGGATAGAGGTACCAACCTTGGATGTATCTTTGACCTGTGCAATCACAACTAGGGTTTATTTCCAACCTTTTATCTTGAATGTTGCTTCTTTAGAACTGTACTGTCCTTCCTTGATGATATCGCATTCTTGCCTTAATTGATTCTTTGGGATCTGTCTTCAGGATGTCGCCGCAGACAAGGTCTATGAGAGCGGGAACATCAGCTTTAGAGGGGTCTGCCACCTCTCCACCTGATGGACAGACAGCCGTAGTTCCTCCTACATCTCTGAAGCACGTAGGTGTATCTGCACTTCTCGGGGATCCTCCTCCCCCACCTGTTCAGAGGATTGCCGCAGCTGTGACGGACAACCTTCCTCCTCCACCGACTCCGATTCCCGGAGGCTTGCCCATTGACGGAACGCAGATGTTTACTTTGATCCAAGGCATGGTAGATGCCCAGAGAGTGACGGCAGATGCTCAGCGAGTTCAAGCTGAGGCCCAGAGGGTGCAAGCAGAAGCGCACCAGGCACGAACCGAGCTGATGAAAGAAAACATAGAGAATGCTCATCAAGTGACTCTCCAAGCTTTAGAGAGAGTAGCACAGTACCAGCAGTTTCCTGGCCAGCAACAGCAGAGATCAGGCACTATAGTGGATTTCAAAAGGATGATGCCTCGAGAGTTCAAAGGCACCGAAGGGATACTCTACGCTGACGACTGGCTAGAGGATATAGAGAGAAGCTTGCGATTGACCCAGATTCCGGAGAACTTGCAGATAGAAGTCGCTGGCAGTCAGATGTTCGATATCGCACTCACGTGGTATCGCACAGAGCCGAGAATTACTGCGCCAGGACTTACTTGGGAGACCTTCAAGGAGCTCTTCAAGGAGAAGTTCTTTTCCGACGTGGCATTGGGAACCTTGGAAAGTCAGTTTCATGACTTAGTTCAAGGAAACATGTCGGTCGACGAGTACGCTGCAGAATTCTGTAGATTGAGCCGTTTTGCATCGTCCATGATTCGGGACCCAGGAGATCGAGCCCGAAAATTTAGAAAGGGACTGACGAGAGAGATTAGGTCGCGCACTTCTGGTCGGCGTACCGCTACCTATGAGGCTATCTTGATGGATGCTCAGATTGCAGAAGAGGATCTGGATCTCAGGCCTAAGAGGAGTCACAATACTTTTGGAGATACGAATAGTAGCACAGGACCAGCCAAGCATCCCCGTATTCAGCACCAACAGCAGTACCAAGTACCATTTCATATTCAGCAACAACCATGGACATTTCAGCATCCACCGCAGTACCAAGCACCAGTTCCTATCCAGCAACATCCATGGGCGTATCAGTATCAACAGCAGTACCCGGCACCAGTCCGTGTTCAGCAGAATCAGCAACAGCCTCCGAGAGAGACACAACAGACCTGTCATTTCTGTAAGAAGCCAGGTCACCTTTGGGAGAGCTGTAGAACGAGGCTAGGACTTTGTTTGCACTGCGGCGCTGCGGGATATCGAGTAAGGGATTGTCTTCTAGCCCCTTATCTTCCCGGCCAGCACGCAGTTTCAGACTATAGAGATCCAGTTAGGCTACCTGTGGAACCGTATATTGCTCAGCACCCGCGAAGGGAACCACCCCAGCAGGGCGGGGCATTTGCGATGACGGTCGAGGAGACCGATACTACAGATAATGTGTTAGTAGGTTCTGTTCTTTCCTTCCTTCTGTTCCTATCTACTTGATTGATTGATTGATACCTTAGTACCGTAGCTTGTATGCATGATTTCTTGTTAGAATGTAATTAATGGTACCCTTGATATAGAGACTGCAATACCATGACAAGACACCATGACCGTACATATTCCCCTTAGGTTGCGTGTTGTATGATTGTAGGAAGGATTTTTCTTGGACCATGATTATCGAGGTTTGACCATGACGAAGATTCATAAAGGAGTTATGACTTGACAGGATAGACAAGATGATTAACAAGATGATTAAAAATTCAAGGATAAACATCGATTTAAATAAAGGGCCAAGAATTTAACATGGCAGAATTTATAATTTATTAATTCCAGGAAGATTATGACATGATTAAACGGGTTATAAAATTTGGAAATTTTGGGGGATTATCAATATATTTAATTGATTGCAAGTTATGAATTTTAGAATTTTATATTTGGATGTTGTATTTAGAGAATCCTTGAGTATCGCATTGTTGAGTATTTTGAGGAAGAGAAAATCGAGAAAATCGAGAAATAAAATTTTGATGGATAAATGTTTAAATTCAAACTTGTGGGACGAGATTACATTTTATAATTGTGCATTGATAAAAATCAAGTTAGAGGAGTGGATATTAAATTCTGAGTATTGGATTATTAACTAAAACTTTCAAGGAAAATTTTAATAAAAATGGACCTTGATTTTATTTCGAGGATTTTTCGGAATGCAATAATTTCAGAATTTTTGAAAAATTATGAAAGGGCATTGTGGATTATTACCCGATTTCGTGGTTGATGGATTTAAATTTGAGGGAAATAATAATGAGTATGATTAAACGCTACTTTGAGGATTTTGAATTTCGAGGACGAAATTCTTTTAAGGAGGGTAGACTTGTCACTACCACATTCCGAAAACAGGGGTATTTTCGACTTTTTATAATATTTGATATTATGGTAGTTATAATTAATTAATTTGCATGATAGTATATTAATTTAAATAATTATGTGTGATGTGTAATTATATATATAATATTATATGCAGTGTTCATTTGTGTTTGAGCTAGCAGACTTGACCTAGAAGCCCAGTAGATAAAAACCTGTCCGGATTATGGGATTTTAAGGTTAATTGTTTTATTTAAAATTTAATTATTGGAGATTGTAATTAATTACTGTATTTTATTAATTATTGCGCATTGCCTTTGCTTCGATATTTGGAGCGCTATCCTGACTCTTGTCTCCAAATAAATTTCACAATCTTGCCCTAGATATGCCCGCCTTCCATTCTGCTATTTTTGTAACTCATAATTATGCTCCCTGTGTATTATTTCTGGCCGCACAAAAATCGTCGCGGACGTTATTTAATAAATCCCTATTTTTTTGCATCGTTGTGCGTTCCAATCGAAAATTGGAGGCAATCTTGACCTATTTTTCGTGCGGCCCAAATTAGGGTAATATTCTGTTCTGAGTCTTCTTCATTATTGGTATTGATGACCTGACCTGATTTTGGCCCCATGTACTCCTAATTAATTGTTGAACACAACTTGCATTATTTCTATTTAAATTGAGGATACTATTTTAACTGATTCTAAAATTCTAATTTAATTCCAGTGCCCTGTAAATTGAGCCAATACCGATCATACAGCGCCCCCTGACCCTACAAAACACCGGACACCGAATCGCCCGCCAAATTTTTGTTATTTTATGTGTTTGTGCAATTTCCCGAATTTAAGGGGCTAAGTTGCAATTATTCAATTGTAGGTGTCATCACCCCATTGTCCAAGACCAAATGGAAAGGTTATTTATTTGTGGACCAAATTGCATTTTTCTCCCATATGAAATTTTCTTCATGTTTAATCTGGACCACCCATTTAATTGGGTGCATCCTCACATTAGATTCACAAACCCTCTTCCCTATATAATGTCTTGTCACATCATCAAACCCTAATCCCTAGACAACCTAGGAAACACCACCCTCCTCAAGCCTCCTCCCTCTCTCCTACGTATGTAAACTTCTTCTCTTCTTCTATTCTTTTCTTCTTCTCTTCTCCTTCCTTTTTCTTCTTCTTCTTTCCTTCTTCTCCTTCTTTATTGAAGATTTAAATTTCAAATAGGGGGGAACACTGTTCCTTGCCTGTACTGTTCCCGGCCATTGCCCCGGCCGAGTCCCGACTACCCCTGTGCTCCCCGGCGACCCCCCAACTCACGAGCTCCCCGTCTGGCTCGTGCGGCGGTCGACCTACCGCCCTCCACCAGTACATCTCCACCCTCTGGCTGCACTCCGGCCTAGCCCCGACTCCCTGTAATTCCGGCGCCGGTGCCCCACCGATCCCCACTGCTCCTCGGTGCAGCCTCCGGCGGCCCTCAGTACTCCGGCGGCCGAAGACCGTTGCTGTGCTCCCCCGACTTCCTGTCCACAGACCCCGGCCGCTGCTCAACTCCGGCCTGCCTCCCCGGCGAAGCTCCTCCACGTCGAGCCTGTCGCCTCACTCGGGCCAGACCTCTGAACCACCCCGGCGAGCCCGAGCTCCACCTCTGTGAGAACTTCCCTCCCCTCTTCCCTCCTTCAAATGCATAGTATATGTGTGTATTTAAATTATGTATCATAGTGTGCTTAATAATGCATATATGTACTTAATTGATATATTGTATATGTATATATTATAACTGATATACATGTAAATACGTATATATATAGTATAAATATTTAATTTGGTATATATATTTGTTTTGGTATTTGGTTTATATATATGTACTTGTATACATAGTATAATTTAATATAATTAGTATTTTGGCACATATATATATATTGTGTATGTATTTATATTGGTGCATGAATAAATATTGTAAGTATTAATAAGTGTAATGTGGTTTATGTATATCCTACTAGATGACCCTAGTTGACTAGTGCCCTGCCTGGCATGGCCCTGAGGCCAGTGTTTTGACTGTGTGTTAGCGTAGCTTCTGATGCAAATGTTGTTTTGCTTGTAATATGTTTATAGGACTGTGGTACCCAGGGGATACTCTGGAACAGGACATCCATAAATACCAGCTAAGGACCCAAGGCAAGTACATTCTCCGATAATTTCCAATTTCTTGATAATTTCTATAATTTCAATAATCCTGAAATGTTACAACTGAATCTTTGACACTGTGCTACACGGACTAGTATAGCTTGGATCTGCAGTCATGAGATGTTACATTGATTATCGTATTGACATTGTACACGACATATATATTAGACATCATACATGATAGACTTGACTTGCTCGTGTATCGTAACGTGTCATGGTTGGATCCACAGTACTAGTTGGGGGCGGGGAAGTAGTTAGTAAGAAATATGATCATAACCTCTTATTGTAGTATAGAAAATTGTAAGTGTTAATCATGCTCTTCACCCATGATTAGCCAGGCCCTGTAGCTATTGTACATGTTCCCAAGCCGATCACATTTTGAAACTACTATTTCAAACACTTAGAGTAGATTACAGTTCCCTATTTTAAATCATATACTACATCACCCGTATATGATACTGTTCCTTGTTCTTTTTATTTTCTTACATGCACTGACTGTATCATATTGCCTATTGCTTGTCTCTTTACATTGCCTGTCTCTCTTAAATTGCCATTGCATTTATTTTACTGTCTTCTCAGTAGCTAGCATGGCATGTTTTATTGTATTATAGACATTATCAATTTAATGGAACTTTTATTTGAGATTTGTACTTTGCTCCTTCCTGACTGGAAACATTTTTCCAGACTATGCCTTAGAGGACCGCTGTCCGACACTTTATGGACCATATGGTGAGTAGCTGCAGTCTTGGAAGTCTAGTTGTGATTCCGGGAGGACTAGCCAGAAATTTCTATTTCTAGTTTGTTCTTTAAGTAGACTATTTGGTACCGGATTTGTCTCCGGCATTTTTGATGAGACTTGGTTATTTGTTGAGTTAGATTATTACTTTGACTTGTGTTATATTTAATTAAATTTCTGTTCGTTATCTTATCGTGCTGTAATCCTGTGATTGAGTATGTGCTCGTTTATTTGTGTCATCCGTGCCTCCTTATGGAGATTGGATGTTGTGTGATATTAGCTAGATAGTATCAAGACCTTGACAGCGTTCTACCGCCGACACTGCGGCGTAGGCTGGACGTACCCACGCACTCGTGCCCCTAAACCGGGTGCGGGTCGTGACACTGGCTGACGTAGGTTACTTCCAGTCCACCACCACCTCTATATTTATTGGGTCTACGTCGACTCTTTCTGCCGAGACGACATGTCCAAGGAATGCCACACTGTTCAACTAGAACTCACAATTGCTGAGCTTTGCGAACAACTGATGCTCTCGTAATGTTTGCAGCAAGATCTTTAGGTATTCCTTGTGCTCTGCCTCGTCCTTAGAATATATTAGTAAGTTGTCAATAAACACGACTACAAACTTGTCCATAAACGGCCGAAACACGTGGTTCATCAGATACATAAAAGCTGCAGGGGCATTCGTCAAGCCGAACGATATTACAAAAAATTTATAGTGTCCATATCGGGTTTGGAATGCTGACTTAGGGACATCATCGGATTTGATTTTTGTCTGGTGATAGCCTAATCGAAGATCAATTTTAGAGAAAACTGTTGCACCTTGCAGTTGATCAAACAGGTCATCTATACGTGGCAATAGGTACTTGTTCTGTACTGTAGCATTATTCAGTCTCGATAGTCAATGCACAGCCGCATGTATCTGTCCTTTTTTTTCACGAACAACACCGAAGCGTTCGCACACATCCGAGCACAGGGGTCCCCCTCAGGGACCGTACTGCCATAGGTGCGACAAGATAGGAAATTAGATGAATGAGAGCTTAGTCGTTGGATGTTTCAAATATGGCCGAGTAGACCATAAAGCTTTTGAATATCGAGACCCCAAGCCAATCATCAGACAGCAACCAAATCAGAACAACGTGAATCAGAATAAGGGGCCTCCAGAACACGGCACCAATGTTGTACCAGTGAACCCACAACGCCAGGGTGCCCAAGGCCGAGTCTATGCATTGACTCGGGATGAGACATCCGTCTTCGACACTGTTGTGACAGGTACCTTACTTTTTCAAGAATTTCCCGCTAGAGTCTTATTCGATTCAGGTGCTACGTATAGTTTTATATCTGCTAATTTTATTGTTGAGAATAAATTAGCTTCTACTCCACTAAATATGAACCTTTGCATGAGTACTCCTTCGGAAGTCGACATGCCCGCCAATGCGATCCATAGGGACGGTTATATTTGCATCGGAGGAAGGAAGCTTTCCTTAGATGTCATTGTGCTAGACATTAAGGATTATGATATTATTCTCGAGATATATTGTTTGGGTCTTGCCATGCAACAATCGAGTGCGCAGAGAAGCGAGTCGTATTTTGTCTACCCGGCGAGGCAGACTTCTACTATTCGTGCAGCGCTGCACCGAAGACGACGATGATGATATCAGCAATTTCGGTTAAGCGTATGTTGTATTCTGGATGTGAAGGGTACTTAGCCTCTGTTCGAGACACCCGACAAGAAGGTGCAGATGCAGCCCAAGCTGATGTCATAGCAGATTTCCTCGATATGTTTCCGGACGAGCTGCCTAGAATGCCAGCTGATGGAGAGATCGAATTCTCTATTGACACCATTCCGAATTCACGATCGATATCGAAGGCACCCTATCGAATGGCCCCAACAGAGCTAAAGGAACTGAAGGTACAGTTGTAAGATCTGTTGGACCGAGGATACATTCGCCCAAGCGTTTCTTTCAAAATTTAATTCTAAATTAGAGGAATGTTATTGACTACATTTTTTGGTGTAACTGGTTGGTTATTCCATACCTAGGGACCAAATTGGTTATTGGGCAGTAAAAATTGTGACAGGGATTTTGTAGGTTCATTAATTGGGGCTTGTTGAAATAATTTCATAAATTTCCAAAAATTGAAGATAGAGAAAAGATGACCCAAAATTTTGTAAAGAATGCGGGGTGGAATTTGTTGGAAAAAGAATAGATAAAACGAAAAGAAGAAGAAGAAGAATGAATATCGACTGTTTTAGTATTCTAAATCATGCTGTAAAAAAGGATTTCCTAATCCTCCCTTCCCGAAAGGAAGAACGATGTCACGCCCCAATCCCGAAAGGGTCAATCGTTCTCGCTGGATCCTTTACGGAATCGATCGTCCTCGCTGGGGCATGATGCTATACGATCCTGGAGTTGCACTCACATAAGACAAGAACATGCAGTGATAGAAACCTATTTGAAAACACAAGTTAGAAAACACATTCACAGATAGTTGAACATAAGTATAGGAAGAAACAAGATTTTTATTGATAATTTAGAGTAATTTACATAGAGTTTACATTTGATGCGTCTCTTGGCTACTTGGTTTGCATTACAAAAGGAAAATCAAAAGTTAGGGCGGGCTCCATCAGATAGGCCTCGTCGTTCATACATTATGCCCTTGTATAGGTTGTAAATCCATGCCTCCAAAATGAACTGACTTCAACTATACTTCAAAATAGAGGTGCTCCTAACGCCTCCTCGTCTATCCACTAGTGTTGCACAGCCTGAGTGCCTAAAATAGTTGCCCACAATGTGGGTTAGTACTCAGCTGTACTGGTGAGCGGGACGAACCCACTCGAGTAAATCAATACTAGCTTATTAGGGGCGAGCATGCATTAAGATGATCTTTCTATAGAGAACTAAGTGAATTCAATTCATATCAGTTGCATATTTTGATAGGAATAAAAAATAACGTTGAATCCATCAAGTACATCGGTTGCTTACTCAACCGATGCATACCTTTCCTGCAACAAAACACAAGTATACATACCATCTGCACAAGACAATAAATTAGCATGTGTTCTATTCTATACGGTCATTGGTGTGATCGACACCATGGGGACTTATCCGAAGCATTGCGGCACGCCCTGTCAACCCGGGTAGCAAGCCCTGTTGAAGGTCCCTCAACGCATTGCTACTAGCACGATCAAATATTTCCCCCCTGGTCGATACGGTTCCAGTGCCCCAAAATACCATTTCGAGGAAAATGCCAAACCTTGTGCACAAGTTGTCCCAGACCATGCAAATGTATGAACAGTTCAAATATCATACGATGTATGAATTGAAACAGAAGAAGTAAATCAGCAATATATATACTTATGCAACAGTTCATATTTTCTCAAGCCGTATTCCAATTTTGGTATCCCGTGGGTCCAAACTCTATCCGAGGCACCAGGACGCAACCAATAACCCAATTCCTTTATAAAGAAGCTCGTGTTTATAAGGTTTTAAGAATACACGTATAGTCTATAATTTCCATGTTCCTTTCTTAGTGGCTGGCATGCATTGTGGCTAAGAATTTCCTAGGCGTTCAGTCGGGCATCATCGATTGAATGTTTGAAACATTAGAGATGTGGATGTGAAGAAGTAGGAAAGAAGGGTCCAAAACACTCACAGGTTAAGGGAAAGTGCTGAAAGAAGAAGTCCCGCCTAGCGACGATCAAACGTCAGTTACGCGGACCTGCAACAATACGAGCACCAAGTTAGAATCCTTTGCCTATCCTTCCTTCCGAACTCTCCAAGTATCAAAGCTCCAAACGAGAAAGCCAATAGTGAAAACCAAGAAAATTGAAAGCAACACCAAATCAAAATCCCAAAAAGATATCAAGAAAACCAAGCAACAAAGCACGAAAACTATTAGACTTGTTTCAATAGAGGCCTATCCATGAGTTGGAAAGGATCATCGCATTTCGTCCATGGCAAGAGGATGCCGAAGATCTAAACTCCAAACTACGACTCAGACAGATTAGCCACAAGCCGAATTATATAGTGCGTATCCTGGTCGGATCAGGATTTGAGGCACTACAAAGTTTTCCAGATTCTTCCAGGTTCATATACAGTTACATATTTGAGTTCAAGTCAAGATTATTCAGTCTACAGTATCGACTCCCGAGCCATTGGATTCAGTACAGAATAAGTATTGATTTTCAGCGATGTGATGTTATCTTGCTTAACTGTCTATTGATATAGTACCCTAGTTCGGGAAATGCATTGGCGACCTAATGGTCCCGAATACTTACAATATTCTATACTTGGCTCAGAACGACTATCTTGATAGCCTTTCCGCCTCAACTGAGTAAATCACAGATAGTAAAGTACGATGAATTATGGCATGCAATAAGTAACAAGCATTAAATCGAGGCAACGAGTAGAAGGTAGGATATAAGCAGGCAAGTATTTTATTTGTGTGAACATAAGCATCAGGAAACATATAATATAGCCTTTACATTTAGCACGGGTCTAAGGGGTAGTGCCAAGAGTGCAACCATACAGGGATGTATCGAGTGACATAATCTATAGGCGTACAGTATAAAAAAGTAAAACAATGCACTATAGAGAGTATATATTTATCTATTCGAGGCATAACAGGGTTTACTTACACGAAGCAAAGTTGGCATGCGAGGGTCCAATTATAAGCAAAGTTTTATTTCCCTGTTCTAACACAAGCAATAAAAGTTGGAATTATTTTCTTATCTAGGTGGATTTTATTTTTTATTAGCATGCATGGGGTGATTCACCTATCGACTAGCATGTATCATACATAATTTTAAGTGTGCTGGCTAAGCAAAGACAAGTTCATCGTAGCCTCCCACCTTAACGATGATTCATCTCAGTCGAGCGATACTCCGAGCGAGCCTTTGAAATTCTAAGTCTGAACTCCTGAAGGGCAAAGTCAAGAAATACTTTGCCTCAAACGAGTCTTCTCGCTGAGCAAAGCAGGTCGGGTCGTTGTACTTGCGCCGTTTGAATCGGCTGTCCGCTTAAACGGAACAGGTCGTTATATTATACACCACTCAGAAAAAAGTCTCGTCCTTGAGACTTCCTGAGCACAACCGTTCTATCACACTATTGAATCTATCCCAAGCATAGCAATCGGTACCACTATATCCATTCAGACATAAGTATGCAGGGTCGGTCTTATTGAATGACTCTATCATTCAATCCAAGATCTTGACTCGGTCTCTATTGTGCCTTAGCGTGGAACATATATCGCTTAATGCGGGGTACGATAAAACCTATCGTGAGTGATGATCTAAGGCTGAGAAAAACTTATCCAAGTTGATATACTTTTCCATGCGAATCTAAAATATTTACTTGCATTAGAATTCGAAATCAGCATATCGCAAGTTTGGATCGTGCACATAATCAATGTGTCCTTCAAACATATGCATGTTAACAAACTTAGCGATAACAAAGTCTTTGCACTCGAGTTCAATACATCACTAGATCTTGGATCGTGCACACGTTCAAGGCGTCCCTCAAACATATGTATTCAACCAAACTTAGCGATAGTGAATTCCGACAAGCTACTTACGAAAATCTTTAGGGTTCTCTTCTTATGAATCACAAGAATACTTCTGACAGGGTTAACAAAAAATCTATGTCATTTCTATTCCAACTTAAATCAAGTTTTGAACTTCCGCTCAGCATGATCTCTCCGATTTAACCGACTAGCGACCATCCGTTCGAGTCAAACATAATACACGATTACGGTTCCAAGTCTAACTCTAAGTCTTGCTGCCCCAATTCTATGGCTTGTTCAAGTAATACTCTAAAGTCGGTTACACAAATTTTTTACTCGGTACAGGGTCGTCATCCTAATTACTAGGTCAGCTCACAAGGTTATAGGTACTAGTTCAAGCACACGATTTATCATGCATATTCGTCGCACGATGCTCGTTCCAATTCCTAAGGTCAAACCAATGTTCATTTTGCATAGGATATTCTACCCAAGCTTGTTTTACTCATATATCTAAACATCGAGCATGGATTATTCTATGCACATTAACACGTTCGCTTGTACATGGTTCAAGTCCATTCAGTCAAATTAATGATATATCCAAGTTGCAGGACAAGCCTAACAATTCACATACTTTATCACCTACAAACATGTTTTGATAGAATCCATATATCCATTTCTAAGTCTATACCACCAAGCCATTATTCAGTTATAAACCTTTGATTATAACTCCAAGTCGTCCAACAAGATTCATGTATCCATTCACGAAACCATCAAGCATGATTTACTCCAGGTTTTAGATTAATTTTTCCTTAAAATACTTCTGATTTACTTGTATTCCCAAATTTGTCTTATCGTGTCGAACCAAAAGTCAAGACGGTCCATCAGTTGTCACGCTCCAGTTTCCCGTAAGTTCGATCATCCTCGTTGGACGTAAAATCACCATGTCAGCGCTCCCCCTGGATAATCGTCATAATTTGGGCGTGATGCATGTACGGACATAGAGTTACGCTCACACAAAATAAGAACGTCGAACATTATGGTTATCATCAAAATGATCGAGATACCTTATCATTTTATTTTGGTCCATCCAAGCTATATATATTTATTCACCAAGTCATATTCATTCATGCCGTAATTATAGTTCATCTAACAAAATCATCCAACTTCAACATTACCGTTTGATACATCCATAGTCTATTTCTGGCATTCCTCAAACAACTAAGTTCAAATATTCAAGCCAAAGTCTATCCACTTTTGATACGTTCTATTTCGTCAAGTTCGTTTAGAATAATCACCAAACATGTTCCCATTGAGTTCGATCATCCCCGCCGTACGTTAAATCACCACGCTTTAGCTCCCGCAGGATAATCTTTCTCGGTCGAGACTGATTTTCAAACTAGATTCAAGATTGTTCTTTCAAACTCCAGGTCAAATTCATTATCGCTTATCTCTTTCATCGAACCACAATATTAATTCTCTATGTTTTAATTTAAAATTGCTCGCACGATCCTCCAAGTTTTCAACAACTTTCCTTGACCGAGATATTGATTTCCATTTTCTTGAATCCTGATTCGACATAAGCCTTATCAATTGTTCAAGATATTCCTAAATCGTTTAATCCAACTATCGCACGAGACCTATGAATCCGTTTGGACATTTCTAAATGATCCATACACCACTCAGGAATCGAGTCAACCAATAAAATTCTCAATCGTGTTCGCATCAATCGCTAGCATATTTACCAAGTCGTTTCTTATAATTTCTTTACAATACCTAAGCATCGTCTGATAATTCTTAGTCTCTTATATATCCTTGTTGATAGTCTATCACTACCACATTTTTAGGAAAGGATATTTTAGTTATTTTATAATTAATTAAATATTATGCATGTTAAATAATTATTTTTTGTATTATTTAATTATTGTTAGATGTTAGTTATTATTTTAGACTTATGTTAGTGGACCTAACTAGTTTAGTTTAGACTCATGGACCAACATGTATTAATTGTTAGATTTGAGTCCAACTAGAAAGTCCATTGATTAGGAGGAGGATTAATTTAATTAAACCATTAGACTAGAACCTTCCCTCCTTAATTATTTCTTTATGAGAGGCCCCAAAGGATATAATGGACATTACTGAGTGGCTTGAGGAAGGGGCAAAGGGGGCCGGCCTATTAAAAGAGGAAGAAAAAGTTTTTCTCTCCTCTTTTCATTTGAAATCTAGATTTAAAATTTTCCTCAACCAAATTCCTTCATTCCTATATTATTTCCCTACCAAATTTTATCCCAATTTTTTCCCAAATCACCATTGGAGGCTAGTGGAGTAAGGATCTAGAAGGAGGAAGCAAGGATCTACAAAGAGGAGCAAGAATCTACAAGTTGAAGGATAATTTTATCACATTTGGAGGTTACATTGGGAATCTATCTCCCAATAGGTACAATTTAGTTTTTCCTCTTCAATTAGATTCTAAATCTAAGATTTAACCATGAGAAATCAACCCATATGCATAGGCTACCCATAGAAATTGGAATTAAGTTCATAGGAGGCCTATTGGGAAAGTTATGGTACTTTTTTTGTCAATTTTGGAAAAATTCTGAGATTGACACTTGTTGTGCTTGTCAATTGGTCCTATAGATCAATTTGAAATATGTTTATATGTTTGTAGCTAGTATCATATCCATAATTGGGTACGTATAGATCGTATCCCAATAATTTGGTGATACGTGTTGATTTGGAGATTTTCCCTCCGACACGGGACTTTGTGCATGTCACATTTTGACACGGACATGTAGTTATGTGTTTGACTCTTCGTATTGTTCATAAATTATATATTAGACTTGCTCGTGTCCTTCGGGGTACGTTTGGTTGTGTGGTGGACTCGTGTCGTAAGCGTATCATAGATCTAGTATGATACGGGTGCGATACACTCCACGTGTTGGTTGTATTTCATTTCTAGATCTAATTCGTATTATTCTTTGTCATTTATGATAAATGTATTTATATGTATGTATATATATTGTTATGTATATATATACTTATATGTGTTAGTGTATCATATATCTATATACCTATGTGTTATATATATATATATATATATATATATATATATATATATACTTCTATATATATAATAGCTATGGAATAAGTTATGTTAGATATATATAAGTTATGTTATATATATATAATTGTATATATATATATATATATATATATATATATATATATATATATATATATATATATATATATATATATGTGTGTGTGTGTGTATGTGTGTGTGTGTGTGTGTATGTACGTATATGAGATGATATGAATATATATATATATATATATATATATATATATATATATATATATAGGAGATACTATATCTATAGCTCTATGTGTGTATGTTTATACCTATCTATATGTATATAATTATGGATGTGTATATATATATGGATGAGAATGTATATTTATAAATATATAGTTAATATATATTAGTGTATATATATGTGTGTGTTGTTGTATAAGAGAGGGGGGCTCGACACCAAGCAGCAGAAATAGCGACATCAGCACCAAACAACAGCTGCAACAGAAATAGCGACAGCAGTAGCAAAAATATAGCAGCATCAAAACAGTGACAGCAACAGCAGCAGGAATAGCGATAGCAGTAGAAAATGCAAGCTCAAGGGAGCAGCAGCGTGTATCGGGGAGGGCTAGCAAGTTTTAAGTTAGCTAGTTGGGTTAGTCGTATATGCATTGTTAGTATAATAGTTAGTTAGATGTGGGTAATAGTTGGTAACTATACATATATCTATGTATGATGAGGTATTAGTAAGTATCTATATGTATGATAAGGTATTAGTTAGATTCTTAAACTATATATATATCTTGTAAGTATTGTATTGTAGGTTAGTATCTATGTATTAGTATGTTATATTTAGTAGCTAATTGATTAGCATATGTTTAAGTTGAGTGTTAGCTACAAATGAGATTTTGACAATTACCTTGAGATACTAAGGTAAGTGCCAAGGTATTGAGGATACCCAAGGTATTGGGTTTGGGTATCAAGTTGGGGGTTTAGTGGTGCGATACCGAGTTGGTTCAAAGCCAAGGTATCCACATAGCATTTTGTAGTTAGGATTAGTATACATATATTGTTTGAATGTGCATATATGGTATTTCATATCTCTTGTTTGCGTATCTTACTATACGGTATCTTAGTATCCAAGATTTTGCTTGTATGACCTATATTCTTAGTGTATGAACCTAACATATTCGAGTTAGACACATACAAACCTAGAAATAGGTAGTTTGACCAAGTTTGACCAATTTGACCTAGAAATTGACTAGTTTAACTTAATTTATTTTCGAAACCTTCTATTGATATTGTATTCCTTATCTAGGTCTTTGAGGTACCATATCAGACATCTATGAGACTATTTATCGGACTTCAAGCGAATATATTCTCTGATAGTTTCTTATTTATGATATCCTCTATATTCATTATATTTAGTGTAGATATCCATGTTTCCTTGACACGATGGTTACACAGATTTGTATATCCGGATCTCGTCATAAGATGTTATTCCTTAGTATATGGTGTATCTTGTGCAAGCCTTGTTTCATTATTCTTCTTGTACATGTACATACACTGATTCTTAGGAAAAGTCCCAACCTTCTTAGAGAATCCTATGCCAAAGCGTACCATGGTTGGATCTACTATACCAGTCGGGGTTGGAGAGTATGTAGTGTAGATATATGATCATACCAATCTTGTATCATGTCTTATTGTTGAATAGTATTAATTATACACCGTAAATATGATTAGCCAGGCCATAAATCTTGTATTAAGTTCCCAAGCCGATCACATGTTAAAGCTAGTACTCACTCACTTAGTCATTTAGTATTCTTGTTCATTGCCATATTATTCATTCTTGTATTTATTTACAGTATTTCCTTTATTGTATATCTCTTGTATCTACTGTTGCATTTTGTATATTCACATCTATTTACTGTTATATAGTTTATATCATTGATTAGAACTATTGTTAGAAATGTTCTCTGCTCCTTTCCTGACTGGATATATTTTTCTCAAATGACACTGAGTGGTACCCTACACATTACAGGCCTCAGGATGTTATGGGCTTAGAGTCGGAGACCCTAGCTCAGGAGGGACTTATCCCGACTGAGACAGATGACCCGAGACTTTATCTTCTTAGTATTCTTTGTACTAGATTTGTCTCCAACTTATTATTTAGTATTTGTTCAGACTCATTCATGTTATTATTTTAGACTCATGAGTTGTATGTGACTATTCTATTCTTTATCATATTCGTGCTTATTTCTATCTTAGATCTGTGATTGAGTCTATTGATATTATTGGTGGCTTATTATATTGTTAGATAGATTACCCAGACAACGTTCTTCCGCCGATTATGTGACGTAGGCTGGGCATTATTCCCGACTTGTACCCTTATACTAGGTGCGGATCGTGACACATTTTTAGTGGTGGCCTATGCAGGTCTCTTCGAGGTCGCAATTAGTGCGATTCGTAGTGGTGCTCTGAATTGAGTACTATTACGAGCCTGTTTCAGGATATAGGATATAGGATATAGGCTATAGCTGAGAATACTCAATTACACATAGAATAATTCTTTTGATTCATTCAACTATTCTTCCTTGATATTGATACTTGATCTTTTAATCTGTCCTTCCTTAAGTGTCTTACATCATATGCCATATTGATTCTTTCTTTCGCTTTGTCTCAGGATGTCGTCTAAGACTAGATTGCAGCAGGGAGAGCAGCTTCTGATAGGTCTGCGACATCCCGAGGGCCTGCACTAGTTACTTCTCCGATGATTGGAGTGTCAACAGCTTTTGGAGGTCCACCACCTACTCAGAGGACTGTGCCAGCTGTATCTGAGGGACTTCCACCTCCACCTTCTGTGCCAGCAGATGCAACCCAGATGTTTACACAGTATCGTGAGATGCTAGAGGCGCAGAGGACTCAGTCTGAGGCACATCAGAGGCAGACCGGCGTCTTATGAAAAGGCATCGAGAGTGCTCATCAGCTTGCTTGTGTTGTAGTAGAGAGAGGAGTTCCAGTCCAGCAGCATGTTGCTCCTCAGGTTGCTCAGCTTCGGCTAGGCAACATTCAGGACTTCAAGAAACTGGAGCCTAGGGTCTTCAAGGGGACAGAGGGCATCGTCTATGCTGATGATTGGCTCAAGAATATTGAGCGTCTTATGAGGGTATCCCGTCATTCGGACGATCTGAAGGTTGAGGCAGTAGGACTTCAACTGTTTGACATCGCCCACACTTGGTTCAGGAAATAAGCTGATTCTTGTTGAAGCATGATAGTCTTGGGAGGTATTCAAGGACCTCTTTTCGCTCGGGCAGACATGCTAGACTTGGGGAGGCAGTTTGAGAGCCTCATTCATGGGAGCATGTCTGTGGAGGAGTATGCTGTGGAGTTCGACAAGTTGAGCCAATTTGTAGGATATTTGGTGAGAGAGCCAGAGGTTCGGGCTATTCATTTCTGTGAGTGTATAAACTGGGAAGTAAAGATCCTCATTCCGTCTTTTTATGAGACATAATGGGAGATACTTGTTGAGGTACGCAAGGTTGAGCAGGAGTTGGGTTTGAAGACCAAAAGAGATCGTAATTCTTTTCTGGGGGCCAACAGTAGTACATTATCTGCCAAACGTCCTCATTTCTAGTCCAAGCTTTTTCAGCAGCCATAGCAGCACCAGACTCCAGCTAAGGCACCATTTAACCATGCACCATAGAAGCAGAGACAGTTACAACAAGCTCCTTGACACTACTACAAGAAGCCCGACCATATCTGGTAAGTTTGAAGGAGGAGGTTTGGAGTTTATTTGTATTGTGGTACCGAAGGGCATCCGATGAGAGAGTGTCCTTGTCGTACAGTCCAGGAAGCAGCTCCACTCCGAGGGTACAGACGAGACCACCTGCAGTACAGCCGAGGGGACCGCTTCTGACCTAGCAGCAGCGTTATGTCCAGCATTAGCAGCAGGGAGGTGCACGTCCGGGACGAGCATTTTTTATGACTGTCGAGGAGGACGAGCCCACCGGAGATGTCATTGCAGTTTCTGTTCTTCTTGATTCCATTCCAACTTTAGCTTTGTTTGATAGTGGTGCTTTCCATAGTTTTGTATCTATTTTTTTTGCTCTGAAGAATGGTTTGGTAGCCGAGTCTTTGCTTAGGACTTGCAAGATCATGACCTGGGGAGGCATTATCCTGGTTGATGATATTTGCAAGGATCAGATAGTCACTCTGGGAGGTCGAGAGTTTAGTACGTGTCTACTTGTAATACCACTTCTGAGCTACGATATTGTAATCGGGATGGATTGGTTGAGTATGCACCGTGCTAGTATAGACTCTAGAGGAGGTAGAGTTTTATTTAGTCCGTCAGGAGAGCCAGAGTTCGAGTTTGCTAGAGGAGCTGCAGAACAGGGAGAAGGAATTATTTGTGGAGCTATGGTAGAGGACAAGGAGTTTCCACATCCGTTGATAGCAGAGTTCTTGGATTTGTTTCTTGAGGAATTGCCAGGGTTGTCGCCAGATCGAGATGTTGAATTCTCTATAGACTTGGTGCCATGTGCAGAACCAATTTCACAACATGTCTATAGAGTAAACAACAACAAGCTGGTTAAGCTGAAGAAGCAGGTGGACGAATTACAGGATAAGGGGTTTATCAGATCGAGGTATTCACCGTGGGGAGCCCCGGTATTGTTTATACCGAAGAAGGATGGATCAATGTGCATGTACATTAATTACCGGGTATTGAATAATCTCACTATCAAGAATAAGTACCCTTTGCCATAGATTGATAACTTGTTCGATCAGTTGAGTGGTGCCAAGGTATTTTCTAAGATAGATTTGAGATCAGGCTACCACCAGGTAAAAGTGAAGCCAGGGGACATACCGAAGACTGCTTTTAGAACTCGGTATGGTCAGTATGAGTTTATGGTAATGCCGTTTGGGTTGACTAATGCCCCGGCGGTATTTATGAACTTGATAAACAATGTGTTCCATCAGTACCTTGACAAGTTTGTGGTGGTGTTCATCAACGACATACTCATTTACTCGAAGACACCGGAGGAGCACGAGGAGCATTTGCGGATTGTGTTGGAGGTACTAAGGAAGGAGAAGTTGTACGATAAGCTATCCAAGTGTGAGTTCATTTTGGACAAGGTAGAATTCTTGGGGCATGTTGTGACTGGTGATAGTATCTCAGTGGATCCGAAGAAGATCACAGCAATAGAGTCTTGGAAGACCCCAAGTTCGGTAGCAGAGATCAGGAGTTTCTTGGGATTGGCATGCTACTACAGGAAGTTTATGCAAGATTTTTCAAGGATTGTCGAGCCAATGACCAGACTCACCAAGAAGGATGTAGAGTTTGTTTGGACAGAGGATTGCCATGTTACTTTTAAGGAATTGAAGAAGAGATTGACGTATGCTCCTATTTGACACTGCCATCAGGGTCTAGAGGTTTCACTATTATTAGTGATGCATCAGGAAAAGGTTTGGGTTGTGTTCTTCAGCAGAATGGGAAAGTGATTGCCTATGCATCCAGGCAATTGTGTCCTCATGAGAAGAACTATACTACCCATAATTTAGAGTTAGCATCAGTCATCTTCGCCCTGAAGTTATGGAAATACTATTTGTACGGAGAGGGTGTGGAGATCTTCATAGACCACAAGAGCTTGAAGTACATTTTCACGCAGAAGGAGTTGAATATGAGGCAGCATCGGTGGTTGGAACTGATGAAATTTTTTGACATATCCTTGCAGTATCATCCTGGGAAAGCTAATGTAGTTGCCGATGCCTTGAGCAGGTATCCGGTAGCTATGTTCTTGATACATGATCGATATTTTTTAGAGGACTTGGAGAGCTTGGGCATTGAGGTGATAGTTCCTGGTTTGGCAATGCAGATATGGGGATTGCAGATACGCTCAGATTTGATGGACAGGATCAAGACAACACAATATGAGGATGTATCTCTGAGGAGCATTAGAGCTCAGCTGAGAGCATGATTGGAGGATGATTTTATCATTGCTGAGGATGTATCTTTGCGGTATGGAGTTAGATTGTGTGTGCCTAGTGGAGAGCTGCGAGAGAAGGTATTGCAGGAAGCACATCGCTCTCAGTATTCCATACATCCAGGTGCCAATAAGATGTATCAGGATATAGGAGAGAGTATGTGGTGGTATGGCATGAAGAGGGGAGTGGCACAGTTTGTATCCAGATGCTTAGTGTGCCAGCAGGTAAAAGCCGAGAGGCAGAGGCCAGGAGGTTTACTTCAGCCATTACCTATTCCAGAGTGGAAGTGGGAGCACATTACTATGGATTTTGTGTCCGGACTACCATGATCTCCAGGAGGGAAAGACGCGATTTGGGTCATCGTTGATAGGTTGACCAAGTCGGCCCACTTTTTGCCTTTCAAGGTGGGTTTGTCTACGGAGAAGCTGGCAGAGATGTATGTGAGACAGATCGTTAGGATATATGGAGTTCCCGTCAGCATAGTCTCGGATCGGGATAGTCGTTTCACTTTTAATTTCTGGAGGAGTTTGTAGGCCAGTTAGGGCACTCAGCTCAAGTTCAGTACTGCATATCATCCCCAGATAGATGGAAAGTCAGAGAGGACTATTCATACTCTCGAAGATATGTTGTGCACTTGTGTACTAGATTTTGGGGGTTCTTGGGAGGACCATCTCTATTTGGTAGAGTTTGCTTACAACAACAACTACCAGGTTAGTATAGAGATGTCACCATTTGAATCTCTATACGATCGGAGATGTCGTACTCCCTTGTCATGGGACAATATTGGAGAGAGAGTTTTGCTTGGGCCAGAGATGGTTGTGGATGCAGCGGAGAAGGTTCAGTTGATCAGAGATAGACTTCGAGTAGCGCAGGACAGACAACGGCATTGGGCCGATAGCCACCGAAGACCTTTGGAGTTTGAGGTATAGTTTTAGATTTTTTGTGCTTGTTATTGGTTGTTTGTTATAGATTAAGTTCTTAAGGGACTATTTTGTTCTAGGTGGGTAGTTTGGTGTTTCTGAGGATTTCTCCGATACGAGACACGATTTGCTTCGGTGGAGGCGGGAAGCTTAGTCCGTGATTCATCGTATTTTACTATTCTAGAGAGGGTCGGTGCAGTTGCTTATAAACAAGACTTGCTATCTGCATTGGTAGGAGTGACTAACGTGTTTCACGTGTCGCGGTTGAGATGGTACATGGCAGATCCTAGTCATGTATTGGATCACTCAGAGATAGAGGTATGCCCTACTCTTAGATATCCGGAGCAGCCAGTTGAGATTCCGGATCGGAGAGAGAAGGTGCTAAGGAACAAGACTATTCCTTTGGTATGCGTCGCATGGAGGCATCACTCTCCAGGGGAGTCTACTTGGGAGAGAGAGAGAATGGAATGCGAGAGCATTATCCCTATTTATTTGTGCCTTGAGGTATGTTCTTTCCTAGTTATGTTCTGTTCATCTGTTATGTTCTATTATTTTCTGGGGGTAGTTTTCGTCTTTGAATTTTGAGGACAAAATTATTTTAAGGAGGGTAGACTTGTCACTACCATATTTTCTAGGAAAGGATATTTTAGTCATTTCATAATTAATTAAATATTGTGCATATTAAAAAATTATTTTTTGTATTATTTAATTATTGTTAGATGCTAATTATTATTTTAGACTTGTGTTAGTGGACCTAACTAGTTTAGTTTAGACTCATGGACCAACATATATTAATTATTAGATTTGAGCCCAACTAGAAAGCCCATTGATTATGAGGATAATTAATTTAATTAAACCATTAGACTAGAATCTTCCCTCCTTAATTATTTCTTCATGAGAGGCCCCAAGGTGTATAATGGATATTATATAGTGGCTTGAGGAAGGGGCAAGGGGGCTGGCCTATTAAAAGAGGGAGGGAAAGTTTTTCTCTCCTATTTTCATTTGAAATCTAGATCTAGATTTTCCCTCAACAAAATTCCTTCATTACTATATTATTTATCTACCAAATTTCATCCCAATTCCTTTCTAAATCACCATTGGAGGCTAGTGGAGCAAGGATCTAGAAGGATGAAGCAAGAATCTACAAAGAGGAGCAAGGATCTACAAGTTAGAGGCCAATTTTATCACCTATGGAGGTTGCATTGGGAATCCATCTCCCAATAGGTATAATTTAGTTTTCCCCTTCAATTAGGTTCTAAATCTGAGATTTAACCATGAGAAATCAACCCATATGCATAGGATACCCATTGGATTTGAAATTAAGTTCATATGAGGCCTATTGAGAAAGTTATGGTACTTTTTGTGTCAATTTTAAGAGAATTTCGAGATTGACACTTATTGTACTTGTCAATTAGTCTCATAGATCAATTTGGAATATATTTGTGTGTTTGTGGCTAGTATCGTGTCTACAATTGAGTACGTGTAGGTCGTATCTCAATAATTTGGTGATATGCGTTGATTTGTGGGTTTTTCGTCCGATACAGGACTTTGTACATGTAATATTTTGACATGGACACGTAGTTATGTGTTTGACTCTTCGTATTATTCATAAATTATATATTAAACTTACTCGTGTCCTTCGGGGTACGTTTGGTTGTGTGGTGGGCTCGTGTCGTAAGCGTATCATAGATCTAGTGTGATACGGGTGCGATACACTCCACGTGTTGGTTGCAATTCATTTCTAGATCTAATTCCTATTGTTCTTAGTCATTTATAATAGATGTATTTATATGTATGTATATATATGTATATATATATATATATATATATATTGTTATGTATATATATACTTATATATGTTAGTGTATCATATATATATATATATATATATATATATATATATATATATATATATATATATATATATATATATATATATACTTCTATATATATAATAGCTATGGAATAAGTTATGTTAGATATATAAGTTATGTTATATATATATATATATATAATTGTATGTTATATATATATATATATATATATATATATATATATAATTGTATGTTATATATATGTGTACGTATATGAGATGATATGAATATATATAGGAGATACTATATCTATAGCTATGTGTGTATGTTTATACCTATCTATATGTATATAATTGTGGATGTGTGTATATATATATATATATATATATATATATATATATATATATATATATATATATATGAGAATATATATATATAAATATATAGTTGATATATATTAGTATATATATGTGTGTGTGTTGTTGTATAAGAGAAGGGGGCTCGACACCAAGCAACAGCAGAAATAGCGACAGCCACAGTAGTAAAAATAGCGACAGCAGCACCAAACAACAATAGCAACATAAATAACGACAGCAGCAGCAGCAGAAATAGAGACAACAGTAGCAAAACAGTGACAGCAACAGCAGCAATAGCGACAGCAACAATAAATGCAAGCTCAAGGGAGCAGTAGCGTGTATCGGGGAGGGCTAGCAAGTTGTAAGTCAGCTAGTTGGGTTAGTAGTATATGCATTGTTAGTATAATAGTTAGTTAGATGTGGGTAATAGTTGGTAATTATACATATATCTATGTATGGTTAGGTATTAGTAAGTATCTATATGTATGATAAGGTATTAGTTAGATTCTTAAACTATATATATTATAAGTATTGTATTATAGGTTAGTATCTATGTATTAGTATGTTATATTTAGTAGCTAATTGATTACCATATGTTTAAGTTGAGTGTTAGCTACAAATGAGGTCTTGACAATTACCTTGAGATACCAAGGTAAGTGCCAAGGTATTGAGGATACCCAAGGTATTGGGTTTGGGTATCAAGTTGGGTGTTTAGTGGTACAATACCTAGTTGGTTCAAAGCCAAGATATCCACATAGCGTTTGGTAGTTAGTATTAGTATACATATATTGTTTGAATGTGCATATATGGTATTTCATATCTCTTGTTTACGTATCTTGCGATACGGTATCTTAGTATCCTAGATTTAGCTTGTATGACCTAGATTCTTAGTGTATGAACCAAACATCTTCGAGTTAGACTCATACAAACCTGGAAATAGGTAGTTTGACCAAGTTTGACCGGTTTGACCTAGAAGTTGACTAGTTTAACTTAATTTCTTTACTGAACCTTGTATTGATATTATATTCCCTATCTAGGTCTTTGAGGCACCGTATCAGACATCTGTGAGACTATTCCCCGGACTTCAGGCGAGTACATTCTCTGATAGTTTCTTATTTATGATATCCTCTATGTTCATTATATTTAGTGTAGATATCCATGTTTCCTTGACATGATGGTTACACGGATTGGTATATCCGGATCTCATCATGAGATATTATTCCTTGGTATATGGTGTATCTTGTGGAAGCCTTGTTTCATTGTTCTTCTTGTACATATACAGACACTGATTCTTGGGAAGAGTCGCTATCTTCTTAGAGAATCCCGTGCCATAGCGTTGTACCAGGGTTGGAACTACTATACCAGTCGGGGTTGGGGAGTATGTAGTGTAGATATGTCATCATACCCATCTTGTATCATGTCTTGTTCTTGAATAGTGTTAATCATACATCGCACGTATGATTAGCCAGGCCATAAATCTTGTATCATATTCCCAAGCCGATCACATATTAAAGCTAGTACTCACTCACTTAGTCATTTAATACTCTTATTCATTGCCATATTATTCATTCTTGTATTTATTTACAGTATTTCCTTTATTGTATATCTCTTGTATCTACTGTTGCATCTTGTATATTCATATCTATTTACTGTTACATAGTTTATATCATTGATTAGAACTGCTGTTACCTAGTTTATATCATCTTGTATATTCATATCTATTTACTGTTACATAGTTTATATCATTGAGACCCTGGCTCAAGAGGGACTTATCCCGACTGAGACAGATGATCTCGGACTTGTAGCTTCTTAGTATTCTTTGTACTGGATTTGTCTTCAGCTTATTGTTTAGTATTTCTTCAGACTCATTGATGTTATTATTTTAGACTCATGAGTTGTATGTGACTATTCTATTCTTTATCATATTCGTTCTCATTTCTATCTTAGATCTGTGATTGAGTATATTAATATTGTTGGTGGTTTATTATATTATTAGATAGATTACCCAAACAACGTTCTACTGCTGATTCTGTGGCGTAGGCTGGACGTTATTCCTGACTTGTACCCTTATATCGGGTGTGGGTCGTGACATAGTTATCCAAGTAAACCATATTTGATATTTCTCAAAATTTGTCTGAGCTATTTCTCAAAATCAAGCATGATTCTCTATATCCGCCTTAGCGATAATCTGATAATATTTCTAGCGGTTGCCATTCTAAGTCTGACTTACCTTTATCTGAACGATATCCCAATCTCGTTTGTAACTTGCTTCAACCAAAAGGGTCTTGGCTTGCGATACTCTACACAACTTAACCGAAAGGTTATGTGCATAGCTAACCGTTCGAACGATATTCTATCTGGCACACTAACCAACTAGATAATCCTTTATAGATATTCGGGTTTGCACATAACTTGTAAATTCTAGCACGAGTCTATTCCCACAAAGCCTAACACAGGTAGGCACAAAGGCCTTTGTATCATAATTTTGTACAAGCAATCATATCATTCACATGCACTTTTGAAAGTATTTAGACACATTGTTTAGAACATCCCATCGGGCAACGAGAGAGAATGTATGCACATAACCCACGAACGAGTTTTCTAAACTAAGAAAATTGATACAAAGTCCAAACTAATATGTCACACCCTGATCTCCCACAGGTAATTAATCATCCCCGTTAGGCACGAATTATCGTGCCAGCGCTCCTGCAGGACGATCATTCTCATCTGGGCGTGATGTCGCACGAGCATAAGCCGCGCCCGTGCAAGGCCATGATCCGAACAGACGGTAGAATGACTAAGCCACAGAGTCGCACAGATAGTCCGAGTGTAGCAAAATAAAAATACACAGGCGATTGGTAACAAGTTCACAGAGTCGTTAGTAGCGGAAGCAAGCATTGAATAACACAAGTATAGAAGTAAAACAAGTTCTTTATTGATATTGAACAAGTATTACAAGCGACACTAGACCAAGATTATAAGTCGCTCAAGCCTCTTTCTCTCTTGAAAGAATAAAAGCATGCCAAGTGGCTACATTTATGGAATAATACATAGGCGATATTCCAATATTATGTCTTGTATATGTGCTTCAGTTTCGGACGTAATATTCCAAGGCTTGAGATTGAACTCCATACCTTAGCACGCACGAAGGGCATTTCTATACTGAACGAGGTTCTCCCGCAACCTGCATGCAATTTGGTGGGTTATTAGTACATGAATGCACTGGTGGAGAGGCTTCTCGCCCGCTCGACAAATCCAAATATGTTATATAGGTTTTGTGCACCATCTATTAAGTTATCTTTCTAATCTTGCCTTATGATCAGTTTTATTGCATAATAAAAAGCCTAAATCGAGTGAAAGTACACCGTACGATATATGAGTAACACGACGATACTTACCAACTTACCATCCATCTTTCCCTGTCCAAGGAAAACCAAGTTAAATCAAGCACAGACATATAGCATAAGCAAGAAAAGTATCATGTGTGAGGTGCTGTTTTAGAAGCACGAGTTATACAGATTACTCAGGTGTATTGTATTGGATGTTCAAGTGTTCAATTATGCATAAATGTGTTATAATCATGATCGTTCAGGTATTTCAGATGCAGTCATAGGTACATTTGTGTTACACAGAGTCAATCGTCGATAATGCAATGACTCGCACGCGGGTTGCCGTAATAGAGCCAACTTAATCTATGTCACGCCCCAGTCCCAAAATGACTAGGGACTGAGCACGTGAACAATGGCCAGCAGCACGCACCGATGGACAACCCAATTTAATGGATCCATCAGGGCATGCTTAAGCTGTAGTCTAGCCGTACTAAGTACAAGTCTCAGGTATTACTATTCTCATCCACAGAATAACACAGATTAAAAGCCAAAAATTATGCAATGGAAATAAATACTGAAATCTCAAATAAGCTATCTCGGGAACAAATCCGAGAATTAGTCTGTTACATTTAAGAAAAGACAGGAATTTAAAATGCTGGAAATGGAAATACTGTATAACTGAAGCCGGTGCTCAAGAGAAGTCTTCGGCCACTATCTCGTCCTCAGTTCCGGGTTCTGCTCCAAGGAGTGCTCCTGTACCGTACACCTCGGGGTAGTTCTCTGCGGCTACACCTGGGGACATAGTCCATTCCAGGTCCTTAGGGGACATAACAAGGTAGAAAATACAAGCCAAAACATATGCAGTGCAGCAATAAAATAAACAGCAGGGTAAATATGTAAACTAGCTAGTGATATGCAAGTGAGAGTTTTAGTCATACTCAGGCTGAGACTACTACAGGATCAGTGTCTAAGAAACCATAGCAGTATTTTCTAGAAGGGCCAGAACTTGTGCCAAAGCTCTGTATCAGAGACTAGGACACCTCCAGATAACATTATTTACATTATAATCAGCCTTGATATGGTAATACTCTCCCCAACCCATAAATCTCACGTCACAGTTCCAGAATATATCAGGTACAAGTCACGCAAGTTTGAACTAATGCAATGAGTCAGGCTAGAATCTAAGCATGTAAACTGTAATGACATGAATATGTAACCTATACGGAATCACCAGGTATATCTCAGGCAATTCCGTCACATGAATAGTGTCAGGTGTCCTGGGTTGAGCAGTTAAACAGGTTACATGGGAATCTACCAGAGATCAAGTAAAATACTATAACCAGAAATATCTGAGAATTGACAAGCTTTATGTTCCTACTGTTGCAAAATTAAACCAAGAAAATATATATCAAGCTGTAGGGTTTGGCAATGTATACTTGCCCTCTGATGTATAACTAAGTCCAGGAATTATTTAGCAAGACTGTAAGTTTTGGCGAGGTACACTTGCCTGTGGTTCCGGCTATGTTCGCGGTTCTGACTTCGGCGGAAATTGCAGGCGGTACTCCGATTGCTGAAACAAACATCACCATCAGATCCAGAAAATATAAATCAGCTAGAAACGCCTGTCCTTGGGTCCAATTTGGAGACAACGGCAAAAACGGCAGTTTCGGGCCAAAACGGGGTCCACCGGTGGGCCCGCTTTGCACCGAAAAACGCGTCAGGGTCAAAGGTCTCCAAATTCACCAAACTTAGTGTCAACAGGTCAGAAACGCTGATACGAACCCAACGGAACTTCCAGAATTGGATTCCGATGAGCCGTTCACAAAATCGCCCGTCGAGCGGGGCCTGTGGGGCCCACGACACGCGATTTCGTCAACGTTCTCAGAATCGAAGCAAACTTGACCCACAGGACCAGCGTATCGCTACGAGTCCGATGGCGCAAGTTTTGTCTCGATCTGACGTGTGTACACAAAGTTAGGGTGAATTACAGAAAAGGCGAATACGGGGCGATGTCCGCGGATACGCGTTGATCCCGGTGTGCACGCACACCCGAATCAGCTTCTGCGAAATCCCACACGTCCGTATCGACGAGGCGCTCGTGTCTGTGAAGACCGCACGCGACCAAGTCATCCCGTTTGGCGGGGCGGACTCGGTTCCGGGGTGAAACAGGGTCTGGGTTTTTTCCTATTTTTGGATCGCGGTGTGCGATCACCACAGGACGCGATGCCCCGAACAGTTTATCCGGACACCGAGAGGGTCATACAGGCTTCGCAACGCAATTTGCAGAATCGAAAACGGAGCTACGAGCAAAAAGTTACGCGTACCTGAAGGAGACTCGAAAAACCGGGGTTTTCTGTGTCCGACACGTGTCGGACACGCGGATTCGGGGGAGAATTCTAGGGTTTGGGTTCAGGGGATTCCTCGCCGGAGACGGCGGCTATGCGGCGGCTCAGGGCGGGGAGGCCGGCCGGGGGCAGCGCGGCGGCCGAGGGCGGTGCGCTGGGAGGCGGGCGGAGGCACGGCGGCGCGGCGGCGCTGCCCTAGCTGCGGCTGCTGCTGTGCCGTCGACGTCGAGGGGAGGAGGAGGCTGGGGGGACGCGGGCTGGGCACGGCGGCGCTGGGCGGAGCGGCGTCGGGCGCTAGGGCGAGGGGTGGCGGTGGCGCGGCGGGGAGGGTGTGGCCGGAGCTGGGAGGGGGTGAACTGGCCGGAGGGGATCGAGGGTTTTATAGGGGAGGTCGGCTCCGGGAAAGGCGGTGGGTGGCGGTGGACGTGGGGGTACGCAGGGGCGGCCCGGGCGGAGACGTGGCCGGGACGTGCGGCGGAGCGGCCGGGTCTCGCGGAGGGGCTGGGGATCGTAGGGCGAGCAGGGGAGCGGGTACGGGCGGTGGGTCCGGGTCGGGTCTATTGGATCCGACTCGACCCGCTAGGAAATGGGCCGGGTTGGGTTCGGGAAATTGGGCCGGGTCTGTTGGGCCGGGCTGGGCCGGCCCAACGGGCTGGGTTTAATATTAAATAATATTAATAATAATTAAAAACAGTAAATTAATTAATAAATAATTAATTAATTAAATAATTAGTTTTTAGGCATTTAAAAATAGGTCTGGGGTCCGATAAATTCCAGGAAAATTGCCCTAATTCCAGTTTTCCATTTTACATCCAAAAATATTATTTTCATAATATTTTAATATCATTTATTATCATTTAAAAATCATTGAATAATTAAAACCCTGTTTTTAAATTACAGAAAATTCCCAGAAAATTCCAGAAAATTGTGAAAAATCCAGTTTTTAAAAATTTTGAAAATTCAGGGGGTTTACAATCTATATGATAGAAGGTCACTGGCATGACGCCATAAATGATGGTGTAGTCTCGAGGAAAAGATGGTGTGCAAGAAAAACATGTGGCATTGCACCCATCCTGCCCATAACAGACAACTACCAGATGGCCCCGTCTAGATCGAATCGGCCCTAGTGAACCCGCCGACCGTCCGCAGAACTAGATTCGAAAATCCACCTTATACACAAGTAATACAAAGTTTTATTTCCATGTTTTAACACAAGCAATACAAGTTGGGATTATTCCCTTAGCTAGGTGCGTTGTATTCTTTATTAGCATGCATGGGGTGATTCACCTAGCGACTAGCATGTATTATCCATAATTTAAAATGTGCTGGTTGTCACGACCCGTATCCGATGTTGGGGCACGAGTAGTGAACAACGCTCAGCCTACGTCGCAACATCGACGGTAGAACGCTATTTGTGGAACTATCTATCTAGCATCAAGATATAAAAATGCTACCAATGTAATATGAATACTCAATCATAGATTTATAAGATAGAACCAATCACACAAATATGATAAAAGAATAGAAGAGTCACAATACATCTCATAAGACAAAATAATATCCAATGAGTCAGAGAAATACTAATAATAATGCTGGAGAGTCTAACTACTGCACTATAAGTTCTGGGTCATCTGTCTCAGTAGGGATGATACCCTCCTGAGCCAAGGTATCTGTCTCTAAGCCAACAATATCCTGAGGCCCGTAGTGAGTGGGGTATGATTCCTCATTGTCATCTGGGAAAAATATATCTAGTCAGGAAGAAGCAAAGTACATCTCTAACAGTAGTTCTAATAAATGATATAAACTATGTAACAGTAAATAGAGCGAATATACAAGATGCAATATAAAGGTACAAGATATATGTAATAAAGGAATACTAGAAATAAATACAATAATGAGCATCATAGGAATGGACAAAAAATACTACTACTAAGTAAGTGAGTAACAACTTTAATATATGATCGACTTGGGAACTTGCTCAAGGATTATGGCCTGGTTACTCATACGTGCTGTGTATGATTAACACCATTCAAGAAACAAGATATGCACAAGGAGGGTATGATCATATATCTACACTACATACTCCCCGTACCCGACTGGTATAGTAGATCCAACCATGGTACGTTATGATACGGGATTCCACTAGAAGGGCGCTACTCTTCTCATGAACCTATGTCTGGATTTGTATAAGAAGAACAAGGAAACAAGACTTGCATAAGATACACCATAAATACCAAGGCATAACATCTCATGACGAGATCCGGATATACCAATCTGTGTAACCATCGTGTCAAAAAATCAAGGATATCTGCACTAACCATAAAAGACATAGAGCATATCATGTTGGAGAAACTATCAAAGAATGTACTTGCCTAAAATTCGGTGAATAGTATCAAAGATATCCGGTACGGTGCCTCAAAGACCTAAATATAGAATATTACATCAATACAAGATTTTAGAATAAAAATAAGTTAAACTAGTCAACTTCTAGATCATAAAGCCATTTCTAAGTCAAAATAGTCAAACTAGGTCAACTCTAGGTCAAACTTGGTCAAACTAGCTATTTCTAGGTTGTATGAGTCCATCTCTAGGATATTTGGTCCATACACTATGTAACTAGGCCATACTAGCTATATTAGGATAGTAGGAAACCAACAAGAAACTGTATCATAAGATACGTAATTTATTAGATATGAAAATATTATAATATGTATAAAAACTACAATATATAATACTCCTAACTAAACTAATGCTAAGTGGATACCTTGGTTTTGAACCAAAAGCGGTATCACACCTACTACACTCCCCTTTTGATGTGCAAACCCAATACCTTGAGTAAAACCCAATAGCTTGACATTACCTTGGTATCACAAGGTAATTCAATATCTATCATATTACTAATACCCATACACCTAACTATACATTAATATGTAATTAAACTTATAACAATAGTATACTAAACTAATATACTAACATACCCCTTGATGTTCAATACCCGTACCCAAGATAACTCACCCTCATTACCTTGGTGTACCCCAAGGTAATCTAGAAATAATACTAACTAATGCTAACTAGTGCTTATGTATATATAAATCTCATATATAAATATATACTAACTTATTTACAATATATATAAACTACTAGCTTATTAATATAAACTAATTAATTTTATATTTATATATCATGTATACATATATATACTAATTTACTTGCTTACTAGCTTATCACATAAATTAACTAGCTTATATATATATATATATATATATATATATATATATATATATATATATATATATATATATATAACTTACTAACTTACCATCTTTTCGATAAGTTGCTGCTTAATGCCGCTGCTGTTTACTGCTTCTGCTTCTGTGGCTGCTTCTGCTTCTGCTGCTTCTTATTTTGCTGCTGCTTCTGCTTTCTGCTGCTGCTTCTTGGCTTCTGTTTTCTGCGGCTTTTCAGCTGCTTCTTCTCAGCTTCTCTCTGCTTTTCTCTCACTGCTTTCCATTGCTTTTCTTACTATTTTCTATTATTTTATTCACTGTTTTCCATGGTTTCTTCTTTCCGAAAGCTCACATGCACACACACAAGACATATATATATATATATATATATATATATATATATATATATATATATATATATATATATATATATATATATATATTACCATATTTAGAGAAGCACATGAACTCGTACTCTCCCATGATCACCATCACATCAACAAGAATTATAGATCAAACATATAAATATACATATACATATACATATATCTCACATAATAATTATAATTACATTATTATAATATCTATAATTGAATTAAATTGCAAAGAACAAACACGTGAAGTGCATCACACCCGTATCACACTAGATCGATACGCTTGCGCTACGGCTCCACCACACAACCAAATATATCCTAACAGACACGAGCAAGTCTAAAATCATAATTATAAATAATATGAAGAGCTAACTACTCATCTACGTGTCCGTGTCAAAATATGATATGCTCAAACTCCTATGTCGGAGGAAAACCTTCAAATCAACCCGTATCACCAAATTATTGGGATACAGCCTACACGTATCCAATTATGAATATGACACTAGCCACACACAATCAAATACATGTCAATTTGGTCTAATTGACCTATTGATAAACATAAGTTGTGTTAATCTCGAAATTTTTCCAAAATTGATACAAAATATCACATAACTTTCTCCATAGGCCCCCTATGAACCTAATTCCAATTTTATAGGTATCCTTAGCATATGGGGTGATTCCTAATGATTAAAACATAGATTTAGAGTCTAATTAGAGGAAAAAAACTGAATTATACCTATTGAAAGATGGATTTATAATAAAATCTCCAAATTGAGTGAAAAGAGCCTTCAACTTGAAGATCCTTGCTCCTCCTTGTAGATCCTTGCTTCCTCCTTATAGATCCTTACTTCAATAGCCTCTAATGATGATTTGGGAGGAAATTAGAAAGAAATTTGGGTAGAATTTGATGTGGAAATGAAAAAATTTGGAAGAGAAAATTCTAGATCTAAATTTGAAATAAAAAATGACGAGTGAGAATTTTTCTCCATTATAAATATGGCCGACCATATTTCTCCCTTCCCAAGCTACTATAAAATGTCTAAAGTACCCCTTGGGGCTTCTCATGAAGAAATAATTAAGGAGGGAAGGTTCTAGTCGAATTGGTTTAACTTAATTAATCATCCTCCTAATGATTGGGCTTATTATTGGGCTCAATTCTAATTAGAATTAAATGTTGGTCCATGGATCTAATCTAAACTAGTTAGATCTACTAACACAAGTCTAAAATAATAAACTAACATCTAACAATAAATAAATAATACAATAAAAAAATATACAACATGTAAAATATTTAATTAATTATGAAATGACCAAAATACCCTTTTCTAGAAAATATGGTAGTGATAAGTCTACCCCCCATAAAATATTTTTTTCCTCGAAATTCAAAGACGAAACTACCCCCAGAATAAAACATAACAGAATCAGAAAAGAACATACCTCAAGGCACAAACAAATATGGGTACGCTCTCGTATTTTATTCTCTCTCTCCCAGGTAGACTCCCCCAGAGAGTAATGCCTCCTTGCGACGCATACCAAGGGAATAGTCAGGTTCCTCAACACCTTCTCTCTCCGATCCATAATCTCAACTGGCTACTCTGGATAACTAAGAGTTGGGCCCACCTCTATCTCCAAGTGATCCAACCCGTGGTTAGGATCCGCCATATACCGTCTCAACTGCGACATGTGAAACACGTTATGCACTTCCTCCAATGCAGGTGGCAAGTCTAGTCTGTAAGCAACTGCACCGACCCTCTCGAGAATACTGAAATGTCCGATGAATCGCAGACTAAGCTTCCCACTTCCACCAAAACAAATCGTGCCTTGTGTCAAAAAATCCTCAGAAATACCAAATGCCCAACCTAGAAAAAAACACAACCTTAAGAATTTAATCTATAACAAACAACCAATATCAAGCACAAAACAAAAATCTAAACTATACCTCAAACTCCAAAGGTCTCCGATGGCTATCGGCCCAATGCCGTTGTCTGTCCTGCGCCACTCGATGTCTATCTCTGATCATCTTAACCTTCTCTGCTGCATCTACAACCATCTCTGGCCCTAGCAAAGATCTCTCTCCAACATCGTACCATGACAAGGGAGTACAACATCTCCGACCGTACAGATCCTCAAATGGTGACATCTCTATACTAGCCTGGTAGCTGTTGTTGTTAGCAAACTCTACCAAATAGAGATGGTCCTCCCAAGATCCCCCGAAATCTAGTACACAGGTGCGCAACATATCATTGAGAGTCTGAATGGTCCTCTCTGACTGCCAATCTGTCTGAGGGTGATATGTAGTACTGAACTTGAGCTGGGGGCCCAAACTCGCCTGCAAACTCCTCCAGAAATAAGAAGTAAAACGACTATCCTGATCTGAGACTATGCTGACGGGAACCCCATGTATCCTGACGATCTTCCTCACATACATCTCTGCCAGCTTCTCCGTAGACAAGCCCACCTTGAAAGGCAAAACGTGGGCTGACTTGTTCAACCTGTCAACGATGACCCAAATCGCGTCTTTTCTACCTGGATATCGTGGAAGTCCGGACACAAAATCTATAGTAATATGCTCCCACTTCCACTCTGGAGTGGGTAATGGCTGAAGTAAACCACCTGCCTCTGCCTCTCGACTTTCACCTACTGGCATACTAAGTATTTGGATACAAACTGTACCACTTCCCTCTTCATGCGATACCACCATACACTCTCTCGCATATCCTGATATATTTTGTTGGCACCTGGATACATGGAATACTGAAAGTGATGCACTTCCTGCAATACCTCCTCACGCAGCTCCCCTCTAGGCACACATAATCTAACACCAGGCCGCAAAGATCCATCCTCAGCAATGGTAAAATCATCCTCTAATCATTCTCTCACCTAAGCTCTTATGCTCCTCAGAGATACATCCTCATACTGGGCTATCTTGATCCTATCCATCAACTTTGAGTGTATCTGCAACCCCCACATCTGTATAGCAAAACTAGGAACTATCACCTCAATGCCAAAGTCTCCAAGTCCTCCAACAAATACCAATCCTACATCAACAACATAGCTACCGGGTACCTGCTCAAGGCATCGATAACTACATTGGATTTCCCAGAATAAGACTACAAAGATATGTCAAAATCCTTCATCAGTTCCAGCCACCGACGCTGCCTCATGTTCAACTCCTTCTGAGTGAAAACGTACTTCAAGCTCTTGTAGTCTGTGAAGATCTCCACATGCTCTTCGTATAAATAGTGTTTCCATAACTTCAAGGAAAAGATGGCTGCTGCCAACTCCAAATCGTGGGTAGGATAGTTCTTCTCATGAGAACGCAATTGCCTGGATGCATAGACAATCATTTTTTTATTCTGCTGAAGAACACAACCGAGCCCTTTCCCTAATGCATTACTATAAATAGTGAAACCTCCAAACCCTGATGGCAACATCAAAATAGGAGCATACGTCAACCTCTTTTTCAATTCGTCAAAAGCAACCTGGCACTCCTCTATCCAAACAAACTTTGCATCCTTCCTAGAGAGTCAAGTCATTGGCTTGACAATCCTCATAAAATATTGCACAAACTTCCTGTAGTAGCCTGTTAAACCCAAGAAACTTTTGATCTCTGCCACTGAACTCGGGGTCTTCCAAGAATCCACTGTTGCGATCTTCTTCAGATCCACTAAAATTCTATCACCATTCATAACATGTCCTAAGAACTCCACCTTGTACAGGAAGAACTCACACTTGGAGAACTTTCCATACAGCTTCTTCTTTCTCAGCACATCCAACATAATCCGTAAAATGCTCCTCGTGCTCCTCCGACGTCTTCGAGTATATGAGTATGTCATCGATGAACACCACCATGAACTTGTCAAGGTACTGGTAGAATACCTTATTCATCAAATTCGTAAATACCATCGGGATATTAGTCAACCCAAATGACATCACCATGAACTCATACTAGCCATACCGAGTCCTAAAAGCAGTCTTTGGAATGTCCTTCGGCTTTACTTTTACCTGGTGGTAGCCTGATCTAAAGTCTATCATAGAAAACACCTTGGCGCCACTCAACTGATCGAATAGGTCATCAATCTGTGGCAACGGATATTTATTCTTGATAGTGAGATTATTCAATGCCTTATAATCGATGCACATGCGCACCGATCTATCCTTCTTCGGTACAAATAATACCACGGCTTCCTACGGTGAAGAACTGGATCTGATAAACCCCTTATGTCGTAACTCATCCACTTGCTTCTTCAGCTCGACCAGCTCATTATCGTTCTCTCTATAGACATGCTGTGAAATTGGTTTTGCACTTGGCACCAAGTCTATAGAGTATTTAATATCTCGATCTGGCGATAATCCTGACAACTCTTCAGGAAACACATCAAAGAACTTTGCTATCAAAGGATGCGACAACTTCTTGGATTCTACTATAGATCCACAGATAATTCCTTCTCTCTGCTCTGCAGCTCCTCTAGCAAACTCAAACTCGGGCTCTCCCGGTAGGCTAAACAAAACTCTACTTCCCTTATAATCTATACTAGCATGGTTCCTACTAAACCAATCCATCCCGAGTATAATATCGTAGCTCAGAAGTGGCATTATAAGTAGACACGCACTCATCTTCTGTCCCCCCAGAGTATATCTTCGATCCTTGCAAATATCACTAACCATGATAATGCCTCCCCCGGTCATGATCTTGCAAGTCCTAAGCAAAGACTCATCTACCAAATGATGCTTCAGAGAAAAAAAAAGGATACAAAACTACAGAAAGAACCACTATTAAATAAAGCTAAAGCTGGAACGGAATCAAGAAGAACAGTTAAAATGAACAATCGAGTTTTTCTTAGATGTGATCGAGTATTCTCATCCTATAGCCTATTTTCTATATCTTAAAACAGGCTCGTAATAGCACTCAAATAAGAGCACCACTACGAATCACACTGATAACGACCTCGAAGACCTGTATGGGTGTCACGACCCACACTCGGTGAAGGGGCACGAGTACGAGGGTACGTCCAGCCTACGCCGCAGCATCGGCGGTAGCACGTTGTCTAGGTCAACTATACTAACTAATTATCTCATAATAATGTATATCCTCCAATAATATCTCAACTCCAAGAATACAACACAGTACCCAATCATAATTCTATAGCACGATAAGATATCAAGGAAGTCTAACATTACTATACAGTCTAGACAAATATAACAACAACAATAGAAACAATAACCAAAATCTCAAATATAAGCCGAAAATAAATCCTGTACCAAAATGCTAAAAAGAACTAACTATGCTAATAAGTGATTCCAGCTAGATCTCCTGACAATCACTCTAGAACGAGTGGGTCAAAGTCTGCACCATCTATAGGTCGAGGTCCGTAGTACGTCGGACACCAATCCCCGGGATCCTCTGAAAAATATTTTCCACTCAGGAATGGAGCGAAGTATATCTCTAACAGCAGTTTTAATCAATGATATAAACTATGTAACAGTAAATAAATATGAATATACCAGATGCCATATACATATACAAGAGATACGCAATAAAGAAAATAGTAAAAATAATTGCAAGAATGAGCAATGTGGGATGAACAAGAACTAATGACTAAGTGAGTGAGTACCAGCTTTAACATGTGATCGGCTTGGGAACTTGCATAAGAGTAAATGGCCTGGTTCATCATATGTGCGGTGTATGATCAACATTCACAAGGAAGAAGACATGCACAAGGAGGGTATGATCACATATCTATACTACAAACTCCCTGCCCTAGACTGGTATAGTGGATAAAACCATGGTACGTTATGATACGGGTTTCTACAAGAAGGGCACTACTCTTCTCATGAACCAATATCTATACGTGTACAAGAAGAACAAGAAAACAAGGCTTGCACAAGATACACCATACATACCAAGGAATAATATCTCGTGATGAGATCCAGATATACTAATCTGTGTAACCATCGTATCAAGAAATCAAAAATATCTACACTAGATACAAGAGACATAGAGGATATCATAAATGAGAAACTATCGGAGAATGTACTCACCTGTGGTCCAGAGCAATGATTGTCAAACTGTGTCCGAACTGGTGTCACACAGACCTATATATGAAATATTGCATCAATACAAGATTTGGAATAAAAATAAGTTAAACTAGTCAACTTCTAGGTCATAAAGTCATTTCTAAGTCAAAACAGTCAAATTAGATCAACTCTATGCCAAACTAGTCAAACTAGCTATTTCTAGGTTGCATGAGTCCATCTCTAGGATATTAGGTCCATACACTATGAAACTAGGCCGCACTATTTAAACTAGGATACTATAAAATCACTAAGATACTGTATCTCAAGTTACGCAAGTTATTAGATATAAAAAATACTAATATATATATATATATACAAGACAATACATATAGTATCTAAGCTAACTAATGCAAATTGGATACCTTGGCTTTGAACTAATGCGGTATCGTACCATTACATCCCCATCTTGATACTTAAATCCAATACCTTGAGTATCGACCCAATACCTTGACATTTACCTTGGTATCACAAGGTAATTCAAGTTCTAGTATGTAATTAACTACCCAATACCTTAATTATAAAGTACCATGCATTTAATACTTATACAATACTATATACAATATACCTTACTTTAGTCACCTTAGTATCAATCCGTAACTAGTTAACATCTAGCTATTACTATGCTAATACCTACTACTCCTTACCTTGATATCAATAATACCTTAACCAAAATCTCACTTTTGACTCAAATCCAATACCTTATATTAATATCCTAATACCTATACCTTGCTTAACTAGTACCAACAAAAACTAAACTATAACTAACATAATATTGTAAACCCCCTGATTTTTTAAAATTTTAAATTTGGATTTTTCACAATTTTCTGAAATTTTTTGGGATTTTTTCTGTAATTAAAAATAGGGTTTTAATTATTTAATGATTTTTAAATGATAATAAATAATATTAAAATATTATAAAAATAATAATTTTGGGTGTAAAATGAAAAACTGGACTTAGGGTAATTTTTTTGGAATTTATCGGGCCCCGGACCTATTTTTAAATCACCTAAAAATAATTACTATTTATTTACTTATTTATTTATCTATTTATTTATTACTTAAATTAAACCCAGCCCAGCCCTTCGGCCCAAACCGCGGCCCAGCCCATTGGGCTAACGGGTCGGGTCGGGTCCACCCGTACCCGACCCACCGCCCGACCCGCTTCCCCAGCCCCCTCCCCGCTCGCCCACGATCCCTCGGCTCGCGTCCACCGCCGCTCAGCCCGCGCCTCGCCCGGCCTCGACGCCACGTCTTCGCCCTCCCGCGTCCCGTGAGGCCACGACCGCCTCACCTCCGCCCCGCTCGGACCTCCCCTTCCCCTATTAAAAATCCTAGCTTCCCCCCTGGCCGACACCCCTCACCGCCCTACTCACCGCAACGGTCGCCGCCGTCTCCGCCTGAACCCCCGTGCCTCCACCGACAGCGCCGCAGCCACCTCCGGCCCGCTGCCCAGCCGCCACAGGCCCCGATTCCCTTCCTCCTCCTCCTCCTCCTCCTCCTCCTTCTTCTCCACAGCGCCCCGCCGCCTCCGACCGCCGTGCTCACCGCCGCCGCCTCCGCCCAGTCTCGACGGCACCGCCCCAGCCTTCTCCGGCCGTCCTCCCCCGTCGCAGCACCGCCCCGCTCCAGCAGAACCCCCAAAAACCCTAATCCTAGGTTTCCGTGTCGTGTCGGACACGTGTCGGACACGGTATAATTTAGGTTTTTCGGACCCTGTTCAGGTACGCGTATCTCCCTGCTCGTTTACCCGTTTTCGATTCCGTCAGTTGCGTTGCGTAGCCTGTATAACCCCCTCGGTGCCCGTGCAACCCGCTCGGGGCATTACGTCCAGTGGCGATCGCGAACCGCGATCCAAAAACAGGAAAAATAATGCCCCAATTTACCCCGGAACTGGGTATGCCCCGCCAAACGGGACTACTTGGTCGCGCGCGGTCTTCACAGATACGTGCGCGTCGTCGATACGGATGTGTGGGATCAACGCGTATCCGCGGACAACGCCCCGTATCAGACTTTTCTAAATCGCGTCCTAACTTTGTGTACACACGTCGGATCAAAACGAACGCCATCGGACTCTTAGCGATACGCTGGTCCTGTGACCCAAGTTTGGTTCGATTATGAGAACGTTCACGAAATCGCATGTCGTAGGCCCCACAGGCCCCGCTCGACGGGCAATTTTGTGATCGGCTCATCGGAATCCAATTCTGGAAGTTCCGTTGGGTTCGTATCATCGTTCCTGATCTGTTGACACTAAGTTTGGTAAATTTGGAGATCTTTGACCATGACACATTTTTTGGTGCAAAGCGGGCCCACATGTGGACCCCGTTTTGACCAGAAATTGCCGTTTTTGCCCTTATCTCCAAATTGGACTCAAGGACAGGCGTTTCTAGCTGATTGATATTTTCTGGATCTGATGGTGATGTTTATATCAGCAACCGGAGTACTACCTGCAATTCCAGATGAAGTCAGAGCAGCAATTGCAACCAAAACTGCAGGCAAGTGTACCTTGCCAAACCCTGCAGCTTGCTACTTATTTTTCTTGACTTATTTATTCATCAGTGGGCAATTAAAGCTTGCCAATTCGCAGTGATGACTGTTATAGTACTTTACTTGAGTTCTTGTAGACTTCATATATAATCTTGTTTAAACTGTTTAACCCAGGACCGAGTGACTTTACTTAGCGTCCGATTACTAGTCGGGTGCCAACCCCGTACGCGGAGTTGTGTAACGTCACATAGAGATGGAAATCGAGACCCAACAATTCTCGTACTTGTCTTATCAAGTACACAAGAACCCAGGACACTTGACACTATTCAGGAGACAGAGTCTTCCTGAGACATTCAAGGTAATTCTGTATAGGATACATGTTTTCTGACCTAGACATTACATTCATAGACATTGGATTCATAGCTATCAGACTTGCTGCATTAGTTATAATCGTGCGTGACATGGACATGAGGTATCGTGGACATGAGACGTGGGATTACATAGGGTGGGGAGAGACACACAGGCTACAGGCTGATCTCATATATATAAAACATAGTATATTTCATAGTATAATTCATAGTTATTGCTGCTACCGGCTCCCCGACACAGAGATTGTAGTGGCTTCAGCCTGAGTTCTAGTGATGCTCTCAACTTGCATATCACATAAGTTGGTTACATAGCTTACCCTCTTGTTTATTTATCTGCTGCACTGTATTTATTTTGGCTTATATTTTCTGTACCTTGCTGTCCCCTGAGGACCTGGATCCGGATTATGTCCCCAGGAATAGCTGAAGAGATCTACCCCGAGGTGTACGGAACAGGAGCACTCCTTGGAGCAGAACCAGGAACCGAGGACGAGATAGTGGCCGAAGACTTCTCCTGAGTACCGGCTCTACGTACTCAGTATTTCTATTTTTTAGTTGATTATTTCCTGTCTATTTGCATTTTTTGTACCAGATATATTCTCGGATTATTTCCCGAGATACTTATTTGAGATTTGCTTATTTATTCTATTGCATTATTCTGGCTTTGCTCTGTGTTTATATTATGTGGATGAGATTAGGAATACCTGGGACTTGTAACATTTGCTCTATTTACTGTTAGACTACTGTAACCTTCGTATCCTAAAATTCATGCTTAAATATTATTTTTAGGTTAATTTGGGGCTAGTGGGATTTTTCCATAATTTTTTGTTAATTAAAAACTAGTAATCTTAATTTCCTAGGAATTTCAAGAATTTATTTTAGGGACAAATATAATTAAAAATAACCCAAACTTTTATTTTAGGTTCTAAATAATAAAATAGATTTTCTAGAATTTTTTGGGAATTTTTTGATTATTTTTATCATTTATTTTGAGTTAATTATGAAAAACTGAATTAAAAACTATTTTCTGAAAAAGAAAACCCAAAAAGTAATTAATTCTGCCCAGTCAGCAAACAGGGGGCCCACCTGTCAGCCTTCCGCAGCCAACAGGGTGGGGCCCGCCTGTCAGCGACTGCGGGTGAAGCCGAGCCGAGCCGAGCCGCGTCCAAGTCCGAGTCGGACTCAGCTGAGCCGAGCCGCGTGGATCTACGACCGCTGGATCTGGGCGGGGAGCCACGGATGGCTGCCACGTGGCAAGCTCCTGAGCCGCGGCTGCTCTTTCTCTCTCCTCTATATATATATATTAGTTTAGTTATTTTCTAGGGTTTTTCTTCAGCCAATTTTTGGAGAATTGCCATCTAGGGTTTCTTCATCTTCCAGAAGCCATTGCGTATAGCTCCGGACTCCAAACGAGGCCTAGTTTTTTGTGTTAGAACGATATTGAGGTTAGCTTCCTGATTATATAAATTGTTTTACGAAATTATGATTATTAAATTCTAGAAAATTCGTAGAACACAGCATGTCCAAAAATAGACGTGTTTCGATGTTTTTATGATTTCGGGAGAACCAGGAATCAGAATCATGAACCGTTTAAATTTCGGAAAGCTAATGTCGAGATCATTGACATATGTTTTTCCCAGAATTGATTTCGAATTATTTTTTATTGTTAATTCTGTAGAACTTCTAGGTTAGAATTTAACCATCGGTGCACGATACGAAACTTGTATGTGCCATAGTTCCCAAACGAATTTGAATTTGGACGAGCCATAAATTCCAGCATGTTTTTGACGCTGAAATCTACAGGGAATCATGCATGAAAGTTGAGTTTGTGTCGGTTGATTTTTCGGTCAACAGATCGTCTCGATTTGTGTGTCATGAGTCTCGAGTCGATAAATTTAGGTTCTTTTGGGCAAAAATTTAGGAATTAACATAAAAATCAGAATAATAAGTTTAAAATAGGATTTTAGATTAATTATTCCAAAATTAAAAAAATTAAAATAAATTATCTTTTGACATGGTAAATTATAATACATAGGCTATTTGGACTGTGACTTGGACTCTGATTCATACCAGCAGCAGGACCCCAGGCGAGTACATTCTCTGACAGTTTCCATTATGTTGATTATTTCTATAATTCTTGTTGTATAGCGTACATGACTCTGACACTGTTCTTTACACGAGTTGGCATCATCGAGACCTGTCACGAGGAGTCGTGATTGGGATCCATCGTGCTAGCTGGGGGAAATGGGAAGTATTAGTAGTTATGTGATCATACCCCTTAGATGCAGCATTAGCTCACCCATATCTCACGTCGGTGCAGCCTTACCCTTACATGCCTCATCACTGTTACATTCCGGTTAGCCTGACCTATTGGGGATGATCGCTAATCCATGTAATGAGTCATATAGTCCCAAGCCGATCACATGATATACTAATGTTTCACACACTTAGTTAGATGGTTCTTGACATGCATCTCTAGTATATTGATCTAGCATCTCTACATGTTCTAGTTGTTGTTCTTGTACACATTTATATACCAGTTCATTGTTCTTGCGTGTACTTGGATTTCTATTTCATTGCTAGATGTACATTGATGATGACATGCTCCAGTATTCCATTTATTCCAGTATTTCTATTTCCAGTATATCCATGCTCGCCAGTATTTCTTATTTTCAATATTTTCTATCTATCTTGTATTTCTTTACACTGTGTTATAGTTTTTGACAATATATGTGGAACTGCTGTTAGAGGTGTATTTCGTTCCAATCCTGACTGAATATTTTTTCCAGACTGTGACATAGAGGACTTGTTTCCGACATACTTGGAGATTGGATGTTATTGATTGCAGGTTAGACTATTTATTGTTGTTTAAACTTGTCTTGTATTTTATTTGTTCTCTTCGATATCTCATCGTGCTTTAGTTTATGTGATTGAGTATATTCCATATTATATGGTGATATCTGTGTCTCCTTATAGAGTTAGATATTCATGTGAGATTGATTAGATAGTTACATGACCTAGACAGCGTTCTACCGCCGATGTTGCGGCGTAGGCTGGACGTACCCACGCTTTTGTGCCCAAATTCCGGGTGCGGGTCGTGACAACTACAGCTTAAGCATGCCCTGATGGATCCATTAAATTGGATTGTACATCGGTGCGTGCTGCTGGCCAATGCCATGTGTCCAGTCCCTCGGTATTTTGGGACTGGGGCGTGACATGGTTTTTGTGGCGGCCCATGCAGGTCAACGACTAAATTGTTCAGTTTCAACTTAGGGACCGAACAGGACTGCAATAAGATAGGATAAGTTTTTAGGATCTCATCCACTTGCTTGAATCGTTCTTGATATCTATTCGAATTAATTTATTGACTTGCATCCTGCCTTGATTCCTGTGCGCCTCTTATTATTTATTTTGGATGCAGAGAAATAGACCCACAAGAGTGCAACGAGACTCCCGTCGGAACACCACAAGCTACAGGTGTCACCTATGACGACGAAGTGACACCAGTCGGAGGAGTTCTATCAACTCAACAGAGCCAGCAGGCAGGTCAACCTACCTCCAGATTCTGGCGTGATGACATCCCACCTCCGTCGCAGTTCGTCCCACCAACGCCTGTACTCCCACCAGGACAGCCAATTGACGGACAGCAGATATTCCAAATGATCTACGCGATGATGCAAGCCCAGCAACAAGTCCAACACGAGGCTCAACGTCGCGAAGCTAATTTCTTGAGAAGCAGCATCGTAACTGCACTAGAGCAGGCCAACCTACCAACTCGACGGCCATCGATGGGCTCTATCACTGACTTCCGCCAACTGAAGCCCCACACATTCTTTGGTAAGGAAGAGCCCATAGAAGTTCATGAATGGCTCACCAACATTCGGCATCAACTTGAAGCAGCTGAGCTTCCACGAGAACGTTGGATGACTGCCGTCCGAATGCAATTGACAGGCAATACGTACCACTGGTGGTTGTCTGAGGAGACGCGACTCGGACCAGACCGAGTCACTTGGGAAGAGTTTTCCAGACTCTTTCAGGAGATGTACATTCCGGCTATCGCACGATCAGAACTTCGGGACAAGTTTAATCGCCTCACTTAGGATGCTATGACGGTGGAAGAGTACAACGCAGAATTTATTCTTCTGAGCCGCTTCGCTCCAACCCTGATCCCGACAAAAGAAGAGAAGGCTGAGAAGTTCTTCGACGGACTGAACTTTGACCTACAGAGACTCATCGGATCCGTCGCACCTACCTCCTACTCGGACGTTCTCGCTGCAGCCCGACGCATGGAACGCGTTACCAGGAGAGAGTCTCGCCTCAAGCGGCCAATCACCTCAGCACCAGACAGAGCATCACCGGGAGAATCTGCAAAGAGATCTCACACGAACCAGCCACCCAGGAAAGCTTCGCAGACCCTTCCTATCTGTCACTATTGTGGCAAGATAGGCCATGTCGAGAAGGACTGCAGACGCAAGTTGGGATTATGCTTGATTTGCGGAACCAATCAGCACATAGCCAAGGACTGTCCTCAGCATCGAGATAGAGCACCAAGGGCAAACCAACCGGCTTTACCAGCACCTAGGCCACCTCTGGTTCCTCAGGCAGCACTCTTCCAGCAGGCCTAGCAGTAGCAGAGGAATCCACCACAAGGACGCGGACAAGCTTATGCGATGACTGTGGAGGACGCTAATGCGCGTAAGTGATTCGTAGTTATCCGATTCTAGTCTTGTTTAGCTCGTGCCTATTGGTTCGTGACCTCAGCCCCAACCTAGTAATTTGAATCTTGTTAATAATAACGTAGTAGTTTTTTTGCTGTAACTGGATTTTCTTTACTCTGGAAAGTGCATAACTTTCATTCTTAGGGAAACGGTATTTCCCTAAGTATCTTGTGATGTATTTTGAACGATACTTGCAACCGTGTCATCTCTGCTGACCGGTTATTCTTTGATTGCGAGGACGCAATCCTCTTAAGGGGGTAGATTGTAAACTCCCTGATTTTTCAAAATTTTAAATTTAGATTTTTCACAAATTTCTGGAATTTTTTGGGATTTTTTCTGTAATTAAAAATAGGGTTTTAATTATTAATTGATTTTTAAATGATAATAAATAATATTAAAATATTATGAAAATAATAATTTTGGGTGTAAAATGAAAAACTGGACTTAGGATAATTTTTCTGGAATTTATCGGGCCCCGGACCTATTTTTAAATCACCTAAAAACAATTACTATTTATTTACTTATTTATTTACTTATTTATTTATCTATTTATTTATTTCTTAAATTAAACCCAGCCCAGCCCTTCGGCCCAAACCGTGGCCCAGCCCATTGGGCTAACTGGTCGGGTCGGGTCGGGTCGGGTTGGGTCCACCCGCACCCGACCCGCCGCCCGACCAGCTTCCCCAGCCCCCTCCCCGCTCGCCCACGATCCCTCGGCCCGCGTCCACCGCCGCTCAGCCCGCGCCTTGCCCGGCCTCGACGCCACGTCTTCGCCCCCCCGCGCCCCGCGAGGCCACGACCGCCTCACCTCCGCCCAGCTCGGGCCTCCCCTTCCCCTATTTAAAACCCTAGCTCCCCCCTGGCCGACACCCCTCACCGCCCTAGCCACCGCCACGGTCGCCGCCGTCTCCGCCTGAACCCCCGTGCCTCCGCCGACAGCGCCGCAGCCGCCTCCGGCCCGCTGCCCAGCCGCCACCGGCCCCGATTCCCTTCTTTCTTCTCCTCCTTCTTCTCCACAGCGCCCCGCCGCCTCCGGCCGCCGTGCTCACCGCCGCCGCCTCCGCCCAGTCTCGCCGGCACCGCCCCAGCCTCCTCCGGCCGGCCTCCCCCGCCGCAGCGCCACCCCGCTCCGGCAGAACCCCCCAAAACCCTAACCCTAGGTTTCCGTGTCGTATCGGACACGTGTCGGACACGGTATAATTTGGGTTTTTCGGACCCTGTTCAGGTACGCGTATCTCCCTGCTCGTTTACCCGTTTTCGATTTTGTCAGTTGCGTTGCGTAGCCTGTATGACCCCCTCGGTGCCCGTGCAACCCGCTCGGGACATCGCGTCCTATGGCGATCGCGAACCGCGATCCAAAAACAGGAAAAACAACGCCCCGATTCACCCCGAAACTGGGTACGCCCCGCCAAACGGGACGACTTGGTCGTGCGCGGTCTTCACAGATACGTGCGCGTCGTCGATACGGACGTGTGAGATTTCCCAGAAGTCGATTCGGGTGTGCGTGCACACCGGGATCAACGCGTATCCACGGACAACGCCCCATATCAGACTTTTCTGAATCGTGTCCTAAGTTTGTGTACACACGTCGGATCAAAACGAAGCTTGCACCATCGGACTCGTAGCGATACGCTAGTCCTGTGACCCAAGTTTGGTTCGATTCTGAGAACGTTGACGAAATCGCGTGTCGTGGGCCCCACATGTCCCGCTCGACGGACGATTTTGTGATCGGCTCATCGGAATCCAATTCTGGAAGTTCTGTTGGGTTTGTATCATCGTTCCTGACCTTTTGACACTAAGTTTGGTGAATTTGGAGACCTTTGACCCTGACATATTTTTCGGTGCAAAGCGGGCCCACATGTGGACCCCGTTTTGACCCAAAATTGCCGTTTTTGCCTTTGTCTCCAAATTGGACTCAAGGACAGGCGTTTCTAGCTGATTGATATTTTTTGGATCTGATGGTGATGTTTATATCAGCAACCGGAGTACCGCCTGCAATTCTAGCTGAAGTCAGAGCAGCAATTGGAACCAGAACCGCAGGCAAGTGTACCTTGCCAAACTCTGCAGCTTGCTACTTATTTTCCTTGACTTATTTATTCATCAGTAGGCAATTAAAGCTTGACAATTCGCAGTGATAACTGTTATAGTACTTTACTTGAGTTCTTGTAGACTTCATATATAATCTTGTTTAAACTGTTTAACCCAGGACCGAGTGACTTTACTTAGCGTCCGATTACTAGTCAGGTGCCAATCCCGTACGCGGAGTTGTGTAACGTCACATAGAGATAGAAATTGAGATTCGATAATTCTTGTACTTGTCTTATCAGGTACACCAGAACCCAGGACACTTGACACTATTCAGGAGACAGAGTCTTCCTGAGACATTCAAGGTGATTCTGTATAGGATACATATTTTCTAACCTAGACATTACATTCATAGACATTGGATTCATAGCTATCAGACTTGCTGCATTAGTTATAATCGTGCGTGACATGGACATGAGGCATCGTGGACATGAGACGTGGGATTACATCGGGTGGGGAGAGACACACAGGCTACAGGCTGATCTCATATATATAAAACATAGTATATTTCATAGTATAATTCATAGTTATTGCTGCTACCGGCTCCCCGACACAGATCTTGTAGTGGCTTCAGCCTGAATTCTAGTGATGCTCTCAACTTGCATATCACATAAGTTAGTTACATAGCTTACCCTCTTGTTTATTTATCTGCTGCACTGCATTTATTTTGGCTTGTATTTTCTGTACCTTGCTGTCCCCTGAGGACCTGGATCCGGATTATGTCCACAGGAATAGCTGAAGAGATCTACCCTGAGGTATACGGAACATGAGCACTCCTTGGAGCAGAACCAGGAACCAAGGACGAGATAGTGGCCGAAGACTTCTCCTGAGTACCGGCTCTACATACTCAGTATTTCTATTTTTCAGTTGATTATTTCCTGTCTATTTGTATTTGTTGTACCAGACATATTCTCGGATTGGTTCCCGAGATACTTATTTAAGATTTGCTTATTTATTCTATTGCATTATTCTGGCTTTGCTCTGTGTTTATATTCTGTGGATGAGATTAGGAATACCTGGGACTTGTAACATTTGCTCTATTTACTGTTAGACTACAGCTTAAGCATGCCCTGATGGATCCATTAAATTGGATTGTCCATCGGTGCGTGCTGCTGGCCATTGACACGTGTCCAGTCCCTCGGTATTTTGGGACTGGGGCGTGACAAATACACTAGCTATAAACTTAACATAACTAAACTATTACAATACTACTAACTACCTAACATACCAATACATATATATCTCTGCTACTATATATATACTACTATATATATTTATATATAGTATCCTAGTGTATTCATACAAGATACCTATTACTTGCTTAACACCAATATCTTAGTACTACTTACCCTTTACCCTTCTATTAATATTGAGTATCTTGATACCCAATATTACCTTAACATGTGTTCTAATA
>JAYESA010000001.1:24211853-24225310 GCA_036927795.1 Iris macrosiphon
TATACTAACAATAAATAATAATATAATAAATAAATATTTAACATGCACAATATTTAATTAATTATCAAATAATTAAAATACCCTTTCCTACAAATGTGGTAGTGACAAGTCTACCCCGTTTAGCAAAATTTTGTCCTCGAAATTAAAACTCTCATCCCTCTCTCTTGAGTCCGTCATAATTTTTTTACTAGTGTCAAACTCCCATCAATTATTGTCTAAAATAGTCCTATAACATACAATCCTACCATTTTAGTGAAAGAGAAATCATAATCTAACTATCATAAATTTTAGTCTCTGCCTTGCTTGGGTGTCTCCCTCTACTAGTGCGGGATAATCTGCTATGCCACCTGTGGTCCTATTCCATCACCCACTAAGTATTCATTAATCATCAACCTAGTCAAAATATTCTTAATACTGAGGGTTACCAAACACTAGTGATATACTATAGTTCTAGGTCATGGACATACTTTACTCACTGGTACTTGCTACCTAGATACTATACAAAATACCGCTAAGATATTGCCTCATTTATCTGTTTTAATTCTTGGAATCACCAAAATTTTTCAACCATTCTCTTGCAAGAAACACTTGTATACTTTTTCAATCATGTGTTTTATTAACATACCCTTGTCCAACTTGAATGCTCTTAATAAGATGCCTACTCAAATCTTGTCACTGTCTACACAAGGCACCAGTTCTTTTATGCATTTTAGATGACATCCTCATACCAAGTTACTCATATCTCTCCTCTACTTCTTGGATTACTTGTATTATTACTTCCAATAATTTTCTATCCATATTAACTGATACACCAATCTAATATTATCACACAAGGTGCTTACTGTTACTAGCACATTACTTAACTAATCCTTAATATAGAAACACTAGCACTCCTGATATAGTAACCCTAGCTTTCTAACTACACAATATATGCCCTTAATGCTCTAGGATACTAGCTTCATCATTAGATTATCTTATCACACTCACTAGAACTCATGATCACTTGCATCCAATGCACTAGTTATTAACTTCTATAATATACAAGTTTTACTTCACTCTGAAAGGCAGGCATATGGTTCCATATCTCTATTAATGTATATGTATCTTCTCTTAAACCTTTTATAGATGGATATGCTAATTAGTGATACACTACATATCTTCCATGACCAATCTTGATATTTCTCAACCCATGACACACTATTAGAATTTCTAATACTCAGGCTTCCACTTCCTGATACTCATGAACTTCCACACTGACACTCATCATCCACTGTGAATCCTGTACATAATTTTTAGACACTTCGTCCACCTATTGCTTCCAACACATCACTATCCTCAATATCAGATGATATACCTATCACTAGTCATATACTGGTACACTCCTATCTACTCACATCAATGCTCTAATTTTACCTATAACACAAATCTTACTACTTTAGTACAATATATTCTTATTCCCACACACTCTCTCTATACCTATTGGTACCACTCTACTATGGCACACTCAAGTGTCAATCACCCAATATAGTGTCATGCTCCATTGATATCCAACACAAATCCCGTGATACTTAATTGTTACATGGCTCACCCAACTACCTAAATTTATGACTATCCAGAGCATGCATGATAATATTGATACTAACTCATGGAACCACCACTGATACTCTCTACTCCCCCTTCTACCTATAGTACCAATACTAACTATTAATGACACCTATCATAGAACTATTGCTACAAGGTACTAGGCTATGGGTTATCTCTAGATTGATGCCTATTGCTCACATGCCCAACCAAGAACCACTTACAGACTCACAAGCCACACTCCCAACAGTCAATACTGATACTCAAGATACATACCTAATTGTAACTCACTAATTATCACACTAACAAGGACCCTAATGGAATGAAGCTCTATAAGGAACTAAACTAAAGAACTGAAGGTATCTCTATAATAACCGGAGTGAATAAGTATTAAGATGATACTTTAAGAACCAATTTAAGATACAACTAGATAATATACACGTCTGTCCGAAATTATGACACTCAGAATCTTTGCTACGCCAGTAAGTATAGCTGCGATAAATGATAGATTCCATAACTAAGGTATGCAACTCTATAATCATGTCATCTAAAATCACTACGCCAACCGGTATGGCTGCGAGAAACTCTAAATTTTATAACTAAGATAAGTACATCCGAAGTCAGGTTCCTATGTTTCTGCCATGCCAGCTAATATGACTGCGGTAAACTCTAGGCTCCATAACCAAAGCAAATGTTTCACCTTTCTTACTGTCCCCATCAACATATGTCATTAGAAGATACCGTAATTTAGTCTGTAAAATTCATCTCGATATAAAATCAAACTCAACAATGAACAACAAAAATTAAATTTAACAACCGATTACCAAGAATCAAATTCGATAACAACAAGTGAGAGCGAATAAAAACAAGGGGAAATATTTGAATTGTAATTTGTAATAAGATTCTCAAGGGTCGTCCCAAGAATCTCACAAAAATGGTGTGATTGAGTATCCTCTCATCCTAATATCTTATATCCTATATCCTATCGTCTGCTTGCAGTAGTATAACTAAGCCGTCGCACTACCACGACATCACACAACTTGCGAAGCTCGACCTACATGGGCCACTACAAAAAAGAGTCATGACCTGCACCTGTTAAAGGGGCATGAGTATGTGGGTACGTCCAGCCTACGCAGCAGCATCGGCGGTAGAACGATGTCTAGGTCAACTATACTAATTCATTATTTCATAATAATGTATATCCTCCAATAATATCTCAACTCCAAGAATAGAACACAATACTCAATCACAATTTTATAGCATAATAAGATATCAAGGAAGTCTAACATAACTATACAGTCTAAACAAATATAACAACAACAATAATAACCAAAATCTCAAATATAAGCCGAAAATAAATCTGGTACCAAAATGCTGAAGAGAACTAACTATGCTAACAAGTGATTCCGGATAGATCTCCCGACAGTCACTCCAGAACTAGTGGGTCAAAGTCTACACCATCTATAGGTCAAGGTCCGTAGTATATTGGGCACCAATTCCCGGGATCCTCTGAAAAATATTTTTCAGTCAGGAATGTAGCGAAGTACATCTCTAACAGCAGTTGTAAACAATGATATAAACAATGTAACAGTAAATAGATATGGATATACTATATGCCATATATATATAAAAGAGATACGCAATAAAGGAAATACTGGAAATAATTGCAAGAATGAGCAATATGGGTTGAATAAGAACTAATGACTAAGTGAGTGAGTACCAGCTTTAATATGTGATCGGCTTGAAAACTTGCACAAGAGTAATGGCTTGGTTAATCATACATACGATGTATAATCAACACTTACAAGGAACAAGACATGCACAAGGAGGATATAATCACATAAATATACTACATACTCCCGGCCCCCGACTGGTATAGTGGATCCAACCATGGTACGTCATGACACGGGTTTCTACAAGAAGGGCGCTACTCTTCTCATGACCCAATGTCTGTATATATACAAGAAAAATAAGAAAACAAGGCTTGCACAAGATACACCATACATACCAAGGAATAACATCCCATGACGAGATCCGGATATACCAATCCATGTAACTATCGTGTCACAAAATCAAGGATATCTACACTAGATACAAGAGACATAGAGGATATCATAAAAAAAAATTATCAGAGAATGTACTCGCCTGTGGTCTAGAGCAATGAATGTCAAACTGTGCCCGAACTAGTGTTACACAGACCTATATATGGAATATTACATCAATACAAGGTTTGGAATAAAAATAAGTTAAACGTTAACTTCTAGGTCATAAAGCCATTTCTAAATCAAAATATGTCAACTCTTTGACAAACTAGTCAAACTTTGTCAAACTAGATATTTCTAGGTTGCATAAGTCCATCTATAGGATATTAGGTCCATACACTATAAAACTAGGCCACACTAGCTAAATTAGGATACTATGAAATCACTAAGATACCGTATCTCAAGATACGTAAGTTATTAGATATAAAAAAATACTAATATATATATATATATATATATATATATATATATATATACACACACAAGAAAATACATACAGTATCTAAGCTAACTAATGTAAATTGGATACCTTGGCTTTGAACCAATACGGTATCGCACCACTACACCCCCATCTTGATACTCAAATCCAATACCTTGAGTATCGACCCAATACCTTGACATTTACCTTGGTATCACAAGGTAATTCAAGTTCTAGTATGTAATTAACTACCCAATACCTTAACTATAAACTACCATGCATTTAATATTTATACAATACTATATACAATATACCTTATTTTAGTCACCTTAGTATCAATCCATAATTAGTTAAAATCTAGCCTTTTACTATGCTAATACCTACTACTCATCACCTTGATATCAGTAATACCTTAACCAAAATCTCACTCTTGACTCAAATCTGATACCTTATATCAATATCCTAATATCTATACCTTGCTTAGCTAGTACCCACCAAAACTAAACTATAACTAACATACCAATACACTAGCTATAAACTTAACATAACTAAACTATTACAATAATACTAACTACCAAACATACCAATACATATATATCTCTGCTACTATATATATATATATAGTTATATATAGTATCCTAGTGTATTCATACAAGATATCTATTACTTGCTTAACACTAATATCTTAGTACTACTTACCCTTTAACTGTCACTACCACATTCCAGAATTGGGGTATTTTCGTCTTTTTATTTACTTAATTTAATGTGTTAATATATTGTATGATATTTATATATTATATAGTGTTCCTTAAATGCATGAGTTAGTAGACTGGACCTAGAAACCCACTAGTTGAACCTCTGACCAAAATATAGGACTAAGGACTTTAATTAGCATTTTTGGGATTCAATAGGAGTATAATTTATTACTGTGATATTATTTGATTGTTATACTTTACCATTGCTTCGATATTTGGAGCGCTACACTAGCCATTGCCTTCCAACAAATTTTACACCCATGTCCTAGACATGCCAGCCTTCTATTGTGACCCTTGTGTAACTCATAAATATGCTCTGTTGTGCTTCATTTTAGCTGCACAATATTCGTCACAAATATTTAATTGTATTTCCAAATAAATCCAACTTTGCATCTTTGTGCGTTCTAATCAAAATTGGAGACACAATCTTGAACCATTTTGTGCAACCCAAATTATGATAATATTCTATTATGAGTCTTCTACGTCCATGACATTTGTGTCCTACCTAATTTTAACCCTATCTACTTCCAATTAATTTTAGAACACCTTTTATATTAATTTTAATTAAATTGGTGTAAGGACCCAACTTAACCCAAAATTAGACCCAACACCAAACCAAACCCCCATTCACACCCTCAAGGTTCATACTAAACACCACACACCCTTTTCATCCACTATATCACACCAAACATGGTGTTTTCCCTCATTAAATCTTAAATTCCTACTTTCATGCAATTTTTCAAATGTTGGGGACATTTATGCAAAAGTGCATTGAGGTGTCCACATCCCATTGGACCCAACACATGAAGAAAACCCTCCCCTCTTCTTGACCTGTCACATGTAAATTTTTTCATAATTTTTGGAGTGTGCAACACTCAACATCTTCCCCCTCACCAATCTTAACAATCCATTTAAAACAACTTAATCATCATCTACACCATCGCCACCATCCGATTTCGACCGCCAACACCCCGCCGTCAACCTCCACCGGAGCAGCTGACCCCCCCTCACCGTGGAGTACCACCCACAGCAGCTCGACTGAGCCTTTCCTATGATACCACAACAATGAGTCACCCTGACCTTCACGATCCCGTCGACCGCTGCGACAGTCGACCTCTCCTCGATGACACAGCAGCTCGCCGGAGCCAGAGCCTCCGTCGTGACAGCAACCCGAGCCTCCACCGTGACAGCAGCCCAAGCACCACCTCCAGTCGATGACCTCCCTCGACGTCGACTACACCCTTGACCCTGTGCACGCACAGGTTCGACTTGTCCTTCTTTCATGATCGTATATGTGTGCATGTGTGAATGGTATTAGGGATTAGCATATCGTTCATGATGGTTTAGTTGGTTGATTTTAAGACCCTGTGTTGGTGAACCTAGTAACCAGTTGCGTATGCGTGTGTGTGTGTATAATAACTAATTGGTATATCTATATATTGTGTCGAAATTGATTGCTAGCACTAGGTATGACTGTAATATATATATGTTGTATGACCCTAGGTATTAACTGTGGATATCCCGTATATTTGCATTTGACTATATGACCCTGAGTATTAGTGAGTTGACTACCTTGTGTACACCAACGTACTGGCTTAGACATGTGTTGGTGTTACACAGAATTTAGATCCTTAGACATCTGTTAGTGAGTTCACTGTCTGATTATGAACAACATTTGAGGACATGACACCCGTGCATTTAGACGCACACTTGACCCTGCTAGATGACCAGTATTACCCCTAGCACAGTTATGAGTTTATTGTAATTATGTTTGTGTGTGTGCTAGTGTAACAACTGATGCTATATTATTATATTATATCTATACGACTATTGGATTATTCAGACAAGACTTCGGAAATAGGATATTGGTATTGCCAGCAGAGGACCACAGGCGAGTACATTTTCTTACAATTTTTATTATGTTGATCATCTCTATGATTCTAGTTGTATAGCATATTTGATTCTGATACTATGGATACACGAGTTAGCATCATCGAGACCTGTCACGAGGAGTCGTGATTGGAATCCATCGTTGTCACGACCCGCACCCGCTTTTCGGATACGAGTACGTGGCCAAGCCCAGCCTACGCCGCAGCATCGGTGGTAGTACGCTGTCTATGATAACAATGGTCTATCAATCCAAATAGATAATATTTAATCACAAATTCAAATCTATTGCTCATTCACAATATTTACATAGTTTTACAAGATTCTTAATTTATAATTAAATCATAACTCAAGAACAAATCCGCTAAACATCAAATCCAAAGAAGTTGCTATACTATATAAATTCTAATATTGTCCTCCACAAGCATCTCGATCTCCAACCAAATCCAATGAGCAAGATAGCAAGTCACCTAAAAATATTTACCCAATCAGGATGGAACGAGTACAACCCAATAGCAGCTCCAGTTAATTGACAAGTACTATGAACAGTAAATAGTTATGAAATACTTAATGAGCATATAATAATAGAATAGGGTACATTATAGAGGAACAGTTAAATAAAGAAAATAATGAAAGACAAGAAAGAAGAACAGAGAAGCATGTAAAGACTGACAGATATGTGAACTAGGAAGCCTATCATGCAAGTGTACAATCAACAAGTATAGATTAATCCAGAATGACTGCATCTAACTAGTGTTTTGAAATACCAAGTTGACATGTGAACGGCTAGGGGGTAATATCCGGCAAACCACACGTGTCGTGTGTGGCTGCTATTATTCCAGAAAGACCAAGGGATGGAAAGGGTAGTTCACACGTCTCCTAGGTATTTCCCCGCCCTACTAGTACTAGACATAAATAATCTCAATAGTCCAGAAGATGTCAACAGGCCAAAAAATACATTAGTCCAGTAATTCATTAGTCCCGAAAAAATTAATAGGTCTGAAATATGTATCTCACGAAATTGAATCCATAAAATACCAATCCGTGTATCCATCGTGTCAAAAATTAGGTAAAACAATACTATAAACTTGCATCATAGAAAATATCAAATAATAAAAACTATCAGAGAATGTACACGCCTGTGGTCCTTAGCTGGTACGAGTCGGAATCCAAGTCCAAGTCCAATTAGCCTATGTATTATGAATTTACCATGTCAAAAGATATATTATTTTAGTTTATTTAAGTCTGGAATAATTACTCTAAAATTCTATTTTAATCTTATTATTCTGATTTTTAGGTTAATTCCTAAATTTTGTTTAAAGAAACTAAATTTTATCAACTCGAGACTCATGGCACGCAAATCGAGGCAATCTATTGACCAAAAAGTCAATCGATGCAAACTCGACTTTCATGCATGATTTCCTGTAGATATTTGCGTCAAAAATATGCTAGAATTTATGGCTCGTCCAAATTCAAATTCGTTTGGGAATTATGCATATACCAAATTAGTATTATGCAATGGTGGTTAATTTTTTACCTAGAAGTTCTACAGAATTAACAGTATAGAAATATTTTGAATTAAATTTTAGAAAAAACTTATGTCAATGATCTCAACATTAGCTTTCCGAAACATCAAATGGTTCATGATTCTGATTCCTGGTTCTCCCAGAATCGCAAAAACACCGAGACTCATCTATTTTTGGATTTGTTGTGCTCTACAAACTTTGTAGAATTTAATATTTTTAATCTTGTGAAACTATTTATATATTCAGAAAGATAACCTCAATATGGTTCTAATGCAAGAAACTCGGTCTCATTTGGAATCCAGAGCTATGCGTAATGGCTTCTGGAAAATGAAGGAACCGTAGATGACAATTCTCTAGAATTCGGCTCAAAGAAAAACCCTAGAATTCCTAAACTAACTCATATATATAGAGGAGAGAGGGAAGCAACGGCTCGTGAGTGTGCCACATGGTGTGCATCCAAGCAGCCCTGCCTGGATCAGGCGGTCAGGGTTTAACCCGGCTCGTCTTAGTTGAGTCCGAGTCGAACTCTGACTTGGCTCGGCTCGAGGTCGGCTCGGCTGCACCCGCACCCACCCCACGGTCGATGACAAGCGGGCCCCACCCTGTTTGCTGTGGGAAGCTGATGGGTAGGCCCCTGTTGGCCGACTGAGCAGGATATTTATCATTATGGGTTTTTTTCAAAAATTAGTTTTTAATTCCGTTTTTCATAATTAACTCAAAATAAATGCTAAAAATAATCAAAAAATTCCCAAAAAATTCTAGAAAATATATTTGACTATTTAGAACCTAAAATAAAAGTTTGGAATATTTTTAATTATATTTGACCCTAAAAGAAATTCTTGAAAGTCTTAAGAAATTAGGGTTACCAGTTTTTAATTAATTAAAAATTTAAAAAAAATCCCAATAGCCCCAAATTAACCTAATAATAATATTTAAGCAAGAATTTCAGGATACGAAGGTTACAATCGTGCTAGCTGGGGATGGGGAGATATTAGTAGATTATGTGATCATACCCCACTCTACATGCATCATAGATCACCCTATACCTCACGTCGGGTGCAGTCTGACCATTACATGCCTCATAGCCTATTATGTATGATTAGCCTGACTATTGCTCGCATCATAGCTAACATGATGGGTAGCGTGACCTTACATGAATCATATCTAATCATATGTAACAAGCCTGATCTGTTCCAAGCCGATCACATGATAGATTAATGTTTCACATAGTTATCTAGATATTTTATTCTGGTATTTCTAGTTTATTGTTCTAGCATTCACTTGTATTTTTGTTCATTACTACTTGTACCATTGATGATGATATGTTCTATAGTATTTCATTATTTACAGTATTTTATTATTTCTAGTATTCTTATTTCCAGTATTATATCCATCTTGTATTTCTTTACTCTGTGTTATAGTTTTTGTCAATATATATAGAACTGCTGTTAGTGCTTGTACTTCGCTCCAATCCTGACTGGATATATTTTTCAGAGGATCTTGAGAACTTCTGTCCTACACATTATGGACCAGGTGTAGATGAAGACTACATACCAGAGAGCTTAGAAGAGTCCCTTCCCTTAGAGGAGACACTACTTGCAGCTATTTAAACAGTTATTATTTTATGCATTTGAGTTTATGTTGAGACTTATATTGAGACTCATGTTGAGTTTATTTTGAGACTTGTTGAGACTATTTATGTTGGACATCTAGACTGTAGTTTATCTCTATTTGAGTCATTGTGCTCGACTTATGTCCGTACTTCTTATCTTTTATCGTGCCATTATTTCTTATAGTTATTGTGATTGAGTATACATTATAAGCTATTGGGAGATGTTTATTTTATTGTCCTCCTTATGGAGTTGATATCATTGACAGGTTGTGAGTCATGTTTAGTATTATGGAGACCTAGACAGCGTTCTATCGCCGATTATCTCTATTTGAGTCATTGTGCCTGACTTATGTCAGTACTTCTTATCTTTTATTGTGCCATTATTTCTTATAGTTATTGTGATTGAGTATATATTATGAGCTGTTGAGAGATGTTTATTTTATTTTCCTCTTATGGATTTGATATCATTGACAGGTTATGAGTCATGTTTAGCATTATTGAGACCTAGACAGCGTTCTACCGCTTATGCTGCAGCGTAGGCTAGACGTACCCACGTGCTCGTGCCCCTATATCGGGTGCGGGTCATGACACATTTTTAGTGGTGGCCCATGCAGGTCTAGATTCGCATTTAGAGCGATATCATAGTAGTGCTCACTTAGAGTATTGCTACGAGCCAGCTTTAGGAACTAGGATTTAAGATGAGAGTATGCTTAATCACAACTAGAAATTTTTTGATATTTACAATGCTATTCTGGATAACTGCTTCCTTTGGAATTGTACTGTCCTTCCTTAATGATATTGTATCTATTATCTTAATTGATTCTTTTTGGTCTGTCTTCAGGATGCCGCCGAAGACTAGGTCCTTGAGACTGGGAGCAGCAGCTTTCAGAGAGGTCTACCACCTTTCGACCTAATGAACAGACATATGGAGTTTCTCCTACATCTTCTGTTCATATGGGAGTATCTACACCTTTTAGGATTCCTCCTCCACCTATTCAGAGGATTGCCCCAGCTGTGACAGACAACCTTCCTCCTCTATCGACTCCATCTCCCGGAGGTATGCCCGTTGACGGGGCACAGATGTTCACACTGATCCGGGGCATGTTAGATGCCCAGAGAGTGACAGCGGAGGCTCAGCATGTTCAAGATGAGGCTCAGAGGGTACAAGAAGAAGCACACCAGGCACAGACAGAGCTGATGAGAGAGAGCATGTAGAATGCTCATCAGGTGGCTCTCCAGGCTGTGGAGAGAGTAGCACAACACCAGCAACATCCTGGCCAGCAGCACCAGAGGCCAGGTACTATAGTGGACTTCAAGAGGATGATGCCTCGAGAGTTCAAAGGCACCGAGGGGATACTCTACGCTGACGAATGGCTAGAGGATATAGAGAGAAACTTTCGCTTGGTGCAGATTCCGGAGTTTCTTCATATCGAGGCCGCTGGCAGTCAGATGTTTGATATCGCACTGACAAGGTATCGTACGGAGCCGAGACTCACTGACGGAGGACTTACTTGGGAGGACTTCAAGGAGCTCTTCAAGGGAAAGTTCTTTTCTGATGTAGCCCTGGGAGCATTGGAGAGTCAGTTCCATGACTTGGTCCAAGGAAACATGTCAGTCAACGAATACGCCGCGAAGTTTTGTTGTTTGAGTCGATTTGCGCCATCGATGATTTGAGACCCAGGAGAAGAGCCTAAAAATTAAGGAAGGGGATGACTAGAGAGATCAAGTCTCGTACTTTGGGACATCGTACTGCTATATTTGAGGGTATTCTGATGGATGCCCAGATTGTTGAGGATGACTTGGATCTCAGGCCCAAGAGAGGATGCAAAACTTCTGGAGGAACAAGTGGTAACACAGGACCGGCCAAGCACCCACACTTTCAGCAACAACAAAGGTCGTACCAACAACAGCATCAGCAGCATCAGCAACACCAGGCACAAGTTCGAGGACACACCCAGCAGCAGCAGCCACAAAGGCAGACTTAGCCCGTTGCCCAGTGTGCGTATTACGGGAAGATGGGACATACTAGAGACATCTGCAGGAAGAGGTTGGGTACATGCTTGTCCTATGGATCGTCAGCACATCAGCTGAGGGATTGTCCATCTATTCAGACTCGTCAGGGTGGAGCAGCCGCTCAGAGGGGACCAACAGAGTACCTACTGTACCAGGAGGCCAGCAGAGGGGACCTCTACTTCCACCACAGCAGCAGAGGTTTTCTCAGCACCAGCAGCAGCAGAGAGGTGCACCCCAGGAAAGAGCATACGCCATGACGATTGAGGAGGCTGAGCCAGCTGGAGACGTGATTTCAGGTTCAGTTTCTCTCGATTCTATTCCAGCACTTGCATTATTTGATTCTAGCGCTTCTCATAGTTTCGTATCTGTATCTTATGCCATTAAGCATCATTTAGAGATATCAACATCGCTGCTGTCGCGCACTTGCTACGGCGTGCACACGCTGCTAGCTACTACTGCAATGCTGTTGAGCTACTGCCCCCCTCGCTGCATACAGACACACTCAAGCTCACTCACTCAAACACTCAACACACTAAGACACACACATATCTATGTATTAGATATTAATATATATATATGTACTCTCATATCTATACATATATAGATACTCTTAACCATACATATATATACAAACATACACATATACATATCGATATCTACATATACATATATAAACACATATACACATCCACATGCTCTCATATATATATATATATATATATATATATATATATATATATATATATATATACATACATACATATATTGATATAGATATCAACATATATGTATACACTCACATATATTTATAGATATACTCTCTTATCTATACCCATATAGATATATACTCTCATACATATATACATACATATTCAAACATACACATATACATATAGATACACATATATATATAGGAATATAAACTCATATTTACACTTATAAACACAATATCACTATACACACACACACACACACACACACACACACACACACACACACACATATATATATATATATATATATATATATATATATATATACATAACCATAATTTATGATACTCTGATAGATATAAACAAGGCAAATTAAATCTATAATGAAATAAAACAAATACGTGGAGTGCATCGCACCCGTATCACACTAGATCTATGATACGCTTGCGATATGGGTCCACCACTCAACCAAACGTACACCGAAGGACACAAACAAGTCTAAAATAGTATCTATGAATAATATGAAGTATTAAATACACATCTACGTGTCCGTGTCAAAATATGACATACACAAAATCTCGTGTCGGAGAAAAAACCCATAAATTAACCCGTATCTTTAAATTTTTGGGATATGGCCTACACGTATCCAATTATGGACACGATATTAGCCACAAACAATCAAACACATGCCAATTTAGTCTAATTGACCAATTAACAAACACAATATATGTCAATCTCGGAATTCCCCCAAAATTGACATAAAACATACCATAACTTTCTCCATATGTCTCCTATGAACCTTAATTCCAATTTATATGGATAGCTTTGTACATGGGGTAGTTCCTTATGATTAAATTATAGATTTAGAGTCTAATTAGAGGATAAAAACTAAATTGTACCTATTGGAGAT
>JAYESA010000001.1:24227910-24427910 GCA_036927795.1 Iris macrosiphon
CTACTCATCTACGTGTCCGTGCCAAAATGTGACATGCTCAAACTCCCGTGTCGAAGAAAAACTCTCAAATCAACCCGTATCTCTAAATTGTTAGGATTCGGCCTATATGTATCCAATTATGGATATGACACTAGCCACAAAAAATCAAACATATGTCAATTTAGTCTAATTGACCGATTGACAAACACAAGTTGATGAGTCGGGGACGAGAGGCTGTAGTGGTTGTACTGTCGGGTCTCGGTGGTGAAGACCCAGGTGGTCGGGGAGATAGGACTGCAGTGGTCCTGACCGGAGGAGATAGCCGGGGAAGAGGGTGATGGTGGTTATAAGTAGTCTAGGGTTAGGTTTAGTATTTTCGGTTTTGGTTTGTTGGTGGTATTGATGAAATATAAGGAGAAAAATGTGTTTATATATATATGTGGAGAATTAGGTGATGTTGCCCTAAAGATATGGGCCGGTCAACCACTACTTGGGATTGGATTTCCTTCTACATGTAGAAATTTGGAGGGCTAGGATTGTATTATTTGAAATGGATGGCTATGATTTGATCAGGGGGAAGGAGGTTGAGTGTTGCACACTCCAAAATCATGGGAAAAATTTACATGACCGGTCAATGAAGAAAAATGGTGTTTCTTCATGTGTTGTGTCCAATGGGAAGTGGACACCTCAATGCACTTTTGCATAAAAGTCACCAACAATTAGAAAATTGCACAAAGTGGGGTTTTTAGATTAAATGAGGAAAAATACCATTTTTGGTGTGATGTAGTGGCTTAAAAGGGTGTGTGGTGTTTAGTATGAGTCTTGAGGGTGTGAGTGGAGGTTTGGTTTAGTGTTGGATCTAGTTTTGGGTCAAGTAGGGTCCTTACACCAATTTAATTAAAATTGATGTAAATGGTATTCTAAAATTAATTGGAAGTACATAGGGTTAAAATTAGGTGTGACACAAGTGTCATGGACGTAGAAAACTCAGAATAAAATATTGTCATAATTTGGGTTGCATAAAATGGGTCAAGATTGTGTCTCCAATTTTGATTAGAACGCGCAAAGATGTAAAGTTGGATTTATTTAAAATTAATATAAATGGATGTGATGAATATTGTGTGACTAAAATGAAGCACAAGATAGCATATTTATGAGTTACACAAGGATCAAAATAGAAGACTGGTACGTCTAGGACAAGGGTGTAAAATTTATTGGAAGACAAAAGCTAGTGTAGCGCTCCGATTATCGAAGCAACGGTAAGGTACAACAATCAAGTAAAATTATAGCAATTAAATATAATCCCTAATATTAAATTCTAAAAATACTAATTAATGTCCATAGTCCTATAATTTGGTCAGGAACTCATCTAGTGGGTTTCTAGGTCCAGTTCACTAACTCATGTATTTAAGGAACACTATATATAATATATAAATATTATGTAATATATTAACACATTGAATTAAATAGATAAAAAGACAAAAATATCCCTATTCTGAAATATGGCAGTGACAAGTCTACCTTCCTTAAAAAAAATTCGTCCTCGAAATTGAAATAAACTAGCACAAGAACAATCAATCAAACAAAGAATTATACATCAAGTCTTGAAGAGATACGGATACTGCTCGCGCATTTCGTCCTTTCTCTCCCAGGTTGACTCGCCTGGAGAGTGATGTCTCCATGCAACACGGACCAAAGGAATAGTCTGGTTCCACAATACCTTTTCTCTACGATCCAAGATCTCTATAAGCTATTCGGGATATCTGAGAGTCGGTCCAACCTCGATCTCTGAGTGATCTAGTACGTGACAAGGATCTGCACATACCGTCTCAGATGTGACACATGGAGCACGTCATGCACTCCATCTAGAGCAGGAGGCAGGTCCAGTCTATAGGCCACTGCACCGACCCTTGCAAGAATACCAAAAAGTCCGATGTAACATGGACTAAGCTTTCTGCCTCTACCAAAGCGAATCGTGTCCTGTGTCAGAGAAATCCGTAGGAACACCAAATCGCCAACCTAGAACAAACAGTCTTAACACGCAATCTAAAACAAATAATCACAAACAAAAATAACAAAACCTATACCTGAAACTCTAGGGGTCTACGGTGGCTATCGGCCCAATGCTGCTGTCTGTCCTGCGCCACTCGTAGTATGTCTCTTATGAGTTTAACCTTTTTTGCTGCATCTACGACAATTTCTGGTCCTAACAAAGCTCTCTCTCCGACATCATCCAAATATAACAGTGTACGACACCTTCGTCCATATAAAGCCTCGAATGGTGATATCTCAATACTGGCCTGGTAGCTGTTATTGTAAGCAAACTCTACTTGTTGTAGATGATCCTCCCAAGAACCTCTGAGATCCAAAACGCAAGTGTGTAGCATATCTTCAAGGGTCTGAATAGTCCTTTCAGACTGCCCGTCTGTCTGGGGGTGATACGCGGTATTGAAATTGAGCTGAGTACCCAAGCTAGCCTACAGACTCCTCCAGAAATGGAAAATGAAACGACTATCCCGATCTGAGACAATACTCACAAAAACTCTATATAATCTGACAATCTGTCGTACGTACATCTCTGCTAGCCTTTCTGGCGATGTTCCCACTTTGAATGGTAAGAAGTGGGCTGATTTGGTCAACCTATCTATTATGACCCAAATTGTGTCCTTTCCTCCTGGAGAACGTGGAAGCCTCAAAATGAAGTCCATAGTCACATGCTCCTACTTTCACTCTGGAATGGGTAATGGTTGAAGCAATCCACCTGGCCACTGTTGATCTGCTTTTACCTGCTGGCACACTAAACACCTGGATACAAAGCGTGCTACCTTGCGCTTCATACCATACTACCATACGTGCTACCTTAGATCTCGATACATCTTGTTGGCACCAGGATGCATCGAGTACTGAGAGCGATGTGCCTCCTGTAAAACTTCTTCGCGCAGCTCTCCACTCGGCACACACATCCTCGTGCCATGCCGTAAAGATCCATCATCTGCAATAGTGAAGTCGTCTGTCAATCCTGTCCGAACTTGTGCCCTGATGCTCCTTAGATTCTCATCATCATACTGTGCAGCTTTAATTATGTCCATCAGCTCTGATTGTATTTGCAATCCCCACATCTGAATCTCAATACCTGGAACTAGTACTTCAATTCCTAAGCTCTCATGATCGGCCAATAAATATCTATCTGTAGTCAAGTACATAGCCATCGGATACCTGTTCAAGGCATCGGCAACTATGTTGGCCTTTTCTGGGTGGTACTGTAATGAGATATTAAAGTCTTTCATCAACTCCAACCACCTTCTTTGCCTCATGTTCTGCTCCTTCTGCGTAAACACATACTTTTAGCTCTTGTGGTCTGTGAAGATCTCCACACGCTCTCCGTACAAATAGTATTTCCACAGCTTTAGAGCAAAGATAACTGCTGCCAACTCCAAATTATGGGTGGGGTAGTTCTTTTTATGAGGGCATAATTTTCTTGAAGCATAGGCAATTAGTTTTCCATGCTGCTGAAGAACGCAATCCAAACCCTTTCTTGAAGCATCACTGTATATAGTGAATCCACCTATCCCTGATGGCAATGTCAAAACCGGAGCTGTCGTCAATCTTTTCTTCAGCTCATCGAATGCGGCCTGACATTCCTCTGTCCAGACAAAATCCACATCTTTCTTGGTCAGCCTAGTCATTGGTTCTGCAATCTTGGAGAAGTCTTGTACAAACCTTCTATAGTATCCTGCTAGTCCGAGAAAGCTCCTGATCTCAGCTACCGAACTGGGGGTAGCCCATGACTCGACTGCCTCAATCTTCTTTGGGTTAACTGAAATTCTGTCACCGGTCACCATATGTCCAAGGAATTCAGCCTTGTCAAGGAAGAACTCATACTTTGAAAGCTTTTCGTATAACTCCTCTTTTCTGAGAGTCTCCAAGACCAACCTCAGGTGCTCTTCGTGTTCTTATGGGGTCTTCGAATACACAAAATGTTATCGATGAACACCACTATGAACTTGTCAAGGTACTGGTGGAATACCTTGTTCATTAAGTTTATGAATACTATTGGTGCATTGGTTAAACCAAACGGTATTGCCTTGAATTCAAACTGGCCATATCTAGTCCGAAAAGCTGTCTTCGGTATATCTTCTCTCTTTATTTTAACCTGGTGATAGCCTGACCTCAAGTCTATCTTTGAAAACACTTTCGCTCCGCTCAACTGATCGAAAAGATTATCTATCCTCGGCATCGGATATTTGTTCTTGATAGTGAGGTTGTTTAGAGCTCTATAATTGATACACATGCGTACCGTGTCATCCTTCTTCGGTACGAACAATACCGGAGCTCCCCATGGTGATGAACTGGATCTGATAAAACCTTTGTCCTGCAGCTCCTCAACTTGCTTCTTCAGTTTTGCCAGCTCGCTGTTGTTAACTCTATAGACATGTTATGAAATGGGCTCCACACCTGGTACTAAGTCTATAGAGAATTCAACATCTCTGTCTGGCGGCAAACCTGACAACTCCTCTGTAAATATATCCAGGAACTCCGCTATCAGAGGATGTGGCAACTCCTCTTCTTCCTTCCTGGCTCCGCAAGAAGTGCCTCTGCTCTGCTTCGCTACTCCTCTGGTGACCTCAAACTCTGGCTCTCCTAGTGGTTGAAATATTACTCTGCCTCCGTGATAATCTATAGTAGCATGGTGTATACTCAATCAGTCTATTCCGAGTACAATATCATATCTCGAAAGTGGCATGATGAGTAAACCCACGCTCAACTCTCGGCCTACCAATGATACTCTCCGATCCTTGCAATAATCATGGACTAGGATAATGCCTCCTCCAATCGTGATCTTGTTGTTTGTGGTATTAAACGAAAGAATGAAAGTGTATTTCAATGACAGGGTTTATACGAGACCCGTGCCCTTTGGTTTACAAACAAACTTGTACAATTTGATCCTATACGAGGATGCGGGAGTACAATTTATTTAATCTGGGTATAAATTGCTATAGGTGTCTGATCTGCAGTCGATCACTTTAGCCCTTGGACTACACGATGTTGAAGAAGTGCCGTGGAAGATGGGTAGCGGCTTCGAAGGCTGCAAAGGAGGGTGGATGCACGGTGCCAGAGCCGTCGACCCCTACTCTTTGCCTGAGCTCCGGACTCTTCTCTTCTTCTCCTTCTCTCTCTTTCTTTTTTTTTCTACCAATTCTCCGACCTGGTTCGATCTTCCAAATTGTCGACCTTGTTCCCCATTGATAGGGGTCTCTATTTATAGAGTTTTGGTGACAGTGACCACTCCATCGGTGTAACAACCGAGGAGTGGACAGTACAGCACTCTTTTACACAACGGTTAAAATAACCAATGCCTGCGCATAAATGACCTTTTGAGTGAGCATATGACACGTGTCCAACTAAGAGAACAAAACGCGTATATCTGCTGCGAGGATCACGGTGTAGAAGCCATGTAGGTAGGTATTCCTTGTGTAGAAGAGGTTGGCGTAGAAGCCAAATGACTGTCACCCCTAGCGTAGAAGCCAAAATAGGCATAGAAGCCGAACAGGCGTAGAAGCCGAATGGGCATAGAAGCCGAATGGGCATAGAAGTCGAACAGGCATAGAAGCCGAATGGTCGTAGAGACTGAGTGGGCGTTTGAAGCCGAATGAGCATAGATCCTGAATGGGCGTTGAAGCCGCTGCGTACCGTGCTAGAGTGTTGATATGGATATCTTCGCCGAAATTACGGCTTTCGAAGGTGTAATCAAATCTCTTACAGAGATTTGCCATCATCCTGTGCATTAAATGCGGAGACGTGTTTTGAAGGTCTGTAGCCTTTCTGTGCATCCGTCACAGAGACGTGTCTTGAGAGAAACTGTCACCGCTCTATGCAATTTGACGTAGAGACGTGCCTCGGGCCCTGTACGAAGTGCAGCTTTTAATGTGGCAGGCGGTTTGTCTACTGCGGAGCGTAAAACAGCTCATGTTTGCCTGTGTAAAACAGGGTGGCGTATTCCCTTGTACGCAAAAGAGCGGTTTACGCTGGGAGGACTTTGGTAACCGACGGTTTGGTAATATTTTAACTAAATCCTCTGCATTAAATGCCGAGATCCGCCATCATACTGTGGGCACGTCCCGAGGGGTCTGCCATCGTTTCCAGCCGTCGTCTGGGTAGCCGTGCAGCACTTTTTGTCAGGAGTCAGAGGCCAAGTTCACTGCGTGACTTGACAGGTTCATTTCGGGGAAAACGAAGCGTTCCTCGTACGCATTAATGCTGCTTTGAAAGCGGCTGAGTTTTACGCCATGGAGGCGATGAAGAACTCTGTCTTACGCTGGAGCGGCCTGGACGTACTGCACTTACGCGGATGGTCCTTTGAGCTTACACTTCATGCTGTGTTTTAGCAAAAAAAGCTCTGTTGTACGCTTGATGGCTCTGAAGTCCTCTGTTTACGCTGCTCTGCATCAAGAGGCTGCGTAGATCCTCCCAGCGTATTTTTTATGCTTTTACAAGACCCCCTTCAAAGCTTTTAAATTCCTCAGAATTTAAAACGCTTTGAATGAAGCATGAACGGCCCCTCGTAACTCGAAACATTTCTGAATGGAGCGCTGAAACGTTGCCATACGTTGCTGTGAAGTCTGAATATGTGTAGCTTCAACACGTCTGAATTTTTATGCCGACTCTGTAGAAAGAGTGCTAGGTCCTGTCCTTTACGCATAGCGAATAGTCCATAGAACGCTGTAGAGCATTTTTGAACATCTTTAGAACTGTCCTGTTGCTAGGACTGAGGGACCGTGTAAAGCTCTGAACTTCTGATAAACAGAATTTTTGTTCAGACTTCATCTTCAAGAATGACTTCTCGAGAAATCCCTTAGAACAGGGTCAAGAAATGGCTATCTAACTGAGTTGCCATCTTTTGATAGACGAGATATTCAAACTGGAGTCTGGATGAACCTCCAATTTTGGACCCGAGAAGAGTAATTTCTCAATATTTGAACTCTGTATGCTTCGGGTACTTGGGATGCTTTGGGTCAAGAATGAGTATCTTCTGTGTGAACTCTTTGCAATTGACCGCTTTGGGGACTGTTTCGAATATGCGGAAAGTCATGGAGCACGAAATCATCAGTCTGTAACCTCTGGGCGTAAAACACCATCGAGCGCAGAATCATAGACTTGTGGTTCCTGAGCGTGAAGTCGTAGGTTCATTGCCTCTCGAGCATAAAAGCTACCGAGCACAAAGGCATCCGGACATAAAACCATAGACTTATAGCTGTCGAACGTAAAGCTGTAGATTCGTAGCCGTCGAGCGTAGAAAGCTCATTTAGCGTAGGACTGGAGATCTGTAGCCTGTGAGCGTAGAACACCATCGAGCGTGAAATCGTAGACTTGTGGTTTCTGAGCGTGAAGTCGTAGGTTTGTTGCCTCTCGAGCATAAAAGCTACCGAGCACAAAGGCATCCGAGCATAAAACCATAGACTTATAGCTGTCGAACGTAAAGCTGTAGATTCGTAGTAGTCGAGCGTAGAAAGCTCCTTTAGCGTAGAACTGTTTGATTTGTAGCTCCTGAAAAGAAAGTTTCTTCGAGCGTGAAGTTTGCGGATCTGTTGCCTCTGAGCGTAAACTGAGCGCCACCGAGCGTGAGATCGACGATTTGTTATCTGCTGAGCGTAGAGTCGTAGGTTTGTGGCCTCTCGAGCATAAAAGCTACCGAGAACAAAGGCATCCGGGCGTAAAACCATAGACTTGTAGCTTACGAGCGTAAAAATTTGTAGATCCGTTGCTGTCAAGCGTAGAAAGCTCTTTTAGCGTAGAACCCGCTGAACCGTTTTACACGAAAAACCTTTCGAATTCGCTGACTGTCAATCTTCCAAGGGTAGTGGGCTGACGTAGCATCCAATCATAACCAATCTGCGAGATTTGGTTAGGGTCTCGAGGAGTTTGTCCGAGGATTCGAGGAGTCGACCCGGACTATATATACCCCAAGTTTTTTTTGAGAGAAAAACTTTTTATCTGTCTTCTGCGAAAGAGAGCTTTCGACTGTTCGAGTTTTTCTTCGTTCCTTCTCCGAGCACTTCGAGTCTTTCAGAAATGGCGTCGAAACAAACCCCCTCCGCTAAGGGAAAGAGCATAGGTTCTTCCTCTCATTCTTCTGCCCTAGCGAGGGAGTCTCTGGTCGGGCAAGGCGAGCTTCCCTCCGAGCAAAGTATCCCGCCGACGAGTAGTGCACCCGGCCTTAGAGGTAGAGCCTTTGGGGTGACAAAAAACGACGAAAAATCCTTCGTACACGTTGAACGTGACCGCGCTAGGTCGTCTTCTGTGCTGATAGCCTCTTTGGAGGAAGATGATGCACGGAGGCACTTTCATCTTTTACGCCCATATTTCTAATGTGCCAGCGTAAAGACTCCATATTTTCGTAGCCCTGAGCGTAAAAGCTCTGGCTACCGAAAGTTGGTGTATGTCGTAAAATTTGAGTTTTACGCTTATGGAGGGGACTTCCGGCGTAAAATAACCAAATGGTTACGATCCTGCGTAGAGCACAGACTGTCGTTTCCTTGGTCTGTATGTTTGTGCAAGATTTGTAATGACATATTTCCCTTGCACTTTTGTAGTTGATCTGGGCGAGTCTCCACTGGCCGAGGTGATAGGTTCCGCTGCTGGGATGCTGCACTCGAAATACCTGGAGGATCTGTCCCACGTGGCATTTCCCATCTCCGGACCCTAGTATCCTGAGGGAAGGGGGTTTCTGATATCGGTTCAGGGCGAGCGGACGCTGCTGAGCATAATTAATGGCGAGCCCCTGACCTACGTAGACGGGGAGCAGTACATAAAATCGGCTTTCCTCTTTGGGGACATGATTGATAAACAGTCCCAGACGAGGCCCAAGAGGGAGCCCTGGGTTTTCTCCGCCGGGAATTTGGTTTTGTATTTGCCAACGATGCCGAGGGATTATCCCATCTCGGCCTTCTTCCATGCGACACATCCCAGGAAGATGTCGTGGATGCTGACTCCTGATCTTCATGGTAAGCCGGGGAAGATCTTTCATCTCAAAGGAGCTGACCGGGGGTCGTTTGTCAGTCGCCCTTCCGACTTTGTGACGTTGTTCCGGGGACTGTGCCCGGGTAGTGTCCCGAGTGAAGACAGCTCGGTGATCCAGCCGGTCCAATTGCCGACCTTCTGCAATGACTTCATGGGACGAGGCGGGGTATATCCCAAGGATAATCCTCGATGTAATAGGTGGATTGCCCCAACAAACTCCCGATGGTCATGCCTAGTGGGCTAGGCCTTGAAGCACTTCCGGAGAGAGCTAGAGGTCATTGGGCTATATGCCGCTGTGAGTGCGACGAGCGTCGGGTTGCCTCCGAACCCTAACTTGTTCCTGGCGCTGATGGAGCGGTACATTCCGCTCACTGGGACCTTTGCCACTCCATTGGGGGAGTTGGGATTGGCGCTTCATGAGATGGCAGTTGTCTCGAGACTGCCGATGGAGGATACCCCCTATAAAGAGTATGTTCCCACTAATCGGGAGTTGGGGGATTTGGACCCTCGGGTGGCGGAAGTATATCAGGAGCTGATGTGTCAATACTTCGCGTGCACCGCTTTTTATAACGAGCCTTCTAATTTGGCTCATACCACCAAGTGGATGTCCTACCTCTTCTTTTACCGAGCTAGGCCTGCCAAGTCGGAGAAAGCCTCGGAGGGCAAAAATGAGCCTGTGAATTGTTTGGGTGTGCTCAGCGCCCAGGTCGTCGAGGGTCTTATGGAGGAGGCTGCAGCTCCGGATCAGATTCTCGTCGAGGGGGTAGGAAAGTACCCCGAAGGCACTAAGGCCTGTAGTTACTTGAGGTGCTGTCGCCGGCCTCTCTCTAAGGAAGCCCAGTTGGCTGGTTTTCTCTCCATATGGCTGCGTCGAGTAGTAGTGCCCGGCACAGCGTCCGTGGACCGTATTCACCAGAACATCCTGTGGCCGGCAGTGCGCTTGGTGTTCAGGGCAAGACTGGGCTTGCTTTCCGCCATAGTGTGCCGTATACAGGCTAGCTTGAGAGCCATAACTGATGGGTTGCTCGTCGACGAAGCTCGGCGTGAGAGTTTTCCCAGGGTGGAGTTACCATACCTATACTTGATGGGATGGTTAATTCTCCATAATCCCCGGATGATGTCTCCTGGCTCCGGTAGCAGCTCGGGGGGTATATTCTTGCTGAATTACAAGAATTCCTCCTGGAATGTGAACACAGTCTTAGACTGTCGGCTGGTGTTGAACCTCAGCCACGGCTGGAAGATCCTCTGCATTGTCCTCTCCGTTCATCGCAATCAATCAGGGGTACGGCTTGAGGATTCAGGTGGAGAGAAGACCGACCTTTCCCCGGAAGCTTTTAACTGGTTGGTCTGTATTAGACCCTCACATCTGTTGTATAGGAGCGAAGACCATTGTTTCTTCGAGCCCTACTTGCCTAGTTGGTTTGTCCGGCAGTTTGGGTACGATCAGTTGTACGTGGACAATGCCGTCACCAGCTTTAGGTCCAGGGGCAGACTCATTGATGGAGCCAGAGGGTGGCGGTATTTTCTTATGGGTTGTACGGGGGCGATCTTTATCGTGCCGGTCGTTACAACCTCCACGGAGCTCCGCATTCTCCATTCATACGCCCAGTTCTATGTGGCAATTAATACCTTCTATCGTGATTTTGACACGCGTGGAAGTTTCAGGGTGCCTTCTCCCAAGCCTGGGGGCAGAGTTGACGTCCCCTCGGTTTCTTCGGACGAGGGCGAGGAGTCTGGTACTCCGAATGAGCCTCTGGTGTCGGTGCCGAGGTGCGAAGTGCCTCTGCCTGCGGGGGCTTTGGTAGTCACTTCTGGGAAGCGACGGGCTTCTGCTCCGAAGGAAGTTTCTCTTCGTAAGAGGAGGAAGGAGGCGGTTGCTCATCCTCTCCGCATTCTTGGTGTTGAGGCTCCCGGGAATGAGCCTGCCTTTCCCCATATTAGGGATGATTCTTTGGCTGAAGGTTCCTCGCCTTTTAGAGAGGGACCTTCTACAGTTTCGGCCGGCGACGTCGGAGAATCATCGCTAGAGGTCACTGTCGTGGCTGCTGCCCCAGGTAGCGGAGCGAGGTTGCCTGTGTGGCCGAGGCAGATGGGAGAGTCTTTCCCGAGGTCAGCAGCGGGAAAAACTCCCGTCGTGTCAGCGAGCACGTCTGGCGAGGTTCCGGCTGATGAACCTCGACCGCGCCTCGGTGGAGGCTTGACGAAACTCTTGGTGATGTCGGTCGGTCCACCTCCTTCTCCAGGTATGACGGTTCGCATTGCATCATTAAGGCGTGGTTTAGCTACCTCGGGTGCGGATGCGTCGTATATGCCGTTGGCTCCGGGTAAATGTCGTCTTTATGTCTCCTTTTAGAAAGATTATCATTATACTGATATTAATTTTCTTGTCCTCTTTTCAGGGGATAGCGCCTACGGGGAGTATGACGTTGAAGCGCATTCTGGCTCCGCTCGGGCTCCTGACGATGATACGGAGGCATCCGACTTCGATGAGGAAGTGGCTTCGGGGGCCAGTACGCCTGGGGCAGTTTCGTCACCTCAAGAGGAGGATGAACCCGTCGTCGTGACCTTGCCTCTTGTGAGTGTGGCGATGACTTCGACCGCCGTTGCCGCACCTTCTTCGATCGCGCCATGCGTCGATGCGACGCCTGTGGCCACCTCGTCTGCAATTATCCCTGGAGAGGGACTTACTGATATTACGGCCGCTCCCGGCGCTCAGTCGGATCTAGTTGCGTTGACCGAGCAACATACCAGCCTCTTCTACACCGGTTTGAGAACAATGATATCAATGGTGTTAGCAAAGAGTCTAGATTTTGAGCGCCTGAAGAAGACTTCTCTTGCTTCGATCGGGGTCATCAGGGAGCTCGGCGATTCTGGGGTAGCCGACGCCCTGGAGGCGGTGGTTAATGGGTTAGAGCAACCCATTACTGAATACTTGTAGCTGACTCGGGGCAGCCTCGATGCTGATGTCCAGGCTCGGTTCGACCTCATGACTGCGCGGCTTGCTACAAAGCTGGAAGGCCTAGACAACTCCATCCAGAAGCATAAGCTGGAGATGGATAGGAGAAAAGCTGGAGTGGAAGAGGCTCTTGCTGTTGAGACGCAGTGTCGATCCGAGCATGAAGGGAATGCGGCGAGGGTCTCCAAGCTGAAGGAAAAACTCACTCGGGCAGAGGAGTGGGCTTCTCAGTCGCTGGCGGGTTTAGAGGTAGCAGCTGGTCGTCTGAGCGCAGCGCGACAGGATTTGGACCGTGCAGAAGTTGCTCGTGCGGGCTGTCTTCGGGCGAAGGCCGATCTGACCCTTACGGATACTCCCGAGGCACGGCTGGAGCAGGCTCGCGTCGACACCTTGGCTCTTAGGAATGAGAGGATAGCTGCACTGGAGTGGCTGATTCGCCATCTGACTACTCCGCCATTATGATGTATTATTTCCCTTTTTGCTTGCCTAGATGTAATTCTGCCTCCCTTTTGGGAATAAATAAAGGTGACTCCTTTCTGACTTTTGTGGACCCGTTATTTCGGAATGTAAATGATAGTTTTTAGGCGAAAGTAATATCAGAGGTAGTATGGACATGATAAACTCTTGATAACCTTTTAGCTGGACATCTATTCAGAGGCCTTACGGACATGATAGAGTGTAACCCAACTAATTGCGTTCTGGAAGTAGTTTTGTCAGAATCGAGATCCTCACTATATTCCATTCGAGCGGGGAAGATTAAGCATAGTACCTCTTCAGGAATTTACCGTTGATAGGAGCCATTAACAGCTCTCCGTTAGGCTGGGCTAACCTGTAAGCGCCATTCGAGAATGTTGTCTCAATCACATAAGGGCCTTCCCACTTGGGTTAGAATTTGTCTTTACTTCTGTGAGTAAGAATCATCGGCCTTCTTACGGCTAGAACTAGCTCGCCGACTTTGAACACCCTTTCTTTCACTTTATGATTGAAAGCTCTGGAAATGTGTGCTTGGTAGAGCGCGATGCGCTATTGAGCTTGGAGGCATTTCTCGTCTAATCCTTCCAGCTCTTGGATCCTTAACAGGTCATTCTTTTCTCGAGTAAGCTCATTAGTTACGGCTATCCTGAGTGACAGGATCTGGATTTCAATGGGGAGAACTGCTTCGCTCCCGTAGACCAGCGAGAAAGGAGTGCAGCCTGTCGGCGTCCGTACCGTTGTGCGGTATGCTCAGAGACATTCGCCCAGCTTCTCGTTCCAGTCTCTTTTGTTTGAAGAGACGAATTTCTTCAAGAGTTTGATAATGGTTTTGTTGAAAGCTTCCACCAAACCATTAGAAGCTGGGTAGTATGCCGTAGAGGCAATATTGCGTATTCGATTTTTATCGCAAAACCGATAAAATGCTTGGCTGATGAACTGAGGCCCATTATCGTGAATTATCCTCCGGGGTACCCCGAAGTGATAAATAACGTGATGCTTGATAAAGCTGATCACATTAGATGCCTTTACCTCAGCGAGAGGGATTGCCTCTGCCCATTTGGAGAAGTAATCCGTAATGGCCAGTATGAACTGGTGACCCCTAGAAGAAGACGGGTGAATAGGGCCGATGATATCCATACTCCATGCTTCGAAAGGCCAGGATACGACCGTGGGATATAGATGTTCGGACGGTTGATGTATGAAGTCTGCATGAACCTGACAGGCTCTGCAATGTCTTGCATACCGTATTGCATCTGCGATCATAGTAGGCCAGTAATAGCCTATTCTCCTGATGCGATACTGTAGCTTAGGACCGGGTTGATGCGCTCCGCACACGCCGTCGTGAGCTTCACGGATAATCTGCTGTACTTCGTCGCTAGAGAGGTATCTCAATAGTAATCCGTCGTAGGTCCGACGATATAGGCTTTGTGAAGATGCATCGAAGTAGAAGCGTAGTGATCGTCTCTTGACGGATACTGCTTCTTTGGGGTCCTCCGGCAAGATTCTGTACGCCACGAAATCTATGAAGGGACTTGTCCAATCTCTCGTAGGGGGATCGGTGTTGACAGCGTAGCTGCGTTCTATGTGACAGCTGTTCTTCACACAGAACAAGTCTCTATTAAGAAGGATTACCGAATCCTGCCTTCTTACGGGAGTAGCTAAATCTGCCGCTAGACTGGCTAGGGCATCAGCTTCCAGATTCTGAGATCGAGGTACATGCTCTAGGAAGAACTCCTTGAATGTCATGGCTATCTCGACCGTCGCTTGGTGATAGGGGATGAGGTCTGGATTCTGGACTTCATATATTCCCCTGACTTGATTGACGATAAGCAGAGAATCACCGAAAGCTTCTAGGGACTCTACCCCCAGCTCTTTAGCAACTTGGAGCCCTATTAATAGGGCGTTGTACTCCGCCACGTTGTTGGAGCAGGGCTCGCTAAGAGAATATGCTCGGTAGATGACGAGCTGATCAGGGGCGACCAGGACGACTCCCACTCCCGAAACGATGTTTCCCTTAGGACCGGTTCTAGAGGCGCTGTCGAAGAACAGTTGCCATGCGTCACCTTTCATTGTGGAATTATATTCTGCAACTTCGTCGGGAATGTCTTCGTATAATTTGGAGGCCTCCGGGATCGGGTGAGCAGCTAGGAAGTCGGCCAGTGCTTGGCCTTTGATGGACTTCTGCGGTACGTATACCATGTCATATGGTGTTAACAGCATCGCCCAAGTTGCGAGTCGGGAATTAAGAACGCTCGGCTTGCTCATCAGTACTCGAAGAGGGTTAATCCTGGAGATGATGTGGATAGTCTGGCCGGTGATGTAGTGCCGCATCTTTTGGATAGCGAACATCAGAGCCAAGCATTCTTTCTCCACTGGGTTGTACCGGTGTTCGGCTCCGACCATCATCCTGCTGAGGTAGTAGATAGCCTGTTCATGCCCTACATCGTTCTTTTGTGCGAGAAGAGCTCCTAGCAAATGATCCATTGCTCGGACGTACAGCAAGAATAGTTTTCCCATAACGGGAGGCACCAGAACTGGTGGACTGGTGAGGTAGCGCTTGATATCTTCGAACGCTTGCTGGCAGGTTTCGTCCCATACGAAGGATACACCTTTCTTTATGAGATAAGAGAAGGGCTGACATCTCCCCGAGAGGTTGGATATGAATCGTCGGATGTAAGCCAGACGTCCTTGAAATCCCCTGAGTTCCCTCAGATTATGGGGCGGTCGTATTTCCACGATTGCTTGGACTTTATCAGGGTCCACTTGGATGTCTTTGGCGGTAATGACAAATTCGAGGAATTTGCCACTAGATACACCCAGAAAGGACTTCGTAGGGTTCATCTTGAGTTAATGTTGGTGCATTAACTCGAATACCGTCCTCAGGTCTTGAATGTGATTGCCTTTGAGGCAGCTCTTGACGGCTATGTCATCCACGTAACATTCCACTGTTTTGCGTAAATGCTCGTGGAATATGTTACTCATAGCTCGTTGGTATGTAGCCCCGGCGTTCTTCAATCCGAAGGGTATGACCGTGTAGCAATATACTCCCAATGGTGTCCGGAAGGCGGTGTGCTTCTTGTCTTCGGGATGCATCTTGATCTGATTGTACCCTGAGAACCCGTCCATGAAAGACATGCGTTCGAAGCCACAGGTGTTGTCGATCATGATGTCCGTGATGGGAAGAGGGAATTCATCCTTGGGGCAGGCCGCATTCAGATCTCGATAATCGATGCAGATACGTACCTTTCCATTTTTCTTCATGACTGGGACAACATTGGCGACCCAGTCAGGATGTTGTTCTTCCCGGATGAAACCGCAGGCTATCAACTTTTTGACTTCAGCTTCGATGGCGTCCATCATATCTGGGCGAAACCGACGTTGGTGCTGCTTTACTGTCTTCGAATCGGTCAATATATTGAGCTTGTGAGTAGCTACTTTCGGGTCCAGGCATGGCATATCCTCATAATTCCATGCAAAGACGTCGATGTATTCCTTTATCAGCTGTATAACTTCTTCCCTTTCAGCCGGGGGAAGGTTGTTACTGATAAATATTGGCTTCGGCAAAAGTTCACCCCCAACATCGATCTGGATAACTTCGTCTTTGGTGGGAGATTCTCTTTGCTCGAAGCAGAATTCCCACTGTGTATCCATTTGCTGAGCCTAAGAGTCATTCTCAAACGGCTCCGAATCCTGCTCATCTGCTCCTGAGGGATCTGTCACCACCATATTCACTGATAGTGTTTATTCGAGAGCATCAGGTGAGTCGGGGGGCGACGAGCCATTCTGGGAGGAAGAGATGTCCTCGTCTGACTTAGAAGTCACAAGGGCGGTGGCATATCCTAATCCGAAATGGGTCTGTTGATAGCGGGTGTTGCCGCGCGGCGGCGTTCGTCTGCCTCTTCCGTAGTTGAGGCCTGGCTTCCTCTTTAAGTCGTAGCCCATGTTTTGCATGATCTTCAGCGCTTGAGGGCTGTATCGGTGAACCTGCATTCTCCCAGTATCGTTGTCGAAAGGATCTTCCTGGGCAGTCGGTTGATTGCACATGCGGCCGAAGACTATCGAACGCTGGCTGCTGCAGGTAGGTGGGACGATGAAGATAGAATCCTCGTGTGGCCTATATGTCGCGACGACATTGGATGATGACGCCACTTCCCAGACATACGGACGGTAGAAGTTTATAGCTTCCAAGAATTTTCGTGCTATTGGTTCCACTTCGTCATGGGGAGTGGATTCCTGTTTCGGAATTTGAGCACCGATGTACCGGAAAAGAGGATGTTTATTATCATTTGGAACCCCGTTCCTGGTTGAGCTTACATCAGTCGGCTGCCTGTTGTGCCGAAGGTCGATGGCCAAGGGTGGAGGCTTCCGGTTCAAAGTGATCACCAGAGGATCACTCCCTTTTCCTAACTTGGTCTTGTTAAGGTGAATAGCCATAGGCTCTATGGTTCTTGGACGAGTGGTTCGTCCTTTCACTTTGATTGACACCGGCAGTGTGGTAGAGGGCTCTTCTGGCTCTTGGACGAGTGGTCCATCTTTGGCCTCGCCTGGCGCTTCTTCCGTGTGGTCTTGGGAGTACAATACGGTATCGGAATAGTAGGATTCTATTCCTTTAAACGGGTTTAGGTCAGCCACCTCCGTTTGTACGGTTTCTTGTGCGTCTACATATTTAAGGCATTGATGTAGGGTTGAAAGAACGATGTTGTGGTCGTGGATCCACGGTCTTCCCAGCAAAATATTGTAGGACACCTCTGAATCGATGATGTAACATGTGGCCACCGATCTAAGGTTGCCGATCTGGATTCTCAAGCGGATCTTCCCCAAGGGATTACTTCTTCCAGCGTTGAAACCCACGATTGTAGTGGTAGTGTAAGCCAGTTCGCTGGTAGGAATTCTTAGCGGCCTGAGCAGACTGTGAGGGATGATGCTGATCGACGACCCCGGATCTATGTGAATCCGGTCGAACTCCATGGAACCGACGTACCCGGTGTAATAGAGGGGCCGGTCATGTCTGTTATGTTTTAACAGCATGTCGTCTTGAGTGAAAGTGATATTTGGGACCACCTCCATCATGCTGTGGCACTGAGGATACGCCACTAGCTCTTCGTCGGGGGACTTGAGCTGGGTCAAGTATACCTCCGCCTGCATCAGTGCTTCACTCAGGGCTAGACGAGTGTCTGGGGAGAGCCTGAGTAGTTCAAAGATGGACAACCTGGCCGGCGTATTGGCTAGTTGGGCCAGGATGTCAAATTCGTACTGCTTCTCTAAACCTTTGCTCGAAATATTTTTCACAGGTTTATCAAAGCGTACTTCTCTCTCCTTCCCCTTTTCTGTAGGAGTAGGTTTCGCAGGGCTGATATTTTGCATGGCGGGACCTTGTTCTGAAGGTTTGGCGGCTGGAGCGTCAGCCGACGCGCCTTCCTGACCTGCTCCGTTGTCATTGAGGTAGGCCTTCCCCGAACGGGTTGCGGCAAATACTTCATCTTCGTCCGATGCAGAAGAAGTTGAGACCATGTGGCATGGTCTGTATTTGGGGCTCTTCTTGATCTCTTCCTCGAGCTCTGACACCAAATATGGATGAACCCACATGATTTTGCCCTGCCGGGTGGTCAGGGGTACTAGGTCTTGATTTTGATCTCTAGAAGGAGGGAGATTGAGGATGTCCATCGTAGCTCGAGAAATGGGCGTGACACCGTTCATGACCTCTTGGGAAGGCAGATTGCCGAATCGTAGAGAGATCATGTTGGCCGTGACCGTCTTCTCGGTGTTGTGCAGAGTGATGGCCTTGGCATCGATTAACCCCTGGATCCTCCTCTTTATTATGTAATATGCCTTTGTTGGGTGGTGTACGTATCTGTGGAAGATGTAGTATTTGGGGTCGTCAGTACTGCCGGCTTCTTGGGGCCGCCTTAGCTCTGGAAGGGTGATCTTGCCGCTTTTGACGAGACATTCGAATATACTTGGGATATCGTCGTCGTCCAAAGAGTAGACTTTGACGGGCCTGGAAGTCCCGGGTTTCGTCTGCGTGGTCGCCGCCGTCTTTTGTCTAGATGTATTGACTGTCAGAGCTTCTTTTCCCTTGGAGCTGCGAGGATGGCCGCTGCTGGGAGATGACCTTTTGCCTCTATCGGAGGCGGAGATCATGATGCCATTGTCGCGCGCCTTGCGACTGTTGTCTTCGGCGGCCACTGTCGAGATGATGAACGAAGGCCACTCATGGAACTGATATGGTCCTGTAAACACCGAGACTACAGGAAGGAGGTTTTTCCTGCAAATATCTACTAACGCCGAGTCCGGAACTCCTGGAGGCATTTGTAAGGTGGCCTGACGAAAACGTTCGACGAAGGTACGAACGTCCTCCTTTTCCCTTTGCTTGACTTCGATGAGAGAGGATATAGACATGTCCATCCCACCCTCATAGAATTGCGTGAAGAATAAAGCTTTGAAGTCTTCGAAGGAAGTAATGCAGTTGTTCGCCAAGCTACGGTACCACTGATAGGCTACTCCTGAGAGGCAGCCTTTGAACACCCGAGTGAGGAGGGCGTCGTTCCCTTGTAGCAACATCGTCATCATACTGAAATAGTTCATGTATTGACTCGGCGATGTTTTTCCTTCGAACAGAGCCATAGTCTGGGGCTTGTACTTCGGAGAAAAAGGGACTTCTTCCCAGATAGCTAGGTAGGGTTGGTTGATTCCCAGTTTCTTGAGCTGATCTTTGTGCTTCAAGGCGTCGAACTGGGCTTTCAATTCCCGTACTGCCTGTATCGGATTTTCAGTCGGAAGCGGGGCTACGGAGTGGTACGGAGTTTGTTGTATCGTAACTCCAGCGGGAGGTAAGGCATTCCCTGAGTGAGGAAGGGGAGGAACTGCTGACTTTTAATCCAGCGCAGGCTCTTGGCCCGGGTTGGATGGTGGTAAGTCCACCCCTACACGTATCTGAGTCGGCGGGACCGATGCTTGAGCCACGGTAGTGGCGTGCTGAGCTAGCATCATCCGGTATATGTTCTCCATCGTGGATTGCATTTGTCCTAGAGATGTTTCCAGCATAGTGATGCATTGTTTCGCGTTTCCTGACGGCGAAGCTTCCTCGCGTTCGTCTTCAATGGTGTAGACTCCCATTTCCCTGGGTGTCCTCGAAGGACAAGTGTAGGTCGCTGCAGAAGTCGACTCTATACTCTCAGCATCTGATCTGGGAGATTGGCGACCCCCAGTGTCGGAATTGGATGAGTACGAAGCCGGTTGCTGTGACCTTGCACGGGTGTTTTGGAACACCCCAGCTTCAGTGTTCCTGAGGAGGTCTTCGAATCTTCTTCGGCTCGGAGGCCCTGCGGGATGACGTCTTGAGCTTGGCCCTCCTCTAGGTATGTGAGAAGCCATGTTCACGGATGCATACGCGGGCTCTTCTTCCGAAAAAGACTGAGAGTAGCTCAATCGGTCAAAAATCGGTCGTTTTGCTTTAGAACAGCAACAGTCAATCACAATTTTATGACTATTACAACATTGCTCGCTAGGGGGCGTAATAGACACGTTGGAAGGTCCCCTCTCCTTACGCTTCTGGATTAAGTATTTGCGCAGGTCAGGGGGAGCAGCAACTTGAGCTTGTTTTACGTCGTTGGACTTTGCTCGGCATAAATTGGAGATTCGCTCAGAGTGGCGTAAGGCTGAAGAGGTCCTCAGCTGGCCGTCGGCTTCCCACGTAATCCGGAGGGTAGGCAGATTGCTCCTTCGCTGGCGTAACGGCCGAGGAGCCGAGTATCCCGCTGCCTGCTTCCTTTCGCGGAAATCACGGCATTCACCTGGTTCCTCGTAGAGGTCAGTTGTTGTCTGTCCTGGCGCTGAGGCATCACCAAAAGTTTGGTCTGTACCGCGCGTAGCGGGAGACTGGTTCCTACACGTAGAGCGCAGCAGATACTTCTGGGTTAGTGCCGAGGCTTTGCCCGAAGTTTTGTCTGTACCGCGCATAGCGGGAGACTGATTTCTGCGCGTAAAGCGCAGTGGGTACTCCTGGGTTAGCGCTGAGGCTTTGCCCGAAGTTTTGTCTGTACCGCGCATAACGGAAGACTGATTTCTGCGCGTAAAGCGCAGTGGATACTCCTGGGTTAGCGCTGAGGCTTTGCCCGAAGTTTTGTCTGTACCGCGCGTAGCGGGAGACTGAATTTTACGTGCGGGGCACGGAGGGAGCGATGCTACCACCTCATTGGTCGGAGAGATCGGAGAGATCGGAGAGTCCACAGGAACGGCGGAGGATGTCTTGGGCATCCACACTTTACGCAGCTTCCTATTGTCTCGGACGGAGAGAGAGTAAGAGCTACTCCCAGTCCGAAGCATGTCTTCGTAGACAGACTGGTCGAATTTGACGACCAGTATCTTCTTTACGGAGCCCACGGATACCGCATCGTGTTGAGCAATTACTTCCTCGTCAGAAGAGAAAGACGTCCCCAGCAGAGTCGCCATCTTGTTTGTGGTATTAAACGAAAGAATGAAAGTGTATTTCAATGACAGGGTTTATACGAGACCCGTGCCCTTTGGTTTACAAACAAACTTGTACAATTTGATCCTATACGAGGATGCGGGAGTACAATTTATTTAATCTGGGTATAAATTGCTATAGGTGTCTGATCTGCAGTCGATCACTTTAGCCCTTGGACTACACGATGTTGAAGAAGTGCCGTGGAAGACGGGTAGCGGCTTCGAAGGCTGCGAAGGAGGGTAGATGCACGGTGCCAGAGCCGTCGACCCCTACTCTTTGCCTGAGCTCCGGACTCTTCTCTCCTTATCCTTCTCTCTCTCTCTCTCTCTTTTTTTCTACCAATTCTCTGACCTGGTTCGATCTTCCAAATTGTCGACCTTGTTCCCCATTGATAGGGGTCTCTATTTATAGAGTTTTTGTGACAGTGACCACTCCGTCGGTGTAACAACCAAGGAGTGGACAGTACAACACCCTTTTATACAACGGTTAAAATAACCAATGCCTGTGCATAAATGACCTTTTGAGTGAGCATGTGACACGTGTCCAACTAAGGGGACAACACGCGTATATCTGCTACGAGGATCACGGCGTAGAAGCCACGTAGGTAGGTATCTCTTGTGTAGAAGAGGTTGGCGTAGAAGCCAAATGACTGTCACCCCTGGCGTAGAAGCCAAAATAGGCATAGAAGCCGAATAGGCGTAGAAGCCGAATGGGCATAGAAGCCGAATGGGCATAGAAGCCGAATGGTCGTAGAGACTGAGTAGGCGTTTGAAGCCGAATGAGCACAGATCCTGAATGGGCGTAGAAGCCATTGCGTACCGTGCCAGAGTGTTGATGTGGACATCTTCGCCGGAATTATGGCTTTCGAAGGTGTAATCAAATCTCTTACAAAGATTTGCCATCATCCTGTGCATTAAATAAGGAGACGTGTTTTGAAGGTCTGCAGCCTTTCTGTGCATCCGTCGCAGAGACGTGTCTTGAGGGAAACTGTCACCGCTCTGTGCAATTTAACGTAGAGACGTGCCTCGGGCCCTGTACGAAGTACAGCTTTTGACGTGGCAGGCGGTTTTTCTACTGCGTAGCGTAAAACAGCTCATGTTTGCCTGTGTAAAATAGGGCGGCGTATTCCCTTGTACGCAAAAGAGCGATTTACGCTGGGGGGACTTTGGTAACCGACGGTTTGGTGATATTTTAACCAAATTCTCTGCATTAAATGCCGAGATCCGCCATCATACTGTGGGCGCGTCCCGAGGGGTCTGCCATCATTTCCAGCCATCATCTGGGTAGCCGTGCAGCACTTTTTGTCAGGAGTCAGAGGCCAGGTTCACTGCGTGACTTGACAGGTTCATTTCGGGGAAAATGAAGCGTTCCTCGTACGCATTAACGCTGCTTTGAGAGCGGCTGAGTTTTATGCCATGGAGGTGATGAAGAACTCTGTCTTACGCTGGAGTGGCCTGGACGTACTGCACTTACGCGGATGGTCCTTTGATCTTATATTTCAGGCTGTGTTTTAGCAGAAAAAGCTCTGTTGTACGCTTGATGGCTCTGAAGGCCTCTGTTTATGCTGCTCTGCATCAAGAGGCTGCGTAGATCCTCCCAGCGTATTTTTCATGCTTCTACACTTGTAAGCCCTATCTAATGGTTCCGTCTCTAAACGATGCTTAAGAGCATAAGATACAGATACGAAACTATGGGAAGCGCCAAAATCAAATAATGCAAGTGCTGGAATATAATCGAGAGAAACTAAAACTGAAATGACGTCTCCAGCTGGCTCGGCCTCCTCAATCATCATGGCGTATGCTCATCCCTATGGTGCTCCTCTCTACTGCTGCTGGTGCTGAGCAAACCTCTGCTACTGTGGTGGAAGTGGAGGTCCCCTCTGTTGGCCTTCTGGTACAATAGGTACTCTGGCTGGTCCTCTCTGAGCGGCTGCTCCACCCTGACGAGTCTGAATATATGTACAGTCCCTCAGCTGATGTGCTGACGAGTCTGAATAGGTACTACTACTTGTTCCACCAGAAGTGTCACATCCTCTCTTGGGCCTGAGGTCCAAGTCATCTTCAGCAATCTGGGCATCCATCAGAATACCCTCAAATATAGCAGTACGATATCCCGAAGTACAAGACTTGATCTCTCTAGTCAACCCCTTCCTAAATTTTTATGCTCGGTCTCCTGGGTCTCGAATCATTGATGGCGCAAAATGCCTCAATCGACAAAACTCTGTGGCGTATTCGTTGACTGACATGCTTCCTTGAACCAAGTCATGGAACTAACTTTCCAATGCTCCTAAAGCTACGTCAGGAAAGAATATCTCCTTGAAGAGCTCCTTGAAGTCCTCCCAAGTAAGTCCTCCATCAGTGAGTCTCGGCTCCGTACGATACCACGTCAGCGCGATATCAAACATCTGACTGCCAGCGGCCTCGATCTAAAGAAACTCTGAAATCTGTGCCAAACGCAAGTTTTTTTTTATATCCTCGAGCCATTCGTCAACGTAGAGTATCCTCTCGGTGCCTTTGAACTCTCGAGGCATCATCCTCTTAAAGTCCACTATAGTACCTGGCCTCTGGTGCTGCTGGCCAGGATGCTGCTGTTGTCGTGCTACTCTCTCCACAGCCTGGACAGCCACCTTATGAGCATTCTCCATGCTTTCTCTTATCATCTCTGTCTGTACCTGACACGCCTCTGCTTGCACCCTGTGAGCCTCAGCTTGAATATGTTAAGATTCTACTGTCACTCTCTGGGCCTCTAACATGCCTTGGATAAGTGCGAACATCTGTGCCCCATCAGTGGGCATACCTCCGGGAATCGGTGTCGGTAGAGGTAGAAGATTCTCTATCACAGCTGGGGCTATCCTCTGAACAGGTGAGGGAGGAGGAACCCTAAAAGTCATAGATACTCCCACATGAACAAAAGATATAGGAGGAACTCCAGAAGTCGGTTCGTCAGGTCGAGAGGTGGCAGACCTCTCTGAAACTGCTGCTCCCAGTCTCAAAGTCCTAGTCTTCAGCGGCATCCTGAAGACAGACTGAAAGGAATCAATTAAGGTAATAGATACGATATCATCAAGGAAGGACAGTAAAATTCTAAAGGAAGCAATCATTCAGAATTGCATTATAAAAATCACAATTCCTAGTTGTGATTGAGCATACTCTCATCCTAAATCCTATTTCCTATATTTTATTGCAGGCTCGCAGTACTACAACTAAGTTGTCGCACTAACACGATATTGCACCACTTACGAAGCTAGACCTGCATGTGCTACCACTAAAAATGTGTCACGACCCGCACCCGGAATTTGGGCATGAGTCGTGGTTACGTCCAGCCTACGCTGCAGCATCGGCGGTAGAACACTGTCTAGGTCTCTATAATACTATCCTAACTCATAACCTATCAATGATATCAACTCCATAAGGAGGATAATAAAATAAACATCTCTCAACAACTCATAATATATACTCAATCATAATAACTATAATAATATAAATAGCACGATAAAATATAAGAAGTAATGACATAAGTCAAACACAATATTTCAAATAGAGATAAACTACAGTCTAGCTGTCCAACATAAATAGTCTCCACAAATCTCAAATTAAACTCAACAAAAGTCTCGACATAAACTCAAATGCATAAAATAAATACTGTCTAAATAGCTGCAGATAGTGTCTCCTCTAATAGAATGGACTCATCTAAGCTCTCTGGTATGTAGTCTCCATCTATACCTGGTCCATTGTGTGTAGGACAGAAGTCCTCAATATACTCTGAAAAAAATATCCCGTCAGGATTGGAATAAATTACAAGCAATAACAGTAGTTCCATATATATTGACAAAAAGTATAATACAGTGTAGAGAAATACAAGACGGATATAAATACTGGCACTAAGAAATACTGGAGATAATAAAATACTGGAAATAGAAATACTGGAGAATATATCATCATCAATGATATAACTAGCAATGAACAGAAATACATGTACATTCTAGAACAATAAACTGGAATATAAGTGAATGCTAGAACAATAAACTAGAAATACATGTATATAATATCTAACTAAGTGTGTTAAACATCAGTCTATCATGTGATCGGCTTGGGACTGATCAGGCTTGTTACATATGATTAGCTATGATTCATGTAAGGTCAGGCTAATCATCCAATTAGCTATGAAATGCGACCACCCCATAATCTGAGGGAACTAAGGGGATTTCAAGGTCGTCTGGCTTATATCAGGAGATTCATATCCAACATCTCTGAGAGATATCAACCTTTTTCTCGCCTGATGAAGAAAGGTGTGTCATTCGTATAGGACGAAGCCTGTCAGCAAGCGTTTAATGATATCAAACGCTATCTCACTAATCCTCCAGTTCTGGTACCTCCCGTCATAGGAAGACCATTTTTGCTGTATGTTCGAGCAAAGGATCATTCTTTAGGAGCTTTCCTCGCACAGAAGAACAAAGAGGGTCATGAATGTCAGGACCCGATTCCGTAGAATCGTTTGAGGCGTCCCCCGAATCATGACCGCCGTGCGGGCCTGGAGTTGCTCCCGCATAAGGCTTTAATGATTTGCATAGCAAGCACATATTCAGAGTACGCAGATAATTGAAGCACAGATTAAAACATAGAAAAGTTCTCTTTATTGATAATGAACATCTATTACAAACTCTTGAACGAGTTAGCGAATATACCGAACGGCTTACAAAAGAGATGACTCAAAATGAGATAGCAGTCCTGTACATTACATCCCTTTATAAACTCAAAATGATAAAGACCTCCTGGCTGGAGGATAGCTTTGCCACGGAGCTGCATTTGTGTATGAAGAGTTGCAGATCCTGTCTTCAAAATGCTTCGAGGGCACGGTGAAGATGTGCCAACAGTTGGACTGGATCGGGAAGACGACTTCGGCTCCTCGCTCGGTTCGCCTTAGTGCGGAGAACCTGTTTCAACGAGGGTCAGCATATCGAAACATGCTAGTGAAGGCGAGCTAGCCGAACTATACCAATCAACACGTTGTATAGTGAAGCATGCATATTTGTGGGTTTCTATCTTGCCTTAGTTCATTTACAGTAAGCAGCATATTGAATTTACTGAAATGAACGTGCCACCGTTAGGTGAATTTTACCTGACCGTCTGAATTACCTACACAATACTTACCATGCCTTCCCTGAAACGAAGACACAAGTTAGTATGCAACAGGTTTAAATATACACGATGATCACTGGCTTGATTGCCATAATGGACACTAGTCTGTGACGAAGATGGTTTGCTACGTGCAAGAACGTTAGGCGCCGCATACCACCCTATCCTAGTACGTGAGACTAAACGTTAGTTCCGTCCGGAGCCAGAACGGTGCCAGTGCCCCAGCAGCCGCCTGCGGGAACTATACCTTGTGCACAAGTTATCCGTGATCGCACACTAACAATCATTCGCCCGGAGGCTACGTTAATAAGCATTCGCCCAGAGGCTACGTTAACAAGCATTCGCCCGGAGGCTACGTGAGTACAAGACAAGCGGTATTGCATGATTCATTTTATATTGCAACTACGTTATCTTTATGCATCAGGATATATGTTTAAACTTGTATCTATGCATTTGATGAACATTTCCGAACAAACAAGCATGCAAAGATATAACCGTTCACAAGTTTCATTGACAAGCATAAGTACCAAGTCTATTCTCTTTTATCTTGGTTTCTTTTAGTTATTACTTGGTATCGTTTGATCGGGGCAAGGAGTGAAGATTGGAAGCAGGGCTAGCTAATCGGGTTGGTAGCCACTCACTTAGATTTTTGGAAAGAAGAAGGAAAGAGGTGCTTCACGACTCCGCTCGCAAGCCACCTACTGCTCGTTCACCTGCACACGAACAGCTCGATTAATACTTCTTCCTCTCTTTCCAATCTCGGAATAGAAGTACAGTTCAATGAACGAAAACAATGAAAACCATCGAAACCATTCAAGGAAAACAAGCAAATCCCAAAACTAACTCAAAGCACGAAAGCAACAAGCGACATCAAAAACCGAGGCAATAAAAGATAGCAGCGGAGAGGTCTCTCCTGACTCTGCCGCTAAGCCGATCCTTGGGGCGCAGTCCACTGAATATGGGAATCGATTCCGAAGAAACAAATCCATAACGAGGACGAGTTCTTAATTTAATCTATCCCGATCGAACGATACCGTCTTGTGTTTCTTAGCCGCGATCTCCGTACCGGGAGAACGGGGTGCTACATCCTACCCAACTAATTGGAAGTTTCGTCCTGAAACTTAGGAACAGGACCTACCATCAGGGAACATTACGTTGGGGATGTTTAGCAGAGTATTTGGGGCAGTCACGAATTCTGTGGTTTGTATCACCACAGATGAGGCATAATCCTTGTTTCAGACGACATTCGTTGACCAGGTGCCCTGGCCTGCTACAGAAGTGACAGAGCTGCCCTCTCTGCGGACCACCGTTGTTGCGGCGCTTTGTAGCGGTGTTTCCTCCTTCGTTGCTTTGGCGTTTGTGACTGGATGTATGCACAGCGCCGGCAGCAATATGAGGATACTGTGGTTCTAACGATAAGGCGTGATTCATGACTTCACGCATCGTACGATACTGAGGAACGGCTACGTGCGAATGGATGGCAGGGCGTAGTCCACCTTCAAACCTTCTAGCTCGACTCGCTGCATCAGGTAAATAGACCCTAGCAAATTTGGAGAGTCGGTTGAATTCGGCGGAGTACTCTTTAACTGTCATACCGCCTTACCTCAGTTGCACGAACTCGTTTTCCATTTGACGTTGTACTGGAGGGGGTACAAACTCCTCTTCGAACGCGGCACGAAAAGTCATCCACGAGATCGCCTCCTCTCCATGATCAAATTGGAGAGATCGTCAATGCACGTTCCACCAATCGTGTGCGTTGAGGCGGAGCTGTAGTTGCGCGCAGGCGACGCGCTTATCTTTGGGGACCTCTAGCAGAGCGAAGTGATCTTCAAGTTTGGCCAACCAATCTAGAGCTACGACTGGGTCCTCAGTCCCGTTGAATTGGGTGTTGCAGACTTTCTTGAAGTGGCCAAAGTCGAAGGCAGTCACGTCCCTAGTCCTTGGTATTTGCGATGTCTCTACTTCAAGCACGGGCTGTTCCACCGGAGTCACTGGCGTTGCCGCGGACTGGTTGGATGCCAAAGTCTGAACGATCTGCTGCAGGGTATATACCTGCTTCTGTTGGACTGAGAATCGTGCTTCTATATTGTCTTGAAACTTAAGCTGACTCTCTTCCGCCCGCTTCTCGGCCCGTTCATAGCGAGCCTCGTCCCTTTGTTGGTTTGCCTCCAACATCTGCAACATTCGTTGGACGGGATCGATGCTTGGCATGGCTCGCTGGCTCTTTGAACTTCCCGAAGTATCCGAATTACTTTTTTGGCCTTGCGTTTTGTCCGGGGTTTGCGCTGCAGATTGCGCTGGAGCCATTCCTTCAAAAGAAGGTAAATTATATTAAAATCATAATGTATTATGGACTTATTGCATGAATGTATCTCATTTTGGCTTAGCGAGTTCAAGAGTTCGCACAGGAATTTTGATCGTTAAAGGAACTTTTCCAGCACGAAGTCTAAGGAACTTGAATCTGTGCTCTGATACCACTATGTCACGACCCGATTTCGTAGAATCGTTTGAGGCATCCCCCGAATCGTGACTGTCACGACCCGCACCCGGTTTAGGGGCACGAGAGCGTGGGTACGTCCAGCCTACGCCGCAGCATCGGCGGTAGAACGCTGTCTAGGTCAAGTGCTATCTAAACAATCTCACGCTAGTATCCAACTCCATAAGGAGACTCGGATTATACTAAAAATATTAACAACATACTCAATCACAACTGCAGCACGATAGGGATTTGAAGGAATAAAAGAATACAACACAAGCCCAACATAATCATACCTGCAATCAGTAACATCCAATCCCCCAAGTGTGTTGGAAACCAGTCTACTAAGGTCACGGTCTGGAAAAATATTTTCCAGTCAGGAAGGAGCAAAGTACATCTCTAAATAGCAGTTCTATATAAATGACATAAACTATGTAGCAGTTCTAGATGGAAACATACCAGATGCATGTATAGGTACGAGAAATGTACAATGAGAGAAATACTGGAAATACTGTAAGTAAATGCAGGAAAAGAACAATATATCAATGAGCAAGAATCCTATGAATAAGTGTGTGAGTACTAGCTTTAATATGTGATCGGCTTGGGAACTTGATCAGGCTGGTTACATGTGATTAGCTATGGTTCATATAAAGTCAGGCTAACCGTTGGTTAGCTATGATGCATGTAGAGGTCAGGCTAATCACACGTAACAGCTATGGAGCATGTAAATGGTCAGGCCGCACCCGACGTGAGATGTGGGGTGAGCTATGGTGCATATAAAGTTAGGTATGATCACATATCTACACTAAAGTACTCCCCAAACCCCCCGACTGGTATAGTAGATCCAATCATGGTACGCTATGGCACGGGATTCCCTAGGAAGGTAGCAAATCTCCCCGAGAATCAGTGTCTGTACATGCACAAGATATCAAGGAAACAAGTCTTGTACAAGCTACACCATGAATAAGGAATAACATCTCATGACGAGATCCGTGTATACCAATCCGTGTAACCAATGTGCCAAGAACATGGATATTTACACTAGATACAGTGAACATAGGAGATATCATAAATTAGAAACTAATCAGAGAATGTACTCGCCTTGGGTCCTTAGCTGGTAAAACCAATGTCCTATTCCAGAGTATCCCCTGGGTAAATCAACAGTCCTATAAACATAACACAAGCAAAACCACATTTGCATCAGATGCTACACTAACACAGTCAAAAATACTGGTCTCAGGGCCAGGTCAGGCAGGGCACTAGTCAACTAGGGTCATCTAGTATAGACACGTATATCATACACATTTACACTCCAAGTATATACCAAAAAAATGTATATAATATATATATAAGTGTCTCTTAGTATTTGTACAAAATACATATTTGTGTATATATACTAATAGATGTTTATAAATATATATATTTTTTTTTATACCAAAATACATATTTGTATATTTATATATCAATCAAATATTCTTATATATGTATATTAGCAAATCAAAGAATGTACATAATGCCACACTTCTCAAGGTGATCCCAAATGAAGTAGCAGTTAGTTCCAATGGGTCCGGAGCAGTCCAATTAGCTAGAAACTACATAAGGAAGTCCACGATCGGAGCTCGGCACAAAAATCGAGATAAGGATACCGAGTCCTCAATACATAGAGAAATTTATCGGGGTTTAGCTAAGGTTAAGATTTACAAGTTAGCTAATAAGAGAAAAGGGTCGATTGTTCGAAATCAAGGTAACTCCTTAATTTATGAAAAAATCATTTGGAAATCATTTTGAACAATAATTGTTAAAACTTCCCTTTTGAACAAAATTACAATTTAAAGGCTTATTTATAAAAATCTAGAATTTACGTAAAAGCCAATACATTTTCATTTATGGTAAAATCGGTCACCGATCCATATAAACTAATTTTGAACTCATTTTATTATCGGAACTATATTTTTAATAATAATATAAACCCAAGATTTATTATATTTAACATAATCAAAAACCTTTTAATTATAACTAAATAAACTAATTACATAAAATTAGCTAATTACATATACTAAACCAATTATATTTATTTACTACATCAATTACAAATTAACTAAACTAATTATAAGAAAATACCAAACTAATTAATTAATATTTACTAACTGGTTAATAAATAAATTCCTGATTAATAACTAATTACTGTTTATTAATTATTAACTAATCAAATCATTAACTAAACTAACTATAATTAATTAATTAACTAATTAATCATACTTAACTAAACTAATTAAATATTAATTAACTAATTAATTATATAATTAAACCATTTAAACTCACTCCCCCTCTGAGAAATCGAAAGGAAAAGGAAACAGGGAAGGGGGCTCACAGTTTGGGTCTACCGGCGTCGGCGGATAAGGTCCGCCGGGCAGGGCGGTCGACGTTGAGGGGAAGCGGCCACAGCTCGACGCGAGGCGGTGGAGGGCTGCTCGAACTCGGCGAGGAGGGGATCCGCGGCGGCGTCTTCGGCAGATCTGCGGCGGCGTGGGACTCGAGAGCGGCGGGCACTCTGTTCGAGGAGACGGCGGCGCTCTCGTCCCGAGGAGGCGGTCGGCTGAGTTCGACGGCGCGGCGCTCTGTCGATCGACGGATCTGAGGAGATCCGAGGCGGATCACCGAGCTCGACGCGGTGGCGACGTCGACGAGGGCTCGACGCGGTGGCGACAGCGGCTTCGTTCCAGCGGCGACCACCGGCTTCAGCGGCGACGGCGGCTCTATCTAGGGTTAGGGTTCTGGGTGTCAGGGGGTCGTGCCCGGGTCTGCCGGACACGGGGATGGTGTTGTATACGTGTCCGGGTGTATCGGACACGGAAAGCTGGTTGTAAACTGTAATCTGGACACAGGAAATGAATGGATACGTTGGGACACCCGGGGTCGGACCCGAGGCCATCACGGCTGACACGGTGATGCTGGACACACGGACACGAGCACACAAAAATGGTGGTGGCTTTGGCTTTGTGGGGATTTGTGAAGGCTAGCTAGGGTTTCTAGGGAGGTGTGATGAGGGACTTAAATAGGGGGAGATGGTGTGGGATAAAGGGTTGCGGGTTGGCCCAATAATGAATGGCCCAGAATTAAATATAAAAGGGTTTCTCATGTGGGAAAAATGAGGGTGTGAAGGCTAGTTGATGGGAAAATGGCAACTTGTAAAAATAAAAATAAAGATATAATTTCAGAAAATATTTTAGGAAAGCTATGTAATTTATTGATTTACCATCCCATTAAATATAAAATTATTTTGAAGAACGACTAGTCCTTTAATTAATTTTATCCAATAAATAATTTTATGATTTCAAGCCAATAAACATTTGAAACTAGAGGAATATATATATATATTATTATTATTTATTTATTTTGTACTACAGCGTCATTTAGGAAAAAGGATTTTTATAAAAGATTTTTAAATTACCTTCTATAATCAAACATCGTTCAAAAATCAACTAAAAATTTTCAAGGAGAAATGTTTTATAAAACTTGATATTTTAAAATGAATTAAAATCTAATTATTTTGGAAATTGGAAATCGGAGGTTACAAGTCTATCCACCTTAGAAAAATTTCGTCCTCGAAATTTTAGGGATGACTAGGATAGAAAAAAAATTTGTTGTTCATAATGATGAATATATCATTGAAGAAAATATTTCTATGAGGAAAATATTTACCAAACAGAAGGAAACATGAAGAAAAAGAAAAATATGGTTTAAGACAGGAATAACTTGAAGGAATTATGGCTCGGCCTTGAATCCTCTAGAAGGTTTAGGTTTTGGGAAGTAGACACGATCACAAAAAACAGATAATTGGAATAATGCACGTTACCTTTTCAAAGTAACTAAACCAAGGAAGACCCAGTATAATGAATGATATAGACATGAAAGTTATAGCTAATTCGAAAGATACGGTCGACAATTTGATTTAAGAAACTTAAATACATCCTTCAGAATGTAATCAAGAGACATCTAATTGCCTTTCTTAATTTCTAGAAAAAATAGTCTTTACTACCATCTGAAACTAATCCTTCCTTTTTATCCTCGTTCATTTTACTTTTCTCAATCTTGTGATTCATCATTAACTAATATCAATAAAAGTTTCAAATTCCACAAACTTTATTAGATTAGATCTTAGAATTTCTGAATCAAAATTTATTACATGTCCAAAATCCTTATCATCAAATTCGAGTTTGTTTATCTTCACATCAACTATACCTCGATTATTTTCTTCGATTTCAAATGTTACTGTCATGGTCAAGATTTTAATTTAAATCACAACCTCAATATACCATGATCTTACCTTACGACCTTCAATTATATGATCCCATAATCAATTATATTATAATCTTCTTTACCATGAGCTTCATTTCATTCCATATTTCTTTATCCGTATGTATAATGTTTCTGAATTTGAACTAATATATTTTTTTTTTTCATCCTCTGAATTTATTATCCCAATGTAAAAAATTTTACTACTCAAATCCTCAATATTTTAATTGAATTCCAGTCGTATCATAATCTCCTCAAATTTTGAGTAAATAACTAAATACAAAATTTACTATCCAATCCCTTTTAATTGAAATCCAATCAATGCATATTTATAAAACTTAAAAAATCTGCATCCCAAAATTTAACTTTAAACACTCATCAATCATCTAACTCAATTTCAATCGATGCTTATTCCAATCTAACTCCTCATCCCAAGAGTTTAATTTGACACTATTCCATTTACGATTTTATTTCCTGCTTTTCTTTTTCCTCAAATACTCAACGATGCGATGCTTCCAGTATCTTCAATGCAACATTCCTACTATATAAAATTTCTATCTTGCAGTCAAATAGATAAAATGATAATCTCTCAAATTTCTCAAATTTTTAATAATCAATTCAATCATATCAAGACCTCCTTAAAATTAATAAATCCTCAAATTTTTTGGCTCTGTGAATTTCTTAATTCTCCCTTTAAGTAAATGTTTGTCCTCGAATTTCAATCAAACCTCGATTTTCGCAAAAACAATGATTCCATCAACTCTGTTATAACAATCCCCTAAATTCTTTATTTAAATTTATGCTCATCCATAATTTAATCATCGTGTCCCTTTTTGTCGGTCATACCCTTGTCATAGATCCTTGCTATGGTCAAAACCCAAATGATCATGGTTTAAGAAAATTCTACTTACATCCATGCAATTTAAGAAAATATATAGGTCATGTGTCTTGTCATGGTATTTCAGTCTCTGTTAAGGTGTACTACTAGCTAAGTTCTAACAAGAAAATCACGAATATAAACCACGTTACTAGGGAATCAATCAATCAAAAGACGAAAAAGAACATTAGGAAAGAAAAGAAAGAACCTGCTAACATATTACTTGCAGTATCTGCTATCAACCACTTAACTCTAGCACATTCACTAACAAATTCCTATTCATGTACACTGGTACCCATATCAACTAATCATATATTAATATTCATATCTCTCATCTACCAAAAATTAATCCTCAAAATAATCGTCAAGGTTTAACTTCCCGATCAACTTAAAATAAAATGCATATACCTCCTCAAAATCAGATACTTCACATCGAAATAAAATTTAATCACTTCTAAAATCTTTGTAGCCTTAACTATGTTTATTGAATCAAATTTAAATCCTCAATATTTTAACAACATAAAATCTCAACTCCTTAAAAATTCTGAAAATTTAAAATTCATTTCCACCTTTTAATTTATAACTCCTCAATGTACATATCAGTGCTCACGGTCTCTGATACTCAAGGTGCACTCAATACCTATATTGTCTAGAACTGTGTACTAAATTTGTACTGCCCGAATCACTTGCACTATTACCTCCAATGATCAAAGTTACCATCAACTGTGTTTTCTTTCATAATTTCAATTTATGTCAACTGGTATATCATCTAATTATCATCACACCGAGTGCTTACTGTTACTAGCACCATTTTCAATAATCCTTGATATAGAATCATCGGCACTCTTGGTATTATATCACTAGCTGCATTAATGGATTATCTCATCAAGCTCATTAGACTCATGATCACCTGTATCCTCTATAACACTCATGTTTCTTTACTCTCATGGGTATGTGTATGGTTCCTCATCTCGATGGTTGTATATGTATTTCCTTCAATCCTTTAAAGCCTATTAAACTAATCCGTGATACGCTTCATAACTTCCATTACTAATCCTGATATTTCTCTACTTATGACATCTCATTAAACCCTTTATACATATACATTTCTTTACCTTTAACATTTCTGATATCAATCATCCAATTGGACATCATGCTCCATAAATCCTTAACACAATTCCCGGATACTTAATCGTTTACATAGATCACTCAATTACATAATCATGATTATCCAGGACAGGTAATTGGCTCTGATACTAACTCTGAGAATTATCACTGATACTCTATACTCTCCTTAACTCTCAGTCTCTAATGACACTACTCCTAGAATCATTGGTACAAGGTACTATACTAAGGGCTAACTCTAGATTAAAGCCTACTGCTCACATGCCCAACTAAGAAACACTTACAAATCACTAGCAACACAGTCAATACTAATACAAGACAAACAAAATTACAAGCCACTAATTACCATGCTTAACAAGAAATCCTCAAGGAATAGGAGCTCAAAGACTGAATTGAGGACAGAAGGTATCTTTACTGCTAGTAAAGAAAGAAGCGGTGGAACAAAGTCCTGGAATAACAGAAATAGATAAGTCTTGAGATGATATTTTAAGAATCAATTTAAGATACAACCTGATAATCATACACGTTTGTCAGAAATCATGACACACAGAATCCTCGCCACGCCAGTAAGCATAGATGCGATAAATGACAGGTTCCGTAACTAAGGTATGCAACTCTATAATCATGTCATCTAGAATCTTCGCCACGCCAACCGGTATGGCTGCGAGAGACCCTAAGTTTCATAACTACAGTATGTACATCCAAGTCAGGTTCCTACGTTCTCGTCACGTTAGCTAATATGGCTGCGATAAACTCTAGGTTCCATAACAAAAGTAGACATTTTTACCTTTCTCACTGTCCTCATCAATATATGTCATCAGATGATACCGTAAATTTTAGTCCGTAAAATTCATCTCAGTTTGAATCAACTCAACAACGATACCAGGAATTAAAGTTAACAACTGGTCAACAAGAATCAAACTCAACAATGATACCAAGATTTTAATTTAAAAACTGCTCAACAAGAATCAAGTTCAGTAACAACAAGCGAGAGCGGGCGGAAACAAGGAAAAGATTTAAATTGGAAATTATAATAAGATTCTCAAGGGGTCGTTCCAGGAATCTCTCAAGAATTTATGATTGAGTATCCTCTCTCATCCTAGTATCCTATGTCCTATATTCTATAGCAGGTACGCAGTAGTACAACTAAGACGTCGCACTACCACGACATCGTACAACTTGCGAAGTCTGACCTGCATGGGCCACCACTAAAAACGTGTCACGACCCGCACCCGGTTTAGGGGCACGACAGCGTGGGTACGTCCAGCCTACGCCGCAGCATCGGCGGTAGAACGCTGTCTAGGTCAAGTGCTATCTAAACAATCTCACGCTAGTATCCAACTCCATAAGGAGACTCGGATTATACAAAAAATATTAACAACATACTCAATCACAACTGCAGCACGATAGGGATTTGAAGGAATAAAAGAATACAATACAAGCCCAACATAATCATACCTGCAATCAGTAACATCCAATCCCCCAAGTGTGTTGGAAACCAGTCTACTAAGGTCACGGTCTGGAAAAATATTTTCCAGTCAGGAAGGAGCAAAGTACATCTCTAAATAGCAGTTCTATATAAATGACATAAACTATGTAGCAGTTCTAGATGGAAACATACCAGATGCATGTATAGGTACGAGAAATGTACAATGAGAGAAATACTAGAAATACTGTAAGTAAATGCAGGAAAAGAACAATATGTCAATGAGCAAGAATCCTATGACTAAGTGTGTGAGTACTAGCTTTAATATGTGATCGGCTTGGGAACTTGATCAGGCTGGTTACATGTGATTAGCTATGGTTCATATAAAGTCAGGCTAACCGTTGGTTAGCTATGATGCATGTAGAGGTCAGGCTAATCACACGTAACAGCTATGGAGCATGTAAATGGTCAGGCCGCACCCGACGTGAGATGTGGGGTGAGCTATGGTGCATATAAAGTTGGGTATGATCACATATCTACACTAAAGTACTCCCCAAACCCCCCGACTGGTATAGTAGATCCAATCATGGTACGCTATGGCACGGGATTCCCTAGGAAGGTAGCAAATCTCCCCGAGAATCAGTGTCTGTACATGCACAAGATATCAAGGAAACAAGTCTTGTACAAGCTACACCATGAATAAGGAATAACATCTCATGACGAGATCCGTGTATACCAATCCGTGTAACCAATGTGCCAAGAACATGGATATTTATACTAGATACAGTGAACATAGGAGATATCATAAATTAGAAACTAATCAGAGAATGTACTCGCCTTGGGTCCTTAGCTGGTAAAACCAATGTCCTGTTCCAGAGTATCCCCTGGGTAAACCAACAGTCCTATAAACATAACACAAGCAAAACCACATTTGCATCAGATGCTACACTAACACAGTCAAAAATACTGGTCTCAGGGCCAGGTCAGGCAGGGCACTAGTCAACTAGTGTCATCTAGTATAGACACGTATATCATACACATTTATACTCCAAGTATATACCAAAAAAACGTATATAATATATATATAAGTGTCTCTTAGTATTTGTACAAAATACATATTTGTGTATATATACTAATAGATGTTTATAAATATATATATATTTTTTTATACCAAAATACATATTTGTATATTTATATATCAATCAAATATTCTTATATATGTATATTAGCAAATCAAAGAATGTACATAATGCCACACTTCTCAAGGTGATCCCAAATGAAGTAGCAGTTAGTTCCAATGGGTCCGGAGCAGTCCAATTAGCTAGAAACTACATAAGGAAGTCCACGATCGGAGCTCGGCACGAAAATCGAGATAAGGATACCGAGTCCTCAATACATAGAGAAATTTATCGGGGTTTAGCTAAGGTTAAGATTTACAAGTTAGCTAATAAGAGAAAAGGGTCGATTGTTCGAAATCAAGGTAACTCCTTAATTTATGAAAAAATCATTTGGAAATCATTTTGAACAATAATTGTTAAAACTTCCCTTTTGAACAAAATTACAATTTAAAGGCTTATTTATAAAAATCTAGAATTTACGTAAAAGCCAATACATTTTCATTTATGGTAAAATCGGTCACCGATCCATATAAACTAATTTTGAACTCATTTTATTATCGGAACTATATTTTTAATAATAATATAAACCCAAGATTTATTATATTTAACATAATCAAAAACCTTTTAATTATAACTAAATAAACTAAATACATAAAATTAGCTAATTACATATACTAAACCAATTATATTTATTTACTACATCAATTACAAATTAACTAAACTAATTATAAGAAAATACCAAACTAATTAATTAATATTTACTAACTGGTTAATAAATAAATTCTTGATTAATAACTAATTACTGTTTATTAATTATTAACTAATCAAATCATTAACTAAACTAACTATAATTAATTAATTAACTAATTAATCATACTTAACTAAACTAATTAAATATTAATTAACTAATTAATTATATAATTAAACCATTTAAACTCACTCCCCCTCTGAGAAATCGAAAGGAAAAGGAAACAGGGAAGGGGGCTCACAGTTTGGGTCTACCGGCGTCGGCGGATGAGGTCCGCCGGGCAGGGCGGTCGACGTTGAGGGGAAGCGGCCACAGCTCGACGCGAGGCGGTGGCGGGCTGCTCGAACTCGGCGAGGAGGGGATCCGCGGCGGCGTCTTCGGCAGATCTGCGGCGGCGTGGGACTCGAGAGCGGCGGGCGCTCTGTTCGAGGAGACGGCGGCGCTCTCGTCCCGAGGAGGCGGTCGGCTGAGTTCGACGGCGCGGCGCTCTGTCGATCGACGGATCTGAGGAGATCCGAGGCGGATCTCCGAGCTCGACGCGGTGGCGGCGTCGACGAGGGCTCGACGCGGTGGCGACAGCGGCTTCGTTCCAGCGGCGACCACCGGCTTCAGCGGCGACGGCGGCTCGATCTAGGGTTAGGGTTCTAGGTGTCAGGGGGTCGTGCCCGGGTCTGCCGGACACGGGGATGGTGTTGTATACGTGTCCGGGTGTATCGGACACGGAAAGCTGGTTGTAAACTGTAATCTGGACACAGGAAATGAATGGATACGTTGGGACACCCGGGGTCGGACCCGAGGCCATCACGGCTGACACGGTGATGCTGGACACACGGACACGAGCACACAAAAATGGTGGTGGCTTTGGCTTTGTGGGGATTTGTGAAGGCTAGCTAGGGTTTCTAGGGAGGTGTGATGAGGGACTTAAATAGGGGGAGATGGTGTGGGATAAAGGGTTGCGGGTTGGCCCAATAATGAATGGCCCAGAATTAAATATAAAAGGGTTTCTCATGTGGGAAAAATGAGGGTGTGAAGGCTAGTTGATGGGAAAATGGCAACTTGTAAAAATAAAAATAAAGATATAATTTCAGAAAATATTTTAGGAAAGCTATGTAATTTATTGATTTACCATCCCATTAAATATAAAATTATTTTGAAGAACGACTAGTCCTTTAATTAATTTTATCCAATAAATAATTTTATGATTTCAAGCCAATAAACATTTGAAACTAGAGGAATATATATATATATTATTATTATTTATTTATTTTGTACTACAGCGTCATTTAGGAAAAAGGATTTTTATAAAAGATTTTTAAATTACCTTCTACAATCAAACATCGTTCAAAAATCAACTAAAAATTTTCAAGGAGAAATGTTTTATAAAACTTGATATTTTAAAATGAATTAAAATCTAATTATTTTGGAAATTGGAAATCGGAGGTTACAGTGACCGCCGTGCGGGCCTGGAGTTGCGCCCGCACAAGGCTTTAATGATTTGCATAGCAAGCACATATTCAGAGTACGCAGATAAATTGAAGTACAGATTGAAACATAGAAAAGTTCTCTTTATTGATAATGAACATCTATTACAAACTCTTGAACGAGTTAGCTAATATGCCGAACGGCTTACAAAAGAGATGACTCAAAATGAGATAGCAGTCATGTACATTACATCCCTTTATAAACTAAAAATGATAAAGACCTCCTGGCTGGAGGATAGCTTTGCCACGGAGCTGCATTTGTGTATGAAGAGTTGCAGCTCCTGTCTTCAAAATGCTTCGAGGGCGCGGTGAAGATGCGCCAACAGCTGGACTGGATCGGGAAGATGACTTCGGCTCCTCGCTCGGTTTGCCTTAATGCGGAGAACCTGTTTCAACGAGGGTCAGCATATCAAAACATGCTGGTGAAGGCAAGCTAGCCGAACTATACCAATCAACACATTGTATAGTGAAGCATGCATATTTGTGGGTTTCTATCTTGCCTTAGTTCATTTACAAGTAAGCAGCATATTGAATTTACTGAAATGAACGTGCCACCGTTAGGTGAATTTTACCTGACCGTCTGAATTACCTGCACAATACTTACCATGCCTTCCCTGAAACGAAGACACAAGTTAGTATGCAACAGGTTTAAATATACACGATGATCACTAGCTTAATTGCCATAATGGACACTAGTCTGTGACGAAGATGGTTTGCTACGTGCAAGAACGTTAGGCGCCGCATACCACCCTGTCCTAGTACGTGAGACTAAACGTTAGTTCCGTCCGGAGCCAGAACGGTGCCAGTGCCCCAACAGCTGCCCGCAGGAACTATACCTTGTGCACAAGTTATCCGTGATCGCACACTAATAATCATTCGCCCGGAGGCTACGTTAACAAGCATTCGCCTAGAGGCTACGTTAACAAGCATTCGCCCGGAGGCTACGTGAGTACAAGACAAGCGGTATTGCATGATTCATTTTACATTGTAACTACGTTATCTTTATGCATCAGGATATACGTTTAAACTTGTATCTATGCATTTGATGAACATTTCTGAACAAACAAGCATGCAAAGATATAACCGTTCACAAGTTTTATTGGCAAGCATAAGTACCAAGTCTATTCTCTTTTATCTTGGTTTCTTTTAGTTATTACTTGGTATCGTTTGATCGGGACAAGGAGTGAAGCTTAGAAGCAGGGCTAGCTAATCGGATTGGTAGCCACTCACTTAGATTTTTGGAAAGAAGAAGGAAAGAGGCGCTTCACGACTCCGCTCGCAAGCCACCTACTGCTCGTTTACCTGCACACGAACAGCTCGATTAATACTTCTTCCTCTCTTTCCAATCTCGGAATAGAAGTGCAGTTCAATGAACGAAAATAATGAAAACCATCAAAACCGTTCAAGGAAAACAAGCAAATCCTAAAACTAACTCAAAGCACGAAAGCAACAAGCGACATCGAAAACCGAGGCAATAAAAGATAGCAGCGGAGAGGTCCCTCCTGACTCTGCCGCTAAGCCGATCCTTGGGGCGCAGTCCACTGAATATGGGAATCGATTCCGAAGAAACAAATCCATAACGAGGACGAGTTCTTAATTCAATCTATCCCGATCGAACGATACCTTCTTGTGTTTCTTAGCCGCGATCTCCGCACCGGGAGAACGGGGCGCTACAATGAACAGGCTATTTACTATTTAAGCAGGATGATGGTCGGAGCTGAACACCGGTACAATCTAGTAGAAAAAGAATGCTTGGCCCTAATGTTCGCCATTCAGAAGATGCGACATTACGTCATGGGCCAAACTATTCATATCATCTCCAGAATCAATACTCTTCGAGTATTGATGAACAAGCCGAGTGTTCTTAATTCCCGACTCGTGACTTAGGCGATGTTATTAACACTGTATGATATGGTATATGTCCCTCAGAAGTCCATCAAAGGTCAAGCCTTGGCTGATTTCTTAGCTGCCCATCCAATTCCGGAAACCTCCAAACTATACGAGGACATTCCCGACGAAGTTGCAAAATGTAATTCAGTAATGGAAGACGATACCTGGCAGCTATTCTTCGATGGCGCCTCCCGGACTGGTCCCAGGGGAAACATGGTTTTAGGAGTAGGAATTATCCTGGTAACTCCTGATAAACTCGTCATCTATCGAGCATATTCTCTTAGTGAACCCTGCTCTAATAATGTGGCAGAGTATAACGCCCTACTAATCGTGCTTCAAGTCGCTAAAGAATTAGATATTGAATATCTGGAAGCTTTTGGTGATTCTTAGCTGATCGTTAATCAGGTCAGAGGAATATATGAAGTCCGTAATCCAGACCTCATTCCTTATCACCAAGCAACGATCGAGATTGCCATATCTTTCAGAGGATTCTTCCTAGAGCACGTGCCCCGATCTCAAAATTTGGAAGCTGATGCTCTGGCTAGCCTAGCTGCAGATCTAGCTATTCCTATAAGAAGGCAGAATTCGGTGATCCTTCTTAACAGAGATTTATTCTATATGAAAAATAATTTTCACATAGAACGCAGCTACGCTGTAAATACGGTTCCTCCTAAGAGAGACTGGAGAAGTCCCTTTATAGACTTCGTGTCATACGAAATCTTATCAGAGGATCCTAAAGAAGCAGTATCCATCAAAAGACGATTATTACGCTTCTATTTTGATGCGTCTTTACAATGTCTATATCGCCGAACATACGATGGACTGCTATTACGATGTCTCTCTGACGATGATGCAAAACAGGTTATCTGAGAAGCTCATGACGGTGTATGTGGAGCATATCAACCCGGTCCTAAGTTATAGGATCATATCAGGAGGATGGGCTACTACTGGCCTACCATGATTATAGATGCCGTGAAATATGTAAGATAATGCAAAGCCTGTCAAGTTCATGCAGATTTTATACTTCAGCCTTCTGAGCATTTACATCCTACGATTGCATCATGGCCTTTTGAAGCATGGGGTATGGATATCATTGGTCTTATTCACCCATCTTCTTCTAGAGGACATCGGTTCATATTGGCTATCACAGATTATTTCTCTAAATGGGCGGAGGCAATCCCTCTTGCTGAGGTAAAGACATCCAACGTGATCAGCTTTATCAAGCATCATGTAATTTATCGCTTTAGGATATCCCGAAGGATAATTCATGATAATGGGCCTCAATTTATCAGCCAAGCGTTTCACCAATTTTGCGATAAGAATCGGATACAAAATATGGCCTCTACGGCATACAATCCGGCTGCTAATGGTTTGGCGGAAGGCTTCAACAAAACCATCATCAAACTCTTAAAAAAGTTTGTTTCTTCGAACAAAAGAGTTTGGATGAGAAGTTGGGAGAATGTCTCTGGGCATATCGCACAATGGTACGAACACCGACGGGTTGTACCCCATTCTCATTAGTCTACGGGTGTAAAGCAGTTCTCTCCATCAAAATCGAAATTCCATCACTCAGAATAGCAGTTGCTAATGAGTTAACTCAGAAAAATAATGATCGACTTCGGGTTCAAGAGCTAGAAGGATTAGACGAGAAATGCCATCAAGCTCAACAACGTATTGCGTTCTACCAGGCATGCATTTCCAGAGCTTTCAATCGAAAAGTGAAGGAGAGAGTGTTCAAAGTTGGCGAGCTAGTTCTAGCTGTGAAGAGGCCAATGATCATTAAACACAAAAGTAAGGGTAAATTCTAGCCCAAATAAGAGGGCCCTTATGTGATTGAAACGACGTTTTCAAATGACGCTTACTGATTAGCCAAGCCTAACGGAGATCTGATAATGGCTCATATCAACGACAAATTCCTGAAGAAGTACTATGCTTGATCTCATTTGCTCAAAGGAGTATGATAAAGATTTCATTCTGACAACACTACATATAAAGATTGGTTGGATCATATTCTATCATGTTATTATGACCTCTGAATAGATATGTTTAACTAATTTGAAAATTCAAAACCTATCACGTCCATATTACCTCTGATAGTGTTTTGCATACAAATTTGGTTGGAGCATATTCTATCATGTCCATAGAACCTCTGAATAGATATATCCAGCTGAAGCTTACCGAAAGTATATCACGTCTATTCTGATATCACTTTTACCCTAGCCTATCATTTATATTCAAAAATGATGGGTCCACAAAGTCAGATAAAGTCTCATTATTATCTCCGGGAAGAACAAATTACATAGAGTAGCAAAAAATACATCATTGGGGAGGAGCAGTCAAATCACGAATCTGTTGCGCTAAAGCGGCCATTCTCTCATTCCTGGAGTATAAGATGTTAGTGTGAGCCCGCTCCAGTCGTGCCTCGTCATCACCCAAGAGGGATAGTTCGGACCGAAGATGAACAAAATCGGCACGGATGTCGCCTGCACGTGCCAAGTTCCACTGAGCTGTATCCATTCGGCCCTTCAACACATCTCGAGCTGCCGATGACTGGAAAGCCCACTTCTTTTCCTGAGCGAGTTTAGCTTCCAATTTGCGGACCCTCGCTTTATTTCCTTCATGTTCGGCCTCGTACTTCGTTAGATGAGGAATAACCTCCTCCAAGACGGCCTGTTCCTCATCCATCTCCTGCTGCTGTGTCTGGATGGATTTGTTTAAGCATTCCATCTGTTCAGCAAGCTTCGCAGTCAAGGAGGCGTACTCGGCCTGAATCATATCGTCGATGTTGCCTCGAGATAGTTGCAAATATTCGTTAATGGGTTATTCTAAACCATTAACTATTTTCTCTAGCGCATCATCTCATCCAGCGTCATTGAAATTTCTGATCGGCACTATCGCAAGCTGGGAGGACGTCAGCAGATTATCAAAGCTCGGGTTCTTCTCCAGTACCATGGAAATCAACTCCTTCAAACTACGGTAGAACAGGCTGGTATATTGTTCAATCAGCATATCGAAGACTGGATGCACGCTAGGAGTGGCTGCGATACCGGGAAATCTCCTTCCAGGAATGACCGCAGAGGATATTGCCACGGCCCTTGCCTCTACAGATGGCGCTATAAAAGAACGAACACCAGCAATGGTTGAAGTTGCTGGCGTACTCAACGAAGGAGGCACAGTCGCGATGATGGGCTCATCCTCCTCTGAAGATATTTGAACTGCAGTTGGTGAAACGACACCCGAAAATGTTGCGGATGAAGGATCGGCAGCTTCAAAGCATGCCTCTTCAAAGTCGAGCGCTGTCGTTTCATCGGCAGGATCCGCAACAAAGTCAAAGGTTGCGTCAACTCCGCCCTCCCCTGAGTTGTATTCACCTGAAAAGAAGACAAGAGAAAGTTAATATCAACCTGATGTTAATTTCCCTAAAAGATGTATAAGGCAATATTTACCCATGGCCGATGATATATACGTCGCGTCCACAGCCTGAATAGCTAAATCATCTCTTAATGATACTAGACAAGCAGTCATACCTGGAGAAGAGGGTGCACCAACTGACACTGGCGGATAGTCTTCCCAGTCTTCACCAAGATCCACTCGTGGCTAATCGGATAGAATCTCGCTGAAAATACTTACAGACGAAGTAGGGGTTACTCCCATTATTTGTCTGGATAAAGGTATCCTTAATATGCTCGGCCTCGAAGGCGATCTCATAGAACTACCAGAAGCATTAGTAGCAGCAGCGATCTCGAACAAAGAATCTTCGGCACTGCCAGTCGGAACTATGGAGGTTCCCTCTCTAAAAGGCGAAGGACCTCTAATCAAAGAATCATCCCCAATAGGGGAAACGACAGGCTCGCTCCTAGAAGCCCCCTGGTGGAAGCCCGTTTCGGACCTCTGGCAATCCTCTTCTTGCGGGGGGAAGGCTCTTTCAGAATCAAAGAATGTACATAATGCCACACTTCTCAAGGTGATCCCAAATGAAGTAGCAGTTAGTTCCAATGGGTCCGGAGCAGTCCAATTAGCTAGAAACTACATAAGGAAGTCCACGATCGGAGCTCGGCACGAAAATCGAGATAAGGATACCGAGTCCTCAATACATAGAGAAATTTATCGGGGTTTAGCTAAGGTTAAGATTTACAAGTTAGCTAATAAGAGAAAAGGGTCGATTGTTCGAAATCAAGGTAACTCCTTAATTTATGAAAAAATCATTTGGAAATCATTTTGAACAATAATTGTTAAAACTTCCCTTTTGAACAAAATTACAATTTAAAGGCTTATTTATAAAAATCTAGAATTTACGTAAAAGCCAATACATTTTCATTTATGGTAAAATCGGTCACCGATCCATATAAACTAATTTTGAACTCATTTTATTATCGGAACTATATTTTTAATAATAATATAAACCCAAGATTTATTATATTTAACATAATCAAAAACCTTTTAATTATAACTAAATAAACTAAATACATAAAATTAGCTAATTACATATACTAAACCAATTATATTTATTTACTACATCAATTACAAATTAACTAAACTAATTATAAGAAAATACCAAACTAATTAATTAATATTTACTAACTGGTTAATAAATAAATTCTTGATTAATAACTAATTACTGTTTATTAATTATTAACTAATCAAATCATTAACTAAACTAACTATAATTAATTAATTAACTAATTAATCATACTTAACTAAACTAATTAAATATTAATTAACTAATTAATTATATAATTAAACCATTTAAACTCACTCCCCCTCTGAGAAATCGAAAGGAAAAGGAAACAGGGAAGGGGGCTCACAGTTTGGGTCTACCGGCGTCGGCGGATGAGGTCCGCCGGGCAGGGCGGTCGACGTTGAGGGGAAGCGGCCACAGCTCGACGCGAGGCGGTGGCGGGCTGCTCGAACTCGGCGAGGAGGGGATCCGCGGCGGCGTCTTCGGCAGATCTGCGGCGGCGTGGGACTCGAGAGCGGCGGGCGCTCTGTTCGAGGAGACGGCGGCGCTCTCGTCCCGAGGAGGCGGTCGGCTGAGTTCGACGGCGCGGCGCTCTGTCGATCGACGGATCTGAGGAGATCCGAGGCGGATCTCCGAGCTCGACGCGGTGGCGGCGTCGACGAGGGCTCGACGCGGTGGCGACAGCGGCTTCGTTCCAGCGGCGACCACCGGCTTCAGCGGCGACGGCGGCTCGATCTAGGGTTAGGGTTCTAGGTGTCAGGGGGTCGTGCCCGGGTCTGCCGGACACGGGGATGGTGTTGTATACGTGTCCGGGTGTATCGGACACGGAAAGCTGGTTGTAAACTGTAATCTGGACACAGGAAATGAATGGATACGTTGGGACACCCGGGGTCGGACCCGAGGCCATCACGGCTGACACGGTGATGCTGGACACACGGACACGAGCACACAAAAATGGTGGTGGCTTTGGCTTTGTGGGGATTTGTGAAGGCTAGCTAGGGTTTCTAGGGAGGTGTGATGAGGGACTTAAATAGGGGGAGATGGTGTGGGATAAAGGGTTGCGGGTTGGCCCAATAATGAATGGCCCAGAATTAAATATAAAAGGGTTTCTCATGTGGGAAAAATGAGGGTGTGAAGGCTAGTTGATGGGAAAATGGCAACTTGTAAAAATAAAAATAAAGATATAATTTCAGAAAATATTTTAGGAAAGCTATGTAATTTATTGATTTACCATCCCATTAAATATAAAATTATTTTGAAGAACGACTAGTCCTTTAATTAATTTTATCCAATAAATAATTTTATGATTTCAAGCCAATAAACATTTGAAACTAGAGGAATATATATATATATTATTATTATTTATTTATTTTGTACTACAGCGTCATTTAGGAAAAAGGATTTTTATAAAAGATTTTTAAATTACCTTCTACAATCAAACATCGTTCAAAAATCAACTAAAAATTTTCAAGGAGAAATGTTTTATAAAACTTGATATTTTAAAATGAATTAAAATCTAATTATTTTGGAAATTGGAAATCGGAGGTTACAGTGACCGCCGTGCGGGCCTGGAGTTGCGCCCGCACAAGGCTTTAATGATTTGCATAGCAAGCACATATTCAGAGTACGCAGATAAATTGAAGTACAGATTGAAACATAGAAAAGTTCTCTTTATTGATAATGAACATCTATTACAAACTCTTGAACGAGTTAGCTAATATGCCGAACGGCTTACAAAAGAGATGACTCAAAATGAGATAGCAGTCATGTACATTACATCCCTTTATAAACTAAAAATGATAAAGACCTCCTGGCTGGAGGATAGCTTTGCCACGGAGCTGCATTTGTGTATGAAGAGTTGCAGCTCCTGTCTTCAAAATGCTTCGAGGGCGCGGTGAAGATGCGCCAACAGCTGGACTGGATCGGGAAGATGACTTCGGCTCCTCGCTCGGTTTGCCTTAATGCGGAGAACCTGTTTCAACGAGGGTCAGCATATCAAAACATGCTGGTGAAGGCAAGCTAGCCGAACTATACCAATCAACACATTGTATAGTGAAGCATGCATATTTGTGGGTTTCTATCTTGCCTTAGTTCATTTACAAGTAAGCAGCATATTGAATTTACTGAAATGAACGTGCCACCGTTAGGTGAATTTTACCTGACCGTCTGAATTACCTGCACAATACTTACCATGCCTTCCCTGAAACGAAGACACAAGTTAGTATGCAACAGGTTTAAATATACACGATGATCACTAGCTTAATTGCCATAATGGACACTAGTCTGTGACGAAGATGGTTTGCTACGTGCAAGAACGTTAGGCGCCGCATACCACCCTGTCCTAGTACGTGAGACTAAACGTTAGTTCCGTCCGGAGCCAGAACGGTGCCAGTGCCCCAACAGCTGCCCGCAGGAACTATACCTTGTGCACAAGTTATCCGTGATCGCACACTAATAATCATTCGCCCGGAGGCTACGTTAACAAGCATTCGCCTAGAGGCTACGTTAACAAGCATTCGCCCGGAGGCTACGTGAGTACAAGACAAGCGGTATTGCATGATTCATTTTACATTGTAACTACGTTATCTTTATGCATCAGGATATACGTTTAAACTTGTATCTATGCATTTGATGAACATTTCTGAACAAACAAGCATGCAAAGATATAACCGTTCACAAGTTTTATTGGCAAGCATAAGTACCAAGTCTATTCTCTTTTATCTTGGTTTCTTTTAGTTATTACTTGGTATCGTTTGATCGGGACAAGGAGTGAAGCTTAGAAGCAGGGCTAGCTAATCGGATTGGTAGCCACTCACTTAGATTTTTGGAAAGAAGAAGGAAAGAGGCGCTTCACGACTCCGCTCGCAAGCCACCTACTGCTCGTTTACCTGCACACGAACAGCTCGATTAATACTTCTTCCTCTCTTTCCAATCTCGGAATAGAAGTGCAGTTCAATGAACGAAAATAATGAAAACCATCAAAACCGTTCAAGGAAAACAAGCAAATCCTAAAACTAACTCAAAGCACGAAAGCAACAAGCGACATCGAAAACCGAGGCAATAAAAGATAGCAGCGGAGAGGTCCCTCCTGACTCTGCCGCTAAGCCGATCCTTGGGGCGCAGTCCACTGAATATGGGAATCGATTCCGAAGAAACAAATCCATAACGAGGACGAGTTCTTAATTCAATCTATCCCGATCGAACGATACCTTCTTGTGTTTCTTAGCCGCGATCTCCGCACCGGGAGAACGGGGCGCTACAATGAACAGGCTATTTACTATTTAAGCAGGATGATGGTCGGAGCTGAACACCGGTACAATCTAGTAGAAAAAGAATGCTTGGCCCTAATGTTCGCCATTCAGAAGATGCGACATTACGTCATGGGCCAAACTATTCATATCATCTCCAGAATCAATACTCTTCGAGTATTGATGAACAAGCCGAGTGTTCTTAATTCCCGACTCGTGACTTAGGCGATGTTATTAACACTGTATGATATGGTATATGTCCCTCAGAAGTCCATCAAAGGTCAAGCCTTGGCTGATTTCTTAGCTGCCCATCCAATTCCGGAAACCTCCAAACTATACGAGGACATTCCCGACGAAGTTGCAAAATGTAATTCAGTAATGGAAGACGATACCTGGCAGCTATTCTTCGATGGCGCCTCCCGGACTGGTCCCAGGGGAAACATGGTTTTAGGAGTAGGAATTATCCTGGTAACTCCTGATAAACTCGTCATCTATCGAGCATATTCTCTTAGTGAACCCTGCTCTAATAATGTGGCAGAGTATAACGCCCTACTAATCGTGCTTCAAGTCGCTAAAGAATTAGATATTGAATATCTGGAAGCTTTTGGTGATTCTTAGCTGATCGTTAATCAGGTCAGAGGAATATATGAAGTCCGTAATCCAGACCTCATTCCTTATCACCAAGCAACGATCGAGATTGCCATATCTTTCAGAGGATTCTTCCTAGAGCACGTGCCCCGATCTCAAAATTTGGAAGCTGATGCTCTGGCTAGCCTAGCTGCAGATCTAGCTATTCCTATAAGAAGGCAGAATTCGGTGATCCTTCTTAACAGAGATTTATTCTATATGAAAAATAATTTTCACATAGAACGCAGCTACGCTGTAAATACGGTTCCTCCTAAGAGAGACTGGAGAAGTCCCTTTATAGACTTCGTGTCATACGAAATCTTATCAGAGGATCCTAAAGAAGCAGTATCCATCAAAAGACGATTATTACGCTTCTATTTTGATGCGTCTTTACAATGTCTATATCGCCGAACATACGATGGACTGCTATTACGATGTCTCTCTGACGATGATGCAAAACAGGTTATCTGAGAAGCTCATGACGGTGTATGTGGAGCATATCAACCCGGTCCTAAGTTATAGGATCATATCAGGAGGATGGGCTACTACTGGCCTACCATGATTATAGATGCCGTGAAATATGTAAGATAATGCAAAGCCTGTCAAGTTCATGCAGATTTTATACTTCAGCCTTCTGAGCATTTACATCCTACGATTGCATCATGGCCTTTTGAAGCATGGGGTATGGATATCATTGGTCTTATTCACCCATCTTCTTCTAGAGGACATCGGTTCATATTGGCTATCACAGATTATTTCTCTAAATGGGCGGAGGCAATCCCTCTTGCTGAGGTAAAGACATCCAACGTGATCAGCTTTATCAAGCATCATGTAATTTATCGCTTTAGGATATCCCGAAGGATAATTCATGATAATGGGCCTCAATTTATCAGCCAAGCGTTTCACCAATTTTGCGATAAGAATCGGATACAAAATATGGCCTCTACGGCATACAATCCGGCTGCTAATGGTTTGGCGGAAGGCTTCAACAAAACCATCATCAAACTCTTAAAAAAGTTTGTTTCTTCGAACAAAAGAGTTTGGATGAGAAGTTGGGAGAATGTCTCTGGGCATATCGCACAATGGTACGAACACCGACGGGTTGTACCCCATTCTCATTAGTCTACGGGTGTAAAGCAGTTCTCTCCATCAAAATCGAAATTCCATCACTCAGAATAGCAGTTGCTAATGAGTTAACTCAGAAAAATAATGATCGACTTCGGGTTCAAGAGCTAGAAGGATTAGACGAGAAATGCCATCAAGCTCAACAACGTATTGCGTTCTACCAGGCATGCATTTCCAGAGCTTTCAATCGAAAAGTGAAGGAGAGAGTGTTCAAAGTTGGCGAGCTAGTTCTAGCTGTGAAGAGGCCAATGATCATTAAACACAAAAGTAAGGGTAAATTCTAGCCCAAATAAGAGGGCCCTTATGTGATTGAAACGACGTTTTCAAATGACGCTTACTGATTAGCCAAGCCTAACGGAGATCTGATAATGGCTCATATCAACGACAAATTCCTGAAGAAGTACTATGCTTGATCTCATTTGCTCAAAGGAGTATGATAAAGATTTCATTCTGACAACACTACATATAAAGATTGGTTGGATCATATTCTATCATGTTATTATGACCTCTGAATAGATATGTTTAACTAATTTGAAAATTCAAAACCTATCACGTCCATATTACCTCTGATAGTGTTTTGCATACAAATTTGGTTGGAGCATATTCTATCATGTCCATAGAACCTCTGAATAGATATATCCAGCTGAAGCTTACCGAAAGTATATCACGTCTATTCTGATATCACTTTTACCCTAGCCTATCATTTATATTCAAAAATGATGGGTCCACAAAGTCAGATAAAGTCTCATTATTATCTCCGGGAAGAACAAATTACATAGAGTAGCAAAAAATACATCATTGGGGAGGAGCAGTCAAATCACGAATCTGTTGCGCTAAAGCGGCCATTCTCTCATTCCTGGAGTATAAGATGTTAGTGTGAGCCCGCTCCAGTCGTGCCTCGTCATCACCCAAGAGGGATAGTTCGGACCGAAGATGAACAAAATCGGCACGGATGTCGCCTGCACGTGCCAAGTTCCACTGAGCTGTATCCATTCGGCCCTTCAACACATCTCGAGCTGCCGATGACTGGAAAGCCCACTTCTTTTCCTGAGCGAGTTTAGCTTCCAATTTGCGGACCCTCGCTTTATTTCCTTCATGTTCGGCCTCGTACTTCGTTAGATGAGGAATAACCTCCTCCAAGACGGCCTGTTCCTCATCCATCTCCTGCTGCTGTGTCTGGATGGATTTGTTTAAGCATTCCATCTGTTCAGCAAGCTTCGCAGTCAAGGAGGCGTACTCGGCCTGAATCATATCGTCGATGTTGCCTCGAGATAGTTGCAAATATTCGTTAATGGGTTATTCTAAACCATTAACTATTTTCTCTAGCGCATCATCTCATCCAGCGTCATTGAAATTTCTGATCGGCACTATCGCAAGCTGGGAGGACGTCAGCAGATTATCAAAGCTCGGGTTCTTCTCCAGTACCATGGAAATCAACTCCTTCAAACTACGGTAGAACAGGCTGGTATATTGTTCAATCAGCATATCGAAGACTGGATGCACGCTAGGAGTGGCTGCGATACCGGGAAATCTCCTTCCAGGAATGACCGCAGAGGATATTGCCACGGCCCTTGCCTCTACAGATGGCGCTATAAAAGAACGAACACCAGCAATGGTTGAAGTTGCTGGCGTACTCAACGAAGGAGGCACAGTCGCGATGATGGGCTCATCCTCCTCTGAAGATATTTGAACTGCAGTTGGTGAAACGACACCCGAAAATGTTGCGGATGAAGGATCGGCAGCTTCAAAGCATGCCTCTTCAAAGTCGAGCGCTGTCGTTTCATCGGCAGGATCCGCAACAAAGTCAAAGGTTGCGTCAACTCCGCCCTCCCCTGAGTTGTATTCACCTGAAAAGAAGACAAGAGAAAGTTAATATCAACCTGATGTTAATTTCCCTAAAAGATGTATAAGGCAATATTTACCCATGGCCGATGATATATACGTCGCGTCCACAGCCTGAATAGCTAAATCATCTCTTAATGATACTAGACAAGCAGTCATACCTGGAGAAGAGGGTGCACCAACTGACACTGGCGGATAGTCTTCCCAGTCTTCACCAAGATCCACTCGTGGCTAATCGGATAGAATCTCGCTGAAAATACTTACAGACGAAGTAGGGGTTACTCCCATTATTTGTCTGGATAAAGGTATCCTTAATATGCTCGGCCTCGAAGGCGATCTCATAGAACTACCAGAAGCATTAGTAGCAGCAGCGATCTCGAACAAAGAATCTTCGGCACTGCCAGTCGGAACTATGGAGGTTCCCTCTCTAAAAGGCGAAGGACCTCTAATCAAAGAATCATCCCCAATAGGGGAAACGACAGGCTCGCTCCTAGAAGCCCCCTGGTGGAAGCCCGTTTCGGACCTCTGGCAATCCTCTTCTTGCGGGGGGAAGGCTCTTTCAGAATCGAAGCCTTCCGTTTCTGGGGGATAATAAGAGGCTATGCTGGCGGAACTATTATGCCTCTCGGTATTGTCATCAAGAACTCGTCTGTCCCGGCGGTATCTTCATTCTCATCCGAGGAAACAGACGAAATCTCCTCCCTTGTAGTAGACCTATGGGAGAGCATCCTAAAACTTCTATGCACATCAAAATCATGATGGAAGGTATTTATGGACGCATAGAACTGCGCATATGAGTAAAGGATGAGCAACTCCATAGAGAGAGAAGTCGCGGGCACAATAAAAGTTGTACCAGTACAGCCCGTGATAAAATACCGCCATACTCTGGCTCCATTAATAAGTCCAACTTTGGACTTGAAGCTGGTAATGGCATTCCCCAGATGCAACTGGTCGTACCCAAACCGCCTAGCGAACCGACTGGGCAAATAAGGCTACAGGTAGCAGTGGTCATCACTTATGTACAACAAATGGGAAGGTCTAATACGGACCAACCAGTAGAAGGCTTCAGGAGAAAGAATGGTCCTCCCATGGCCCCCATCCTTAAGTTTCTTCCCCTGTTGATTGATATGTACAGGGGGACGATACAGAAGAGCTTCCAGCTGTGGGCAACAATTAACGTCCGCCGGCAATCTATGACGGTCGCCACGTTCCAAGAGAAATTCTTGTAATTCAACAAGAAGTTATTTCCTGAATTGCTGGCTGTCACGACCCGCACCCGGGGTAAGGGTACTAGTCGAAAACAACGCCCAGCCTACGCCGCAGAATCGGCGGTAGAACGCTGTCTAGAAAGTCTATCTAATATAATGAACCACCAAAAGATAGTGTACTCAATCACAGAACTAAGATAGAATGAATACGAATCAGATAAGAATAGAATAGTCATCAACTCATGAGTTTAAAATAATACATTAATGAGTCTGAAGAGTAACAAAAATAAGCTGGAGACAAATCCAGTACAAAAGAATACTATCATACTACAAGCTACACTCCAGGGTCAACTATCTCAGTTGGGATAAGTCCCTCTTGAGCCAGGGTCTCCGAATCTAAACCCACAACATCCTGGGGTCCATAATAGGTAGGGTACTCCTCAGTGTCATCTGGAAAAATATATTCAGTCAGGAAAGGAGCAGAGTACATCTCTAACAGCAGTTCTAATCCATGATAAAAACTATGTAACAGTAAATAGCTGTGGATAAACAAGATGCACAAAATAGATACAAGAGATATATAGATAATAAGGAAATACTGGAAAGAAATACAATAATGAACAATATGCCAATGAAACAATAATACTAATGACTAAGTGTGTGAGTACTAGCTTAACATGTGATCGGCTTGGGCAAGATACAATACGGCCTGGCTAATCATACGTGCGGTGCATGATCAACACTATTCGCTTACCAATACTTTATTCAATAGGGATTTGATCACATATCTATACTAATACTCCCCACCCCCAACTGGTATAATAGATCCAACCACGGTATGCTATGGCACTAGATTCCCCAAGAAGATAGCTAGTCTCCCCGAGAATCGGTGTCTGTACATGTACAAAATAATCAATGAAACAATACTTGCACCATATACACCATATATCAAGGAATAACATCTCATGACGAGATCCGGATATACCAATCCGTGTAACCATAGTGTCGAGAGAAACATGTAAATCTACACTAGATACAACGAACATAGAGGATATCATAAATGAGAAACTATCAGAGAATGTACTCGCCTGAAGTCCAATGAACAGTCTCACAGATATCTGACTCGGTACCTCGAAGACCTAGATATAGAATACCACATTAATACAAGGTCCCGGAAAGAGAACAAGTCAAACTAGTCAACTTCTAGGTCAATAAATCAATTCTAAATCAAAAGTCAACTATGGTCAACTCTAAAGTCAACTAAAGTCAAACATGGTCAAACCAAGGTCAACCTCACAAGAAATCTATATAAATAATATAGAAAATAAAATACAACAATTTAGGAATCAAAATTAGATCCCAAAAGATACCCACACAAGAATACTAATAATACAAATAATGCACACTCTAAATAATGTATATACAAACCAATATTTATACAAATAAAATAATATATTATTATTAGTATTATACCTCACAAAAACACCTATATATATATATATATAAATCAAAATGCATATATATATATATAAACAATTTAATAACTATATACTTATATATACATACATATAAACTTACAAAATTAAAATACCAAACACATGCACATATTAATGTACATATTTTACATGGCTAGAAGCACACATAAAAATACATTCATTAAATTAACAATTAAATATATAATAATTATACATAATATAATTACACATTTAAACACATAAATATATTTTATAAAATATTTATGTATAATTTATGTTATTAACATAAGTACATATATATTTGCATGCAAGAAAGCTACATACATATATTTATACATCATATTAAAATACATAAAAATATAGATCTATGCTACGATATCATAATAAATACACTAAAATAAATATATAATATCTATATATATTTACTAATTATAAATGAAGAATTTAAACCATACATAATTAGATCTATTCAAAAATCCACACAATTGGAGAGTATCACACCGTATCCCATTAGATCTAGGATACGCATGCGACACGAGTCCAACACACAACCAACTGTACCCCGAAGGATACAAACAAATCACAAATAATATTTATGAATAAATCAAAGTATTCAAAAGTAGATCTATGTGTCCGTGTCAAAATACGACATGTTCAAAGCCCCGTGTCGGAGGGAAAACCCCCAAAATGACACGTATCACCAAATAGTTGGGATACGAACCACATGTACCAAATTATGGACATGGTACTAGCCCCAAACACATAAGCTCATGTCCAATTGATCTATAGGATCAATTGATACACACAACAAAATGTAAATTCGGAATTCCAACAAAATTAACACAAAAAGCACCATAACTTTCTCCATGGGTCTCCTATGAACGCAAAACAAAGTCCTATGGGTAGTACATACATATAGGTTGATTTTACATGATTAAATCTCAGATTTAGAAGCTATTTAAATAGAAAAATCTGAATTATACCTATTGGGAGATAGATTCTCAATGAAACCTCCAATTGAGAAGAACTTGCTTCCAAATTGTAGATCCTTGCTCCTCTTTGTAGATCCTTACTTCCTTCTTCTAGATCCTTGCTTCCTCCTTCTCTAATGGTGAATTGGGAAGAATTTGGAATGAATTTGGTAGGGAATTGGAATGGGAATGGAGAGAATTTGGGAGTGGAAAATTCTAGATCTAGATTTGGAATGAGAATGAGATGAGAGAGAAATTTCCCCCCTCTTTTAATAGGCCGGCCTTGCCCCTCTCCCAAACAATTATAAAATGTCCAATGTACCCCTTGGGGCCTCTCATGAAGAAATAATTAAGGAAGGAAGCTTCTAGTCTAATCACTTAATTAATTTAATCCATCTCCTTAACTATGGGCTTTCTAAATGGGCTAAATCTAACTATTTAATTCATGTTGGTCCATGGGTCCAAACTACACTAGTTAGGTCTACTAAAATAAGTCCAAAATAATTAAATAATATCCAACAATAATTAAATAATACAACAAAAATTATTTACCATGCACAATATTTATTTAAATAGGAAATTACTAAAATACCCTTTTTCCTAAAATGTGGTAGTGACAAGTCTACCCTCCTTAAAATAATTTCGTCCTCGAAATTCAAAGACAAAAACTACCCCCAAAAAAACACAGAACAGAACTAAAGAATCACAACTAACTAATGAACAGAACTAGAAATAACATACCTCAAGGTACAAACAAATATGGATAACGCTCTGGCATGTCATCATCTCTCTCCCAAGTAGACTCCCCCGGAGAGTGATGCCTCCATGCGACGCGCACCAAAGGAATAGTCTGGTTCCTCAGCACCTTCTCTCTCCGATCTAGAATCTCAACTGGCTGCTCTGGATAGCTAAGAGTAGGGCCCACCTCTATCTCTGAGTGATCCAATACATGACTAGGATCTGCCATGTATCATCTCAACTGCGACACATAAAACACGTTGTGCACTCCCTCCAATGCAGGTGGCAAGTCTAGTCTATAAGCAATTGTACCGACCCTCTCTAGAATAGTGAAAGGTCCGATGAATCGCGGACTAAGCTTTCCGCCTCCACCGAAGCGAATCGTGAAAAATCCTCAAAAACACCAAACCACCCACCTAGAACAAAACACCATCTTAAGAACTTAATCTATAACAAACAAGAACAAGCACAAACAAAATCTAAACTATACCTCGAACTCCAAAGGTCTCCGATGGCTATCGGTCCAATACCGCTGTCTGTCCTGCGCCACTCGAAGTCTGTCTCTGATCAAATGAACCTTCTCCGCTGCATCCACAACCATTTCTGGCCCAAGTAAAACTCTCTCTCCAACATCGTCCCAAGACAAAGGAGTATGACACCTCCGACCATATAGAGCTTCAAAAGGTGACATCTCTATACTGGCCTGGTAACTGTTGTTGTAAGCAAACTCTACCAAATGGAGATGGTCCTCCCAAGAACCCCCGAAATCTAGTACACAAGTGTACAACATATCCTCGAGAGTCTGGATAGTCCTCTCTGACTGCCCATCTGTCTGGGGATGATATGCAGTACTGAACTTGAGCTGAGTGCCCAAACTCTCCTGCAAACTCCTCCAGAAATGAGAAGTGAAACGACTATCCCGATCTGAGACTATGCTGACGGGAACTCCATGTATCCTAATGATCTGCCTCACATATATCTCTGCCAGCTTCTCCGTAGACAAACCCACCTTGAAAGGCAAAAAGTGGGCCGACTTGGTCAACCTATCAACAATGACCCAAATTGCGTCTTTCCCTCCTGGAGATCGTGGAAGTCCGGACACAAAATCCATAGTAATATGTTCCCACTTCCACTCTGGAATGGGTAATGGCTGAAGTAACCCTCCTGGCCTCTGCCTCTCGGCTTTCACCTGCTGGCACACTAAGCATCTGGATACAAACTGTGCCACTTCCTTCTTCATGCCATACCACCACACACTCTCTCGCATATCCCGATACATCTTGTTAGCACCTGGATGTATGGAATACTGAGAGCGATGCGCTTCCTGCAACACCTCCTCGCGCAACTCCCCACTAGGCACACACAATCTAACTCCATGCCTCAAGGATCCATCCTCTGCAATAGTGAAATCATCCTCCAATCCTGCTCTCACCTGAGCTCTGATACTCCTCAAAGATACATCATCATACTGTGCTGCCTTGATCCTGTCCATCAAAACTGAGTGTATCTGCAATCCCCATATTTGTATAGCACACCCAGGAACAATCACCTCAATGCCCAAGCTCTCCAAGTCCTCCAACAAATATCGATCCTGCGTCAAGAACATAGCTACCGGATACCTGCTCAAAGCATCGGCAACTACATTGCCTTTCCCAGGATGATATTGCAAAGAGATATCAAAATCCTTCATCAATTCCAACCACCGATGCTGCCTCATGTTCAACTCCTTCTGCGTGAAAACGTACTTCAAGCTTTTGTGGTCTGTGAAGATCTCCACACGCTCTCCGTACAAATAATATTTCCACAACTTCAGGGCGAATATGACAGCTGCCAACTCCAAATCATGGGTAGGATAGTTCTTTTCATGAGGACGCAATTGCCTGGATGCATAGGCAATCACTTTCCCATGCTGCTGAAGAACACAACCTAAACCCTTCCCCGATGCATCACTATAAATAGTGAAACCTCCGGACCCTGATGGCAACGTCAAAATAGGAGCAGACGTCAACCTCTTCTTCAACTCCTCAAAAGCAACCTGACAATCCTCCGTCCAAACAAACTCCACATCCTTCCTTGTGAGTCTGGTCATCGGCTCGGCAATCCTCGAAAAATCTTGCACAAACTTCCTGTAATAGCCTGCCAATCCCAAGAAACTCCTGATCTCTGCTACCAAACTCGGAGTCTTCCAAGATTCCACTGCTGAAATCTTCTTCGGATCCACTGAAATACCATCACCAGTCACAACATGCCCCAAAAATTCTACCTTGTCCAAGAAAAACTCACATTTGGACAACTTTCCATACAGCTTCTCCTTCCTCAACACATCCAACATAATCCTCAAATGCTCCTCATGCTCCTCTGGTGTCCTCGAGTATATGAGTATGTCGTCGATGAACACCACCACGAACTTGTCAAGGTACGGGTGGAACACCTTGTTCATCAAGTTCATAAATACCGCCGGTGCATTAGTCAAACCAAACGGCATCACCATAAACTCGTACTGACCATACCGAGTTCTAAAAGCAGTCTTCGATATGTTCTCCGGCTTCACCTTCACCTGATGGTAGCCTGATCTCAAATCTATCTTAGAAAATACCTTCGCACCACTCAACTGATCAAACAGATCATCAATCCGTGGCAAAGGATACTTATTCTTGATAGTGAGATTATTCAAAGCCCTGTAATCAATGCACATACGTACCGATCCATCCTTCTTCGGTACAAACAATACCGGGGCTCCCCATGGTAAAGAACTCGATCTGATAAACCCCTTATCCTGCAATTCGTCCACCTGCTTCTTCAACTCGACCAGCTCACTGTTGTTTACTCTATAGACATGTTACGAAATTGGTTCTGTACCTGGCACCAAGTCTATAAAAAATTTAATATCTCGATCTGGTGGCAATCCTGGCAATTCCTCAGGAAACACATCCAAAAATTCTGCTATCAACGGATGCGGGAACTCCTTGTCTTCTACCATAGCTCCACAAATAATGCCTTCTCCCTGCTCCGCAGCTCCTCTAGTAAACTCGAACTCTGGCTCTTCTGGCGGACCAAACAAAACTCTACCTCCTCTACAGTCTATGCTAGCACGGTGCCTACTCAACCAATCCATCCCAAGTACAATGTCATAGCTTGGAAGTAGCATTACAAGTAGACACGCACTCAACTTCTGGCCTCCCAGAGTAACTCTCCGATCCTTGCAAATATCATTAACCAGGATAATGCCTCCCCCGGTCATGATCTTGCAAGTCCTAAGCAAAGACTCAGCTACCAAACCATGCTTCAGAGCAAAAGAAACAGATACAAAACTATGGGAAGCACCACTATCAAACAAAGCTAAGGCTGGAATGGAATCAAGAAGAATAGAACCTGCGATGACATCTCTGGTGGGTTCCTCCTCTTCGACGGTCATAGCAAACACTCGTCCCTGCCGAGCACCTCCCTACTGTTGATGCTGGACAAAACACTGCTGCTGTGTCGGAAGCGGTCCCCTCGGCTATGCTGCAGGTGGTCTCGTCTGTGTCCTCGGAGCTGGAGCTGCTCCCTGAACTGCACGACGAGGACACTTCCTTGATTGATGCCCTTCAGTACCACAATACAAACAAACTCCTAGCCTCATTCTGCAAACTTCCCAGATGTGGCCAGGCTTCTTGCAAAAGTTGCATGGAGCTTGCTGTAACTGTCTCTGCTGCTGAGGTGCCTGGTGAAAAGGCGCTCTAGCTAGAGTCTGGTTCTGCTGTGGCTGCTGGAAAGGTCTGGACTGGAAATGAGGACGTTTGGCAGATACTGCACTGCCGTTGGCCCCCAGAAAAGAATCACGGTCTCTCTTGGTCTTCAAACCCAGATCCCGCTCAACCTTGCGTGCCTCCGCAAGTATCTCCGAGTATGTCTCATAAAAAGACGAAATGAGGTTCAATATGGCACAAGATGTAAGACATCAAGGAAAGGACAGTTTAAGAGATCAAGTATCAACGTCAAAGGAGAATAGTTGAATCAAAAGAATTTTCCTAGATGTGATTGAGTATCTCAGCCTATATCCTATATCCTATTACAGGCTCACAGTAGTACAACTAAGTTGTCGCACTACCACGACATCACATACTTGTGAAGCTAGACCTGCATGGGCCACCACCAAAAATGTGTCACGACCCGCACCCGGGGTAAGTGTCACGCCCCGATCTCCCGCAGGCAATTCGGCTGTTCCCGCTAGGCAGGAATCACCCTCGCCAGCGCTCCCGCGGAACGATCGCTTAACCCATCCGGGCGTGATACCGCACGAGCGTGATCCACGCCCGTGCAAGGCCATGGTTCATTGGCTGGCGGCAAGAGTTCTAAGCCACAGAGTCGCACAGATTGTCCGAGTGCAGCGGAGCTTAGGAACGCATAGGCGATCGGTAACAGGTTCACTGAGTCGACAATATAGCGGAAGCATTGAAACAAAGTAAAGTAATCTCTTTATTGATATGAACAAGTATTACAGGCGGCGTATAGCCGAGATTACAAGTCGCTCAAGCCTCTCTCTCTGTAACAGTAAAAGCGTGCCAAGTGGCTACAATTGTAGAATGATTGTACAGGCGATGGTTAGACTACGCTCCAACATTATGTCTTGTATATGCACTTCAGTCCCGGACGCACCATTGCAAGGCTTCAGAGGGAACTCCTGGCCTTAGCACGCACGTTGGAGGCATCCACACCGAATGAGGTTCTCCCGCACCCTGCATATCAAACTGGTGGATTATCAGTACATTGAATGCACTGGTGGGGAAGCTACTCGCCCGCTCGACAAATCCAAAAACTTAATACAGGTTCCGTGCACAACTATTAAGTTGTCTTTCTAGTTGCCTTAGGATCAGTTTCATGCAAACATTGAATAGCTTAACGTGTCGGGCAGTGCGCCGTGCGATATTTTGAGGAAACACGGCGAGACTTACCAACTTACCATTTCTCCTTCCCTGTCCAAGGCAAACATGATTAATTCAAGCACGGTAAGTATAAACATTCAGGAAGCATAGCATATGCAAATATGAGGGTCGTTATGTTCAGATCGTTCAGGTGTTCAGTTCATTGATGCTATGCAATGACTCGCACGCGGATAGCTGCTAAGCAAGGATGACTTATCTATATGAACATGATGTCGCTGGCATAGCCATAAAGGACCAGTTATAGCCTTGAACAAGGAAAAAAGCAACAAAGATGCAGTGGTGGTTGCAGACCATCCTGTCCAGATGCAGTAGACTATCGTGCAGTTCGTTATAGTCTTGAACGAGGATGGTAAGCAACAAAGATGCAGTGGTGGTTGCAGACCATCCTGTCCAGATGTAGTAGACTATCGTACAGTTCCATCCGGATCGGAACGGTCCCAGTGCCCTGGTGACCGCCCGTGGAACTATACCTCGAGTCCGAGTTGTCCGCGACATACAAGCATTGGGTCTTTCCAATTATCACGAGAGACACGAGAACACGAGAACACGCGTGCACTAGAACAAGAGAACACGAGAACACGAGTGCACGGGAACACGAGTACACGAGTACACGGGATACTTGAATCATGATTCTGTACAGTGAATATCTTGTCTTGATGCATTCCCCTGGTTCGGGGCTGCCTGGTGACCTAACGGTCCTGGATACTTGCAGGATCAATCATACACGGAACGACTACTGAGTAGTCTCCCGGAGTTTGGATGAAAATACGGTAACTATCAAGCAGACAAGCATGCGTTTCTAGGAACATAAGCAGGCACGTTGCTCGGGCCCGAAGGTAGTCCGAGAGATGAAACCGTTAAGGGACTTAGCATGCGAGGGTCTGAATTTAAGCAGTATTTCCTTTTCCATGTTCTAGCAAGCAATACCAGTTGGGATTATTCCCTTAGCTAGGTACGTTGGATTTATTAGCATGCAGGGGTAATTCACCTAGCGACTAGCATGAATATTCCAGATTTTATGTGTGCTGGCTAAGCAAAGACAAGTTCACCGTAGCCACCCACCTTAGTGATGATTCGCCTCGGTAGAGCGATACGTCTGAGCGAGCCTCTGAAAGCCTAAACTGGATTTCTGTAGGGGCAAGTCTGGATATCCTTTACTTCTTGATCGAGGCAAAGCAGGTCGGGACAGCTGCACGATTGCCGTTTGAGACGGCAGTCTACTTGAGCGGAACGGGGTATTACATCCTACCCAACTTAGAAAAAGTCTCGTCCTCGAGACTTACTAAGGACAAGCAGTGATCTAGGGTTGAGGCAATCCTAGACAAGTCGTTGTACTTGTTCATTTGGATATTCACTTGCACAAGCTTCAAAATTAGCATATCGCTTAGACTGGATCGTGCGCACTTTCGAAGTGCATTTCTAGCGTGAACACGTCAACCAGCTTAGTGACAGCGAAGTCTTAGCACTCGAGTTTCACCTTTTCCTAAGTCTTGGATGGTGCACTAGTTCAAGGCGTCCCTCGAATAGATGCATTCAACCAAACTTAGAGTTAGTGAAAATCGGACAAGCTACTAGTGATACACTCGAAGGGTTCGCACAGGTTGGCACAAAGGCCACTCGCACCATACAACCAGACAAGCAATCATATCATTCAAAACGCATTTTGAAAGTATTTAGACTTATTGTTGGAATATCCCATCAAGGCATTGAGAGAGAGCGTGCACATAACCCACGAACGAGCTTTCAAAATAGAGATATCGAATCGAAGTCCAAAGTCGTAGAAGCCAGGCTCTAATACCAACATATCACGCCCCGATCTCCCGCAGGCAATTCGGCCGTTCCCGCTAGGCGGGAATCACCCTCGCCAGCGCTCCCGCGGAACGATCGCTTAACCCATCCGGGCGTGATGCCGCACGAGCGTGATCCACGCCCGTGCAAGGCCATGGTTCATTGGCTGGCGGCAAGAGTTCTAAGCCACAGAGTCGCACAGATTGTCCGAGTGCAGCGGAGCTTAGGAATGCATAGGCGATCGGTAACAGGTTCACTGAGTCGACAATATAGCGGAAGCATTGAAACAAAGTAAAGTAATCTCTTTATTGATATGAACAAGTATTACAGGCGGCGTATAGCCGAGATTACAAGTCGCTCAAGCCTCTCTCTCTGTAACAGTAAAAGCGTGCCAAGTGGCTACAACTGTGGAATGATTGTACAGGCGATGGTCAGACGACGCTCCAATATTATGTCTTGTATATGCACTTCAGTCCCGGATGCACCGTTGCAAGGCTTCAGAGGGAACTCCTGGCCTTAGCACGCACGTTGGAGGCATCCACACCGAACGAGGTTCTCCCGCACCCTGCATATCAAACTGGTGGATTATCAGTACATTGAATGCACTGGTGGGGAAGCTACTCGCCCGCTCGACAAATCCAAACACGTAATACAGGTTTCGTGCACAACTATTAAGTTGTCTTTCTAGTTGCCTTAGGATCAGTTTCATGCAAACATTGAATAGCTTAACGTGTCGGGCAGTGCGTCGTGCGATGTTTTGAGGAAACACGGCGAGACTTACCAACTTACCATTTCTCCTTCCCTGTCCAAGGCAAACATGATTAATTCAAGCACGGTAAGTATAAACATTCAGGAAGCATAGCATATGCAAACATGAGGGTCGTTATGTTCAGATCGTTCAGGTGTTCAGTTTATTGATGCTATGCAATGACTCGCATGCGGATAGCCGCTAAGCGAGGATGACTTATCTATATGAACATGATGTCGCTGGCATAGCCATAAAGGACCAGTTATAGCCTTGAACAAGGAAGGAAGCAACAAAGATGCAGTGGTGGTTGCAGACCATCCTGTCCAGATGCAGTAGACTATCGTGCAGTTCGTTATATCTTGAACGAGGATGGTAAGCAACAAAGATGCAGTGGTGGTTGCAGACCATCCTGTCCAGATGCAGTAGACTATCGTGCAGTTCCATCCGGATCGGAACGGTCCCAGTGCCCCGGTGACCGCCCATGGAACTATACCTCGAGTCCGAGTTGTCCGCGACATACAAGCATTGGGTCTTTCCAATTATCACGAGATACACGAGAACACGAGAACACGCGTGCACTAGAACAAGAGAACACGAGTGCACGAGAACACGAGTACACGAGTACACGGGATACTTGAATCATGATTTTGTACAGTGAATATCTTGTCTTGATGCATTCCCCTGGTTCGGGGCTGCCTGGTGACCTAACGGTCCTGGATACTTGCAGGGTCAATCATACACGGAACGACTACTGAGTAGTCTCCCGGAGTTTGGATGAAAACACGGTAACTATCAAGCAGACAAGCATGCATTTTTAGGAACATAAGCAGGATGTTGCTCGGGCCCGAAGGTTGTCCGAGAGATGAAACCGTTAAGGGACTTAGCATGCGAGGGTCTGAATATAAGCAGTATTTTCTTTTCCATGTTCTAGCAAGCAATACCAGTCGGGATTATTCCCTTAGCTAGGTGCGTTGGATTTATTAGCATGCAGGGGTGATTCACCTAGCGACTAGCATGAATATTCTAGATTTTATGTGTGCTGGCTAAGCAAAGACAAGTTCACCGTAGCCACCCACCTTAGTGATGATAATCCTCGGTAGAGCGATACGTCTGAGCGAGCCTCTGAAAGCCTAAGCCGAATTCCTGTAGGGGCAAGTCTGGATATCCTTTGCTTCGTGATCGAGGCAAAGCAGGTCGAGACAGCTGCACGATTGCCGTTTGAGACGGCAGTCCGCTTGAGCGGAACGGGGTATTACAGTAAGGGTACTAGTCGGAAACAACGCCCAGCCTACGCCGCAGAATCGGCGGTAGAACGCTGTCTAGAAAGTCTATCTAATATAATGAACCACCAAAAGATACTATACTCAATCACAGAACTAAGATAGAATGAACACGAATCAGATAAGAATAGAATAGTCATCAACTCATGAGTTTAAAATAATACATCAATGAGTCTGAAGAGTAACAAAAATAAGCTGGAGACAAATCCAGTACAAAAGAATACTATCATACTACAAGCTACACTCCAGGGTCAACTGTCTCAGTTGGGATAAGTCCCTCTTGAGCCAGGGTCTCCGAATCTAAACCCACAATATCCTGGGGTCCATAATAGGTAGGGTACTCCTCAGTGTCATCTGGAAAAATATATCCAGTCAGGAAAGGAGCAGAGTACATCTCTAACAGCAGTTCTAATCCATGATAAAAACTATGTAACAGTAAATAGCTGTGGATAAACAAGATGCACAAAATAGATACAAGAGATATATAGACAATAAGGAAATACTGGAAAGAAATACAATAATGAATAATATGCCAATGAAACAATAATACTAATGACTAAGTGTGTGAGTACTAGCTTAACATGTGATCGGCTTGGGCAAGATACAATGCGGCCTGGCTAATCATACGTGCGGTGCATGATCAACACTATTCGCTTACCAATACTTTATTCAATAGGGATTTGATCACATATCTATACTAATACTCCCCACCCCCAACTGGTATAATAGATCCAACCACGGTATGCTATGGCACTAGATTCCCCAAGAAGATAGCTAGTCTCCCCGAGAATCGGTGTCTGTACATGTACAAGATAACCAATAAAACAATACTTGCACCATATACACCATATACCAAGGAATAACATCTCATGACGAGATCCGGATATACCAATCCGTGTAACCATAGTGTCGAGAGAAATATGTAAATCTACACTAGATACAACGAACATAGAGAATATCATAAATGAGAAACTATCAGAGAACGTACTCGCCTGAAGTCCAATGAACAGTCTCACAGATGTCTGACTCGGTACCTCAAAGACCTAGATATAGAATACCACATTAATACAAGGTCCCGGAAAGAGAACAAGTCAAACTAGTCAACTTCTAGGTCAATAAATCAATTCTAAATCAAAAGTCAACTATGGTCAACTCTAAAGTCAACTAAAGTCAAACATGGTCAAACCAAGGTCAACCTCACAAGAAATCTATATAAATAATATAGAAAATAAAATACAATAATTTAGGAATCAAAATTAGATCCCAAAAGATACCCAAACAAGAATACTAATAATACAAATAATGCACACTCTAAATAATGTATATACAAACCAATATTTATACAAATAAAATAATATATTATTATTAGTATTATACCTCACAAAAACACCTATATATATACATATATAAATCAAAATGCATACATATATATAAAAATAATTTAATAACTATATACTTATATATACATACATATAAACTTACAAAATTAAAATACCAAACACATGCACATATTAATGTACATATTTTACATGGCTAGAAGCACACATAAAAATACATTCATTAAATTAAAAATTAAATATATAATAATTATACATAATATAATTACACATTTAAACACATAAATATATTTTATAAAACATTTATGTATAATTTATGTTATTAACATAAGTACATATATATTTGCATGCAAGAAAGCTACATACATATATTTATACATCATATTAAAATACATAAAAATATAGATCTATGCTACGATATCATAATAAATACACTAAAATAAATATATAATATCTATATATATTTACTAATTATAAATGAAGAATTTAAACCATACATAATTAGATCTATTCAAAAATCCACACAATTGGAGAGTATCACACCGTATCCCATTAGATCTAGGATACGCATGTGACACGAGTCCAACACACAACCAATTGTACCCCGAAGGATACAAACAAATCACAAATAATATTTATGAATAAATCAAAGTGTCAAAAGTAGATCTATGTGTCCGTGTCAAAATACGACATGTTCAAAGCCCCGTGTCGGAGGGAAAACCCCCAAAATGACACGTATCACCAAATAGTTGGGATACGAACCACATGTACCAAATTATGGACACGGTACTAGCCCCAAACATATAAGCTCATGTCCAATTGATCTATAGGATCAATTGATACACACAACAAAATATAAATTCGGAATTCCAACAAAATTAACACAAAAAGCACCATAACTTTCTCCATGGGTCTCCTATGAACGCAAAACAAAGTCCTATGGGTAGTACATACATATAGGTTGATTTTACATGATTAAATCTCAGATTTAGAAGTTATTTAAATGGGAAAATCTGAATTATACCTATTGGGAGATGGATTCCCAATGAAACCTCCAATTGAGAAGAACTTGCTTCCAAATTGTAGATCCTTGCTCCTCTTTGTAGATCCTTGCTTCCTTCTTCTAGATCCTTGCTTCCTCCTTCTTTAATGGTGAATTGGAAAGAATTTGGAATGAATTTGGTAGGGAATTGGAATGGGAATGGAGAGAATTTGGGAGTGGAAAATTCTAGATCTAGATTTGGAATGAGAATGAGATGAGAGAGAAATTTTTCCCCTCTTTTAATAGGCCGGCCTTGCCCCTCTCCCAAGCAATTGTAAAATGTCTAATGTACCCCTTGGGGCCTCTCATGAAGAAATAATTAAGGAAGGAAGCTTCTAGTCTAATCACTTAATTAATTTAATCCATCTCCTTAACTATGGACTTTCTAAATGGGCCAAATCTAACTATTTAATTCATGTTGGTCCATGGGTCCAAACTATACTAGTTGGGTCCACTAAAATAAGTCCAAAATAATTAAATAATATCCAATAATAATTAAATAATACAACAAAAATTATTTACCATGCACAATATTTATTTAAATAGGAAATTACTAAAATACCCTTTTTCCTAAAATGTGGTAGTGACACTGGCAGAACCGGGAGACATCACCCTGGTGTTGTGAAGGATTAACCATCCCATCAGGTATAGGAAGGGTAATTCACCTCTGGGAATTCCTTCACGCTGCATCTCATCTGCGAGCAGCCCATTAGTAAGGGTCCTCAAGCCTGCTTGTATTCTACATACCATAGCAGGAAGCAGGCCCAGTCTTGCCCCGAACACCAAATGCACTGCAGGACATAAGGTGTTACAATGAATACAATATGCAGACGCGATGCCAGGCACTACCCAGCAGCAAAGCCAGAGAGAAAGGAAGCCAATCAGTTGAGCTTCCCTTGATAGAGGCTTGCAACAATGCCTCATATAACTGAAGGCTTTTGTGCCTGCAGGGTAATCCCCTATCTCCTTGTCAAAAATATGATCTGAAGCCCATGCGTCTTCAATAAGTTCATCGACCGTGTTAGCATTGAGCATGCTCAGGAGGTTCAAGGGCCTATCTCGGCTATCTACCACCTTGTCTGGCTTAACATTTCTGGCCTGGTGGAAGAAGAGATAGGTTGCCCACTTGTTGATGTGAGCCAAATCAGAGGGCTCCTTGTAGAAAGTGGAGCAAGCAAGATAGTGGCACATCAGCTCCTGGTATACTGCCACTGTCCGAGGGATTGTATCCCTCAATTTCCTGTTTGTAGGGACGTACACTTCATAAGGAGCGTCCCCCATTGACAGCTTTGAAATCTCTGCCATCTCATGAAGGGCTAAGCCCAACTCACCCAACGGAGTGGCAAAAGTCCCAGTAAGCGAATTATATCGCTCCATCAAGGCTAAAAACAAGTTAGGGTTGACAGGCAGCCCAAAACTTGTAGCGTTCACAGCCGCGAACAAGCCAATACTTTCCAGCTCTGTCTGGAAGTATTTCAGGGCCCAGGCAGTCAAACTGGCCCATTGAAGATTCCTCGGGCTAAGCCATCCGCTGGTCCGAGGGTTGACCTTAGGGTACACTCCTCCCTGTCCCATAAAATCATTGCAGAAGGTCGATATTTGGACCGACTGGATCAGCGACGTATCCTTACCCGGGACACTACCTGGCAGTAATCCCCTAAAGGGCATAACAGGGCCCGAGGGACGGCTTATATAGCCCCCCCCGGGCGTATTCCTTGTTGTATAAGATTTTTCTTGGTCGGCCGTAAAGATCGGGAGTCAGGGTCCATATCATCTTCCTAGGATGTGTGGCGTGGAAGAACGAAGAGATAGGGTAATCCCTGGGCATCCTGGGCAGATACATCACCGTGCCCTCAGCAGTAAATATCCAATCCTCCTTCATGGGCTTGGTCTGGGATTGTTTGTCGATAACATCCCCGAATAAGAAACCAGGTTTCTTATACTCCATCCCGTCTATGTATGTCAGTGGCTTCCTACTGATCATACTCAGCAGCATGCGTTCTCCCTGGGACAAGATCAAGGTTCCCCTTTCTTCAGGATAATTGGTGCCAGAGATGGGAAATATCACATGGGACAAATCCTCCAGATAATTCGAGCTCAATATCCTAGTAGCAGAGCCCATAACTTCAGCCAAAGGAGAAATCTGTAAATCCACTGCAAAATACAAGAATACAAGTTAGTTTGTACACTGGATGTTACACCCTGGCTGTTTACGACAAAGATCATCAGTCTGAGCTTTTACGCCAGACTGCAAAAACTTGAGTCTTACACTGGAAACTATTTTCTATTGCGTAAAATTCAAGGTTGGCAGTATCTAACAGTCTGAGCTTTTACGCTAGATTGACAAAATTTAAATTTTTACGCCGATATTCATATCCAACGTGTAAAGTTCAAAGTTTGCAGTATACGCCAAATTTTGACAATCTAAGTTTTTATGCCAGACAACAAAAATATAGAATTTTTTAGCCGACACATTAGGAATGTGCTGGTAACAGTAAAACATCTCCATACATCATCCTCCTCGAAGAGGCTCTCAGTACAAAAGATGACCTTGCGCGTGCACGTACAACGTGTGTGAAGGATTTTTCCTCCCAAAGTCTTTACCTGTAATGTCCGGAGCACAGCTCGACGACGGAGCACTTTACTCGGATCGAGGCTCATTCAGCCTAATAGGAGTTGCTCGTGCTTGAGTAGTGGAGCAAGAAGAGGAAGCGACATTCTTTCCCTTAGCAGTGCAAGCCTGTTTAGGTGTCATGGCGATTCTGAGTTCTCAAGAAAGAGACGAAGAAGAAGAGTTCTTGGAAAGTAAGGGTTTCGTGAAAACAGATAAATAGTTTATCTTTCAAGACCTTGGGCTATTTATAGAGTTCGGATAACTCTTCGAATCCCTAACCAAATCTGATATTTAATATTCTGTTATGATTTGGGACCATGTCAGCCTATCATTTGGGAAAAAAAAAGACGGACAGTTAGTGGATCCAGAATTTACGCGCAGAGCAGATCTATAATTTTACGCTAAGGAAGCTTTTACGTTCGAGTGGCTACAAATCTACGATTTTACGCTCAGAGGCTATAAATTTATGGTTTTACGCTCAGATGCTTTTACGCTCAGGAGCTTTTACGCTCGAGAGGCTACAAACCAACAATTTTATGCTCAGAGGCTACAAATCTATGATTTCACGCTCGGAAGCTTTTTATGCTTAGAGGCTACAAATCTACTATTCTACGCTCGAAAGCTATAGACGGCCAATTACAAGGGTTTACGCAGAAGATGCTACTTTTTGGCTACAAAATATTCCAAGTGCCTGAAATACACAGAGTTTAGCATTGAAGATGACTCTTCTTCTTGGGCCATTTGGAAGTTCATCTAAAGTCCAGTCAGAATATTTTACAAAAGTTCAAGTATGGCCTGTTCGACAAACATTTCTTGCCCTATTTTATGGGATTTTCGAGAAACCATTCTTGAAGATGATGGTCTGAACAAGAATCCTTCGTATCAAAGAAGTGACAGTTCAGAAATTCTACGTGACTCCTCGTCCAAAACGGTATGACAGTTTGGATCTTCAAAGACAACTTAATGCTAAGCAGCTTTCTACGCGTCTTCTGTTACACGTAAAAGATGATACGAGATCAGATATTCTTTTATCAGAGTCAACGTAAAATTATTCGGGCATGCTAAAGCTGCACACTATTCAGACTTCCTTATAGCGAGTATGGCAAATCATCAGATGCGTAAACGAAGATAAATCTATTAATCATGATTACATATGATGGAAATCCAGTCTACAAAGGGTTTTTCATCTTCATGATTATATATGATGGAAATCCTTTTTCTACAAAGGGTTTATCATTTTCATTTAAGATCACGCCGAGAATCTGTTGTGTCAGGTTCTCATATTGGTGGAGATCTTTTTCTTCTTCTACGGTACTTCATCGACTTCTGCGGACGATGAACAAGAAAATAATTTATGGCGGAAGGATACAGAACTAGGCATGTATCAATTACGCAAGCCCACCCTCCATACGCCATGGCAGGCATGCCCTAGATTTGTGTTGGGGGTTCAGACCCAACGCAATACTGGAAGACGGGGCCAGACTGCCTACCATCGTCCAGTACCATAATGGGAGAAAATACAGCTTGCAAGCTGTGTGGTCCAATACGACCCTTCCTCTCTACGGGATAAATCGCCATATGAAATTGTTGATCATCCCGAGCAAAGGAAGCTATGATATCCTTCCATGATCCATCGTTACAGAGGACATTTGCTCGAAGACGCCTCTTTTTATGGCTCCTTACATACTGGAAGAATATGATCTTTTTCTTCCTCAAGTCAGCACGACGAATCTCGGCAACCATCTCTCTCTTTGTGGTGAAGGAAGTATAGAAAAAACAGGTTAACTCACTCGCCTTTATATAGGCAGAAGAGAACATACCAAATCCCAACGAATTCCTAAAAATTCGTTGAGAAATTAGCCTCGCGAAATGAGTCAAACTTGATCATTTCATGCTTCATTCAAAGTATTTCAAATTACGAGAAATTTGAAAACTTTAAAGGGGGTCTTGTAGAAGCATGAAAAATACGCTGGGAAAGTATACGCGTAAACCCTCAACATGCAGGAAGCCCGCGTAAAACAGAGCTCTAGCACAGGGTGGCGTAAAATATGCCTTCAGAGCCATTGGCGTATAGCAGAGCTTTAACGCTATTCAGCGTAAAACATAGCTCCATAACAACCCGCATAATGTAGTATTTCTAGACTGATTCGGCGTAAAAATGTTGCTACATCGCCATTTTGGCGTAAAACCCGTCTGCTTTTAATGTAGCGGGAAGTTGTACGAGGAACTCTTCATATTCCTCGAATGAACCTGTCAGTTGAAGCAGTGAACCTGACTCCTGACAAAGAGTACTGCACGGCGATCGAAAGGACAGCTGTAATGATGATTCTGCACAGAGCCCCAGACTGTTGTCTAGTGACATAACCCTTGATATAAGACGTCGTTTACGCATTCAAGGAATATGCTGCCTATTCTACACAGGCAGACATAAGCTTTACGTTCAGGATAAGACAAAACCAACCGCCACGTCAAAAGTTGTTCTTCGTACAGAACTCGAGGCATGTCTCTACAGTTAATGCGTGAGATGGGGGCAGATCTCTGCATTTAATGCACGAGATTTGGTTCTACTTTTAATGACTGGGAGAGCTAAAATTAGGGCTAATATGCTCATGTCACTATCCCTGCATATTACGCCACCCATGCTATTTTCAAGTATAGGAGCACGTCGTACGCTATCTCCTCAAAATACGTCAACCAGGCTATTTTCAACTATAGGAGTACGCCGTTTGCTATCTCCTCAAAATACGCCAATTTATGCTATATTTGCAAGGTACACAATAAGGCTATTTGGCCCTGAATACGCTCAAGACCTCAGTCAAAGAAGGATAATTGGCTATCTTTAGGCTGGTTACCTATCCATGCAACATCGAACTTTACGCAAAATTTGGCCTCTACGCCAACAAGACAGCTATTTGGCTTTTACGCCAACAAGACAGCTATTTGGCTTCTATGCCAACAAAACAGCTATTTGGGCTTCTACGCTAACAATATAACTATCGGGTTTTTACGCCAACGTGACAGTTATTTGGCTTTCATGCCAACCTTCTCTACGCGAGGGGCAGTTACTTACGTGGCTTGCATGCCGTGATCTTTGATGAGAGATTATACACATTACCTCATAATAGGACACGCGTCATACGCCTATTCAGGAGATCATTCATACGTGGGTAGCAGTTATTATAACCGCCTCGTAAAAGGTACAGCTTTTTTCGCTGTTCGGTTTCTACGCCGACTGCGACCAAATTCTATAAATAGAGACCTCCGGCCATGGAGGTCAGGGGCGGAGAATAACCGAGGTCAAGGTCAACAAAGAACCTGTAGAGAGCTTTGGCAACGAGAGTTCAACCTTTCCTGCAGTCTTTGAAGCTTCCTTTTCTTCTTCTACAGTACTTCTTCGTCATCGTGTGGTCCAAGGAACAAAGTGATCGACCGCAGATCGGACTCCTATAGCAATATTTCCCCAGAATCAATTTTTTGTACTTAACATCCTCGTATAGGATTAATTGTACTTCTTTTTCTTGTTTGTAAACCAAAGAAAGTGTTTCGTATAAACCTAGTTTCAATTTCTTTCGTTTATTATCAAACAGTTAGGATTATGGTTTTTAATTGATTAAAATAATTGCAAATGGTGTTCTAAAATTAAGTAAAATTACAAGGGACTGAAATTAAGTGGGACACAAGTATCATGAATGAAGTAGACTCAGGATAGAATATTACCCTAATTTGGGTTGCTCAAAATGGGTCAAGATTGTGTCTCCAACTTCGATTGGAAAGCACAAGGGTACAAGGTTTGATTTATATAGAATTAAATATAGTCGGTTGTGACGAATGTTGTGCGACTAAAATGAAGCACAATAAGACATAATTATGAGTCACACAAGGATCAAAATAATAGTCTGGCACGTCTAGGACAAGGGTGTGAAATCTGTTGGAAGATAATGGCTAGTGTAGTGTTCTAATTATCGAAGCAACGATAAAATACAGCAATCAAATAAAGATAACAGCAATTTAAATATAATTAATTATCATGCAATTATTTATACATTAATTATAAAAAGACAAAAATACCCCTAATCTGAAATATAGGGGTGACAAGTCTACCCTCCTTAAAGAATTTTGTCCTCGAAATTAAAAATAAACTAACACAAGAACAAACAATCAAGCAATAAAATATACCTCAAGTCTCGAAAAGATATGGATACTGCTCGCGTATTTTGTCCTCTCTCTCCCATGTTGATTCGCCTGGAGAGTGATGTCTCCAAGCAACATGAACCAAGGGAATAGTCTGGTTCCGCAATACCTTCTCTCTACGATCCAAGATCTCAACGGGTTGTTCAGGGTAACTGAGCGTCGGTCCAACTTCGATCTCCGAGTGATCTAGTACATGACTAGGATCTGCCATATACCATCTCAGCTGCGACACGTGGAACACATCATGCACTCCATCTAGAGCAGGCAGCAAGTCAAGTCTATAGGCCACTGCACCGACCCTTCCAAGAATGCTGAAGGGCCCGATGTATCATGGACTAAGCTTTCTGCCTCTACCAAAACAAATCGTGCTCCGTGTCGGAGAAATCCGTAGGAACACCAAATCGCCAACATAGAACAAACAATCTTAACACGTAATCTAAAACAAAACAATCACAAGCCAATCAAACAAATCCTATACCTGAAACTCTAGGGGTCTACGGTGGCTATCGGCCTAATGCCGCTGTCTGTCCTGCGCCACTCGCAGTCTGTCTCTGATGAGTTTTACCTTCTCTGCTGCATCCACGACCATTTCTGGTCCTAACAAAGCTCTCTCTTCAACATCATCCCAAGATAACGGTGTACAACACCTTCGTCCATATAAAGCCTCGAATGGTGACATCTTAATGCTGGCCTCGTAGCTGTTGTTGTAAGCAAACTCTACCAAGTATAAATGATACTCCCAAGAACCTCTGAGATCCAAAACGCAAGTGCGTAGCATATCTTCAAGAGTCTGAATAGTCCTTTCAGACTGCCCGTCTGTCTGGGGGTGATACGCGGTACTGAACTTGAGCTGAGTGCCCAAGCTAGCCTACAGACTCCTCCAGAAATGGGAAGTGAAACAATTATCCTTGTCTGAGATAATACTCACAAGATCTCCATGTAATCTGATAATCTGCTGTACGTACATCTCTGCTAACTTCTCTGTCGATGTACCCATCATCATACTGTGCAGCTCTAATTCTGTCCTTCAGCTCTGATTGTATTTGTAATCCCAACATCTGAATCTCAACACCTGGAACTAGTACTTCAATTCCCAAACTCTCAAGATTAGCTAATAAATGTCTATCTGTAGTCAAGTACATAGCTATCGGATACCTGCTCAAGGCATCGGCGACTACGTTGGCCTTTTCTTGATGGTACTATAATAAGATATCAAAGTCTTTCATCAACTCTAACCACCTTCTCTGCCTCATATTCAGCTCCTGCTGTATAAATACGTACTTCAAGCTCTTGTGGTCCGTGAAGATCTCCACACGCTCTCCGTACAGATAGTATTTTCATAGCTTTAGGGCGAAGATAACTGCTGCTAACTCTAAATCGTGAGTGGGGTAGTTTTTTTCATGAGGGCATAATTTTCTTGAAGCATAGGTAATTACTTTCCCGTGTTGTTGAAGAACGTATCCCAAACCTTTTCCTGAAGTTATCACTATAGATAGTGAATCCACCTGTCCCTGATGGCAACGTCAAAACTGGTGTTGTAGTCAATCTCTTCTTCAGCTCATCAAATGCGGCTTGACATTCCTCTGTCCAGACAAATTCCACATCTTTCTTGGTCAGCCTAGTCATTAGTTCTGCAATCATGGAGAAGTCTTGTACAAATCTTCTGTAGTATCCTGCTAGTCCGAGAAAGCTCCTGATCTCGGCTACCAAACTGGGGGTATCCCATGACTCCACTGCTTCGATCTTCTTTGGGTTAACTGAAATTTTGTCATCCGTCACCATGTGTCCAAGAAATTCAACCTTGTCAAGGAAGAACTCACACTTTGAAAGCTTTTCGTACAACTCTTCCTTCCTGAGAGTCTCCAAGACTATCCTTAGGTCTCTTCATGCTCCTCTGGGGTCTTCGAATACACAAGGATGTCATCGATAAACACCACTATGAACTTATCGAGGTACTGATGGAATACCTTGTTCATCAAGTTCATGAATACGGTTGGTGTATTGGTTAAACCAAACGACATTAATGTGAATTCAAACTGGCCATATCTGGTCTGAAAAGCTGTCTTCGATATATCGTCACTCTTCACCTTCACTGGGGATAGCCTGACCTCAAGTCTATCTTTGAAAACACCTTTGCCCCACTCAATTGATCGAAAAGATCATCTATCCTCGGCAGCGGATATTTGTTCTTGATAGTGAGGTTATTCAGAGCTCTATAGTCGATACACATGCGTACCGTGCCATCCTTCTTCGGTACGAATAATACCGGAGTTCCCCATGGCGATAAACTGGATCTAATGAAACCTTTGTCTTGCACCTCCTCAACTTGCTTCTTCAGTTCTACCAACTTGTTATTGTTGACTCTATAGACATTTTTTGAAATAGGCTCCGCTCCTGGTATCAAGTCTATAGAGAATTAAACATCTCTGTCTGGCGGCAAGCCTAGCAACTCATCTGGAAATACATCCAGGAACTCCGCTATCAGTGGATGTGATAACTCCTATTCTTTCATCCAGGAACTCCGCAAAAAGTGCCTCTGCTCTACTTTGCTGCTTCTCTGGCGACCTCAAACTCTGGTTCTCCTGGTGGTCAAAATACTACTCTGCCTCCGTGACAATCTATAGAAGCATGGTATTTACTCAACCAGTCCATTTCGAGTACAATATCGTATCCCGGAAGTGGCATGACGAGTAAACTCACGCTCAACTCTCGGCCTTCCAATGACACTCTCTGATCCTTACAATAATCACGGACTAGGATAATCCCTCCTTCAGTCGTGATCTTGCAAGTCCTATCTAATGGTTCTATTTTTAATAATGCTTAAGGGCATAAGATACAGATACAAAACTATGAGAAGCGCCAGAATCAAGAGAAACTAAACCTGAAATTACGTCTCCAGCCGGCTCGGGCTCCTTAGTTGTCATGGCATAAGCTCGTCCCTGTGGTGCTCCACTCTGTTGCTGCTGGTGCTGAGCAAACCTCTGCTGCTGTGGTGGAAATAGAGGTCCCCTCTGCTGGCCTCCTGGTAAAGTAGGTATCCTGGCTGGTCCTCTCTGAGCGGCTGCTCCACCCTGACGAGCCTTAATACATGGGCAGTCCCTAAGCTGATGTGCTGATGATCCACAGGACAAGCAAGTACCCAATCTTTTCCTGCAGATGTCTCTACTATGTCCTATCTTTCCGTAATATGCACACTGGACAACTGGTTGATTTTGTATCTGTGGCTGCTGCTGGATGTGTCCACGAACTGGTGCCTGTTGCTGATGCTACTGCTGGTACGGCCTCTGTTGTTATTATTGTTGTTGAAAGTGTGGGAGCTTGGCCGGTCCTGTGTTACCACTTGTTCCTCCAAAAGTGTCATGTTCTTTCTTGGGCCTGAGATCCAAGTCATCTTCAACAATTTGGGCATCCATCAAAATACCCTCAAATGTAGTAGTGCGTTATCCCGAAGTACGAGACTTGATCTCTCTATTCAATCCCTTCCTAAATTTCTGTGCTCTGTCTCCTGGATCTCGAATTATCGAGGCGAATTGACTCAATCGACAAAATACTGCGATGTATTCATCGACTGACATGCTTCCTTGGACCAAGTCATGGAACTGACTTTCCAATGCTCCCAAAGCCATGTCAGGAAAGAACTTATCCTTGAAGAGTTCCTTAAAGTCCTCCAAAGTAAGTCCTTCAACCGTGGGTCTCAGCTCGGTACGATACCACTTCAGCGCGATATCAAACATCTGACTGCCAGCAGTTTTGATTTAAAGAATCTCTAGAATCTGTGCTAAGCGCAAGTTCCTCTCTATGTCCTCTAACCAATCGTCAGTATAGAGTATTCCTTCAGTGCCTTTGAACTCTCGAGGCATCATCCTCTTGAAGTCCACTATAGTACCTGGCCTCTGGTGCTGCTGGCCAGGATGTTGCTGGCGTTGTGCTACTCCCTCCACAGCCTGAAGAGCCACATAATGAGCATTCTCCATGCTCTCTCTCATTAGCTCTGTCTGCGCCTGGTGTGCCTCTTCTTGTACCCTCTGAGTCTCAGCTTGAACATGATGAGCTTCTGCTGTTACTCTCTGGGCCTCTAGCATACCCTGGATCAATATGAACATCTGTGCCCCGTCAGTAGGCACTCCTTTGGGAATCGGTGTCGGTGGAAGGTTGTCCGCCATAGCTGGGGCAATCCTCTGAACTGGTGGAGCAGGAATCCCATTGGCTATAGATACTCCCACATGAATAAGAGATATAGGAGGAACCTTGGATATCTGTTCGTCGGTTCGAGAGGTGGCAGGCCCCTCTGAAGTTGATGCTCCCGGTCTCAAAAATCTAGTCTGCGGCGGCATCCTGAAGACAGACCAAAGAATCAATTAAGGTGATAGATACGATATCATCAAGGAAGGACAGTATAATTCTAAAGGAAGCAATTATTTAGAATAGCATTGCAAGATCAGAATTTTCTAGTTGTGATTTAGCATACTCTTATCGTAAATCCTATTTCCTATCCTATCGCAGGCTCGTAATAGTACAACTAAGTTGTCCCACTACCACGTTATCATATAACTTGTGAAACTAGACCTGCATGGGCCACCACTAAAAATGTGTAACGACCCACACCCGGTATAGGGGCACGAGAGCGTGGGTACGTCCAGCCTACGCCGCAGCATCGGCGGTAGAACGTTGTCTAGGTCACAATATATACTATATAACTAAATACCTGTCAATGATATCAATCTCCAAAGGAGGACAATATACATATCATAATAGCTCATAATGTAATCTCAATCACAAACAACTATAAGAGTATAAGGCACGATAAAAGATAAGAAGAATGACATAGTCAATACCATGTCTCAAAATATAGATAAACACAGTCTAGTTGCCCAACATAAAGTCTCCACAAGTCTCAACATAAACTAAAAATAAGGCTAAACATAAACTCAATAACCTCAAATAAGTCTCAGTGCATAAGATAAATACTATCAAGATAACTGCAGGTAATGTCTCTTCTAAAGGAATAGTCTCATCTAAGATCTCTGGTGTGTAGTCTGCATCTATACCCGGTCCATAGTGTGTGGTACAAAAATCGTAAAGATCCTCTGGAAAAAATATCCAGTCAGGATTGGAACGAAGTACAAGCACTAACAGTAGTTCCACATATATTGATAAAAACTATAACACAGTGTAAAGAAATACAAGACAGATATGAATACTGGCAATAAGAGATACTTGACATAATAAAGTACTGAAAGAAATGCTAGAATAAAGAAATACTGGAACATATCATCAATGTACATCTAGCAATGAAATAGAAATACAAGTGCATGCTAGAACAATGATCTAGAATATAATGAGTACTAGAACAATAACTAGAACATGTAGAGATGCTAGATCAATATACTAGAGATACATGTCAAGAACATCTAACTAAGTGTGTGAAACATCAGCATATCATATGATCGTCTTAGGACTGATCAGGCTTGCTATTTATGACTAGCTATGATTCATGTAAGTTCAGGCTAACCATCCGGATAGCTATGATGCAAGCAATAGTCAGGCTAATCATACATAACAGGCTATGAGGCATGTAATGGTCAGGCTGCACCGACGTGAGGTGTGGGTGAGCTATGATGCAAGTAGAGTTGGCTATGATAACATAAGCTACTAATATTTTCCTGTTTCCCCAGCTAGCACGATGGATTCCAAATCATGACTCCTCGTGACAGGTCTCGATAATGCCAACTCGTGTAAACATCAGTGTCAGAGTCATGTACACTATACAACTAGAATTATAGAGATAATCAACATAATAGAAACTGTTAGAGAATATACTCGTCTGTGGTCCTTAGCTGGCAATACCAATGTCCTGGTTCCAAAGTATCGTCTGAGTGATCCAACAGTCCTATAGATATATCATATAATACAATATTGTATCAGACTTTACACTATACACACAATCAAAACACAGTGATCTCCAAGACTACGCTAGGGGTGTCATATCTGTAGTTGCTGTATATAACAGACAGTCAATGATACGGTCTTGCCAGTACGTTAGTGTACCTATGGCAGCCTGCTAACATGCTAAATGGTCACAGTTAATATAACTATGGGGTATCCGTGGTTACATTCAAGTCATCTAGTACCTAGACATAGTATATACTATGAACTAACATATACATAAATATCCATTAGTTACAAATATAATAGATATATGTATATATATATATAAAATAGAATTAATACTTGTACATTCATTAGGGAGATATATACAATACATCTATATATGTATATAAACTAATTGAGAGTTATACTTTATCTATACATACCAAAATATATTTGAATCTATACTAATACATATGCCATACATATATACTAATTAGGTTCATATACGTTATGGATGTATATATATCAATATACATATAAAAACCATATACATATACCAATGCTAATACGTACATACTTACGCATCAATTATATATCTAAATACCAACATACGCATATACTAAATACACAATACGTGTTTATTAACATAGCTAGAAATATATGTATGCATACAAATCAGGAATACACGTATGCATGTACGTGTACGTGTACATGAGAGGGGACTCGAACCTGGGCACGTGGGACGAGTCGTGTGCGTCGAGGTCATCGTAGAGTCAAAGTCTTTCAATCGAGCGGGTCAGTCGAGGCTTCTCCGGCGAGTTCCTGGTAGACAGCGGCTCGGGTTCAGCGGTCGTCGACGGTCGACGTAGGCTTCAGCGAGGTGGCAGCGGGTTGCTGCGGGTCTGGGCAGCAGGTCATCGGGTTCGGCGGAGTGCTGGTGTCGGTTGGCAGCAGGTCGGTGGCTCCGGGCTTCTCTGGGGAGGACGAGGCTGGTGGACTGGGATGAAGTTCATGCGACTTGCTTCAGTCGGCCGGGGTCGAGGAGATCGACAGGTGGTCGGGTTGGCTTTGTTTCGGCGGGAAGACATCGTGTGGAGGCGGGGAAGTGAGCAGCAGAATTTCGGCGGGTCTGCGGGTGACGAGGCGGGTGTTGGTCGGGAATGAGATGGATGGGAAGAAGGAGAAGAAGGATGAACAGTAATGTAAAGGGGGGTTGTCGGCTGATGCCTAGGTTTAAGGAATAGAAAATAAAAGGAAAAGTAAGGAAAATGAGTTTATATATGAAAGGGTTTGGTTTGACCTAGAAAGGTTTGACTTTGGTCAACTCCTTGGGAAAATGGCATTCTTATGTAGGTATTTCAAGGACTATGATCCAAATAATTTAAAATGAATGGCTATGATGCATTGGTTCAAGGTTTGGAGGGTCAAGGCTCAAAGAGGTTGATGTCACAATTGTACACTCCCAAAAATTATGGAAAATACACATGAAGGGGAAATAGGTTTATTTACGTGTCGTGTCCAACGGGGTAGACACCCTAATGCAGTTTTGCACAAAAATGCCAAGCAATTGGAAACTTACACAAAGTTAGGATTATGGTTTTTAATTGATTAAAATAATTGCAAATGGTATTCTAAAATTAATTAAAAGTATAAGGGACTAAAATTAAGTGGGACACAAGTATCATGAATGAAGTAGACCTAGGATAGAATATTATCCTAATTTGGGTTATTCAAAATGGGTCGAGATTGTGTCTCCAACTTCGATTGGAACGCACAAGGGTACAAGGTTTGATTTATACAGAATTAAATATAGTCGGTTGCGACGTATGTTGTGCGACTAAATGAAGCACAACAAGACATAATTACGAGTCACACAAGGATCAAAATAATAGTCTCGTACGTCTAAGACAAGGGTGTGAAATCTGTTGGAAGACAATGGCTAGTGTAGTGTTCTAATTATCGAAGCAACGATAAAGTACAGCAATCAAATAAAGATCACAACAATTTAAATATAATTAATTATCATGCAATCATTTACATATTAATTATGAAAAGATAAAAATATCCCTAATCTGAAATATGGGGGTGACAAGTCTACCCTCCTTAAAAGAATTTCGTCCTCGAAATTAAAAATAAACTAGCACAAGAACAAACAATCAAGCAATGAAATATACATCAAGTCTCGAAAAGATACGGATACTGCTCGCGCATTTCGTCCTCTCTCTTCCATGTTGATTCGCCTGGAGAGTGATGTCTCCATGCAACACGAACCAAGGGAATAGTCTGGTTCTGCAATACCTTCTCTCTACGATCCAAGATCTCAACGGGCTGTTCAGGGTAACTGAGCGTCGGTCCAACTTCGATCTCCAAGTGATCTAGTATGTGACTAGGATCTGCCACGTACCGTCTCAGCTGCGACATGTGAAACACATCATGCACTCCATCTAGAGCAGGCGACAAGTCAAGTCTATAGGCCACTGCACCGACCCTTGCAAGAATACTGAAGGGCCCGATGTATCGTGGACTAAGCTTTCTACCTCTACCAAAATAAATTGTGCCCCATGTCGAAGAAATTCGTAGAAACACCAAATCGCCAACCAAAACAAACAATCTTAACACGCAATCTAAAATAAAATAATTACAGCAATTTAAATATAATTAATTATCATGCAATCATTTACACATTAATTATAAAAAAACAAAAATACCCCTAATCTTAAATGTGGGGGTGAAATGGGCTGCCGTACTGGCTGCCACACTGGCTACCGAGCAGAGGCAACAAGTGGCAAAGCAGAGGCAGGAAGACACCGAGATGAGGCAGGGATTCCTGGCAGTACTTGAGAGGATGGATACACCACCACCCGCACCAGCCCAGGCACTAGGTCCAATGCCATAAGCGCGTGTTGGTTCAGTAAAAGATTTTGTGCAAATAAACCCCAAGCCATATAAAGGCAATGAGTGTCCAGAAAAGATAATAACTTAGATAACCAGCAACAAGAAGCTTTTAGAGGCGTCACAACTGCCTACGAATTTATGGATGATAGGCATGAGGACTCAGTTAGAAATGAATGCTCATCACTGGTGGGAATCGATGGAGCGCCAATGGGTTACACACCAGAATTGGGAGAAATTATTGTTGTACTTTGAGAATAATGCATTATACAACTAGTTCCTCCATCTAGAGTAAGGAAACAAGACGGTCTATGAGTATGACTCAGAGTTTAGCCGCCTTAGAAGATATAGTGCTATTTTGATACCAAATAAATTAGAGAAAGCTAAGAGATTCCATCATGGGCTAACTAAGGAGCTTCAACACTATACCAGCTCGTAGTCCCGGATCTCTTATGTTGAATTATTAATGGAGTCCAGGATTCAGGAGGCCATCAGCAAAGGAAAAGAGAGTCAACAGAGAATTTAGCAAGGACCAGCAAAGATGCAACAATGAGGGCCTATCAGACGACCAATAGGACAGTAGCAACAACAGAGGACGGGGCCCTACCATCTCAGAGAATCTTCGACTTGCCATTTCTGTGGCAAGAAAGGCACATGTAAAAGAAGTGTAGGAAGAAACTGGGAACTTGCTTGATCTGCGAATCAGGACAACATCAGGCTCAGGATTGCCCCAGTGTAGATCGATTATTCAATTGGGAAGGCAGAAGCCAGTAGTACCGACACCAGGAGCAACCAACCAATCAGGAGGAGTAGTACTTCGTCTACCAGCACCAGGAGGCCAGCAGAGAGGACCACCATTGGCATCGTCGGTAGTGTAGTTCGAGAGAGACAGATAGCAGGTAGTAGCTCAGAGGTAAGGACATATGTTTTCATTGACTCAGGTAGGAGAAGAGACTGAAGGATAGGCTATTACATGTATTATTCTAGCTGGATCAGTACCTGCCACGATTTTATTTGATTATGGGGCTATTATTTTATTAATATCATCTAAATTTGTAGCAATGCCCAGAATAGCTACTTCACCCTTGCCGAAGAGTTGGAGGATTCTTACCGGGGAAGGAATAGTGCCTGTAACTAGTACCTGAAGGACTTGTTCAGTTATTGTTTGTGGACGAGAGATGAGGGCTCGACTTTTGGTATTTTTAATGCCAAATTTTGATGTAGGATTTGGGATGGATTGGCTTCGCAAATACCATGCAGTGTTAGATTGCCATAGAGGGTGTGCTATCTTTAAGCCGCCAGGCCAGCCAGAGTTTGAGTTCATAAGAGAAACTACGGAGAAGGGAGTAGGACAGTATGGTGGAGCTTGCATGGCGATGGAAGTTGCACCACCACCGATTATTGAGGAGTTTGTAGATGTCTTTCCAAACGAGTTATCGGGTCTGCTACCGGACAGAGAAGTCGAGTTCACTATTGAGTTAGTGCTGGGAGCATCACCGATATCTTCTAATGGGTATCGGCTGGCAAAGAAGGAGCTAGATGAGCTGAAGGTGTAGTTGCAAGAGTTGCAGGACAAGAGATTTATTAGGCCAAGTGCATCACCTTGGGGAGCCTTAGTTTTGTACATGCCAAAGAAAGATGGAACAGTCTACATGTGCATCGACTACAGAGCCCTTAATAACGTGACCATCAAGAATAAGCACCCACTACCATGGATTGATGACTTGTTCAACCAACTTACAGGAGTATGGATATTTTCTATGATTGATTTGAGGTCGGGATACCATCAAGTGAAGGTGAGGCACGAGGATATTCATAAAACGGCTTTCAGGACTCGCTATGGTCACTACGAGTTCTTGGTAATGCCTTTTAGAATGACAAATGTACCATCTATGTTTATGAACATAATGAACCGAGTATTTTATCAGTACTTGGACCAGTTTATGGTCATATTCATCAACGACATTTTGGTGTACTCAAAGAACCATGAGGAGCACGAGGAACATTTGAAGAAGGTGCTAGAAATATTGATGCAGTAGAAGTTATATGCTAAGATGAGCAAGTGCGAGTTTCTCCTAGATCATGTCTCTTTTCTTGGGCATATTATCTCAGGAGAAGGTATATCAGTGGACCCATCTAAGATATCGGTAGTAGAGACATGGCCGACCCCAACCGACGTCTTAGAGGTGCATAGTTTTCTTGGACTTGTCGTATATTACCGAAGGTTCGTGGAGAACTTTGCGAGAATTGAAGACCCTATAACAAGGTTGACCCACAAGAACCAGGAGTTTGTTTGGTCAGAGGAGTGTCAGATGACTTTTGATGAGTTAAAAAAGTGCCTGAATACAACACCGATCTTGACCATACCTACTGGCCGGGAGGATTTGTTATTTATAGCGATGCTTCTAAAAGGGATTAGGTTGTGTCTTAATGCAGCACGATAAGGTAGTAGCATATGTTTCTCGGCAGTTGAGGATCCATGATAAGAATTATCCTACTCATGATTTAGAGCTTGCAGTAGTGATCTTTGTTGTGAATCTTTAGAGGCATTATCTATACGGAGAGACTGTGGAGATTTATACAGATCATAAGAGCTTAAAGTATGTCTATACTCAGAAGGATCTAAATCAGAGATAGAGACGATGGCTCGAGTTGATGGCAGATTTTGACATTGAGCTGTAGTACCATCCGGGCAAGGATAATGCAGTAGCAGATGCATTTAGTAGGGGACTGATGGTGTACTTCTTGAAAACACAGAAGAAATTATTATATGATTTGGAGCAGCTAGGCATAGAGATGGTTATGCAAGGAGAAGTCACAAAGTCGATGAACCTTCAAGTGAAATAATTATTGGTGGAGCGTATCAAGGCAGTTCTGTCGACTGATACGAGATTTCAGTAACTTCGACAGAGGACTGAGGCTGGATTGCAGACTGGACTAAGAATCTATGAAGATGGGACTATAAGGTATGGGGATCGCCTCTATATTCCTAATGAAGAGCTTAGGTAGGAGAAAATATCGGAGGCTCATAATTTAGCATACTCTATTCATCCGGGTGGTACGAAGATGTATAGAGACTTAAGATAACATTACTAGTGGCACGGGATGAAGCGAGAGATAGAACGGTTTGTAGCAAAGTACTTAGTTTGTTAGCAAGTTAAGGATGAACATCAGAGATCATCATGACTACACCAACCATTTCTAATTCTTGAGTGGAAATAGGAGAACATCACCATGGACTTTGTATATGTTTTTCGAGAAGTCCAGTTGGCTGAGATACAGTTTGGGTGATTGTGGATAGACTGAATAAGGAGAAACCCTTCTTACCCTTTCAAGGATTCCAACAAGTATTTGTCTCTCGCCCACATCACTCCGGTCCAAGCATTCAGATGCCTCCTTTTGAAGCATTATACGGATGAAAGTTTTGATCGCCTGTATGTTGGAATGATGTAGATGTGAGACAAATACTTGGTGTCACGCCCTAGTCCCAAAATATGTAGGACTAGGAATACGTAAGCATGCCAGCCGTATGTATATGGAAACTCCAATATATGGATACCATAATACACGCGTACGCTATAATATGAATATTAACTCACATGTGGTATATATTTTGTCACAAGTCATAGAAAATACTAATCTCATCCACACAACAAGTCATAGAAAAGAAATAACTAAATTAGAATAATGAGTTTGAATAATCCAAAAATAATAGTCGGGTGGAGACAAATCCACTACCAAAGACTATATCCATACTAAAATGAGAGAGGAGGATAAAATCTCCAATATAAAATAAGATGATGATATAAGAGTATCAGCTAAGAGAATCCATCGCTAGAGATAATCAAATATGCTCATAAGGTAAGACCTCCTCGGTAGAAAATAATGCGTCAGGTCTTGGCCCGTACTCCTGCGGATACTCCTGATCATCTATACCTGGCAAGGGACCAGGTCCTCAGAAGGACGTAACAAGATACATAGAACCATGCCAATTGAATACAGTAAACATGCATAATAGACAAAATATATAAGTACGATGTACAAAATAATCTATATTAATGCATAATGAGGACAACTTTTCGATGTATGGGCATGGGTAGGCTACTCTATCTAATCTCACAACTCACACACACGTCTAGAACATCAGAAGCCGTCATACCTCGAGGGTAGCGACCAGCGCGACACAACTACCGTAGTACAAGCTAGTTACTACGGTTTACCAGAGTGGTTTTAGTCCATACGCCTACTGATTGTCCTCCTCTCCCACGATACTATGTGTCAAGTGTGTGTGTCAACATATATATTATATAACTATGACTGAAAGAAAACACACATGCAATAAATATATAAAAATATAAGCATATAAAGTACTGTAAGCAATTTGGCAAGGTATACTTGCTTGGCAAGAAAGCTGCAAAGTGTAAACGTCCAGGTGTCAAACACACAGGATCAAAAACTACGCCTCAGAATGAACGTCTCTGGATGCTGAAATAAATATCACCAACATTCCCAGAATAAGCGAGATAGTTAAAAAATACTACCCTTTCGTCCAATTTGGATACAGGGACAAAACGATAATTTTGGGTCAAAGTGGGGTCCACAAGTGGTCCACTTTGTACCGAAATGCATGCTAGAGGTAAAGGTCTCTAAATAGGACAAATTATAGGTCAAACAAATTTTAAACATCATTACAAATTCAACAGTATGTCCAATTTTGGATTCCGGTGAGCCGAACACAAATTTGACCTTAAAGTCAACCGTAGGGCCCACAAATAGGCGGCTTGGTCAACTGTCTTAGACTCGCTTGAAACTTGGGTCATAGGACTAGCGTGATACCAAGAATCCAGTGGCACAAGTTTCGTAGCATTCTGACGAGTGTACACTAAATGGGGTAGTATTTTACAAAAGTCGCGATACGGGGCCTTTTTACGGATACTGGGTGATTCTGACGCGCACACACGTCAGAATTAGTTTCCGTGAAAGTGCACACATCAGGACATACCATACGCGCCTTTTAGTGCAATTGGTATACGACGAGGCAGTCCTGTTTGGCGGGACGCACTCTGTATCACAAGTTTTTTGGTTTTAAAAACAAGTTTTTATGAATTTTCAACCTAAGTTATCTTCGATTCTAATACATAATAAAATAAACTAATTATGAAGGAATGATATCGGTTATATAGGATTTACACAGAAAAAGGTAGATCTTGATTTGGATGTCTATATTGGAAGATATCGACCTCGAAACATAGGCCGTTAGAATAGTTTTCTGCAGTTTGAAATTATATGGTTTTTCATCAACTTGGCCTCGATTTCTATATAGTGTTAAGCGTTGTTCGATGGAAACTAATTAAAAGAGTTGAGAGGGGGATAGGTTGTGAACATACTGGTGAAGAAGGATTAGAAATCGGTCACAAGATAGAATAGGAAACTTCGCTTGAAGTAGGGTACGTCGCTACAGTTTCTGCGCGGCCTACTCGCGCGGTTACGCGGATGTGTCCGGCGGCGTTGGTTCCGGGCGGTGCTCCGGTCGGAGTCGTGGAGGTCGGGGGTCAGCGCAGGGTTAGAGGGGATAGGTTTAGGGTTAGGGTTTTTAAAAATGTAGAATATATATATATATATATATATATATATATATATATATATATATATATATATATATATATATATATATATATAGGGAGGTAAGTAAGCGGGGGGGACTTGGCCTGGGCCGCGCGGGTTCTGGAGCTGACTCGCGGGTGGGGGGGTGGGATTTAGCAGCGGGTTAGGGATTTTTATTTTAAGGGCTTTATTAGGGTTAAGGCTTAGGGTTTAAGTGATGGGTCTTTTTCTTTCTTCTTCTATTATTTTTATTCCTATAATTATTATTATTATTATAACTATTACTTATTATTACTACTATTTCTATAATAATTATTATTATTATTCACTCTTTCACGAGGATCCCAAAAATATAATAATATTTTTTTCACAATACTTCTAAATGAGTATTTATCCAGGTAATAAAATCAATAAATTTTATTTTCTAATTAACTACGAAGTAATATAAATAAATTTAATAACTAATTAATTAATTAAATATAATATAATATTTAAAATATGGGATTTTACATTCTACCCAACTTACAAAAATTTTGTCCTTGAAATTGACACTAACTTTTATTCATAATAAATTACTATAGCTTCATTACTATCTAGCAGAGTTTCTTAAAAAGTCATAGTCAGTCATTCTAACACTTTTCATTTATTGTTTATACACTATTCGATTATCCTCTAACTCGTCTATACTACCCAACTTACAAGAATTCTACTAGTAGTCAAAGTCTCTTGAGGCTATTGTCTAGGTTGTTAGACGTATTTATTCATTGGGTCGAGAATTTTGGCATACCTGTTTGGAATCTCATAACCATAATTTTTTCCCGTAACCGTCAAGTATCGTAGTCTAATACTGCCATGCCACCTGGCCAGTATGGCTGCAAGTAATTCGACTACTCTACCATAATCGTCTAGCTGCAGCTGTTTTTACCACGCCAACGATTTGTCATAGTCATCACTTTGTAACAAGTGCCTTCAACTCTTTTCTAAGCTTATTCTAAGTTTTAGGACAACAATTAAGGTCTTGACTAACTTTATAAAACTATTAGAAGTATGAACTAATTCAATAATCCAACTAATTCATGTTAGGCTAAAGGATGCTACTCAAGGTTTAAAAATAATAAGAGAACACGGATATTGCTATAGTGCATATACATAAGGGTTATCATTATGAACTTATCTTTTAGTTATCAATCATTACTAACTCATTTATGTTTTAAATAACAAAATAAAGGGTGAGGTTGGAGTAAATCAAATAATTCATAATGGCACAAAAAGATGCAGCTATGATAGGAAGAATTAAGCACGAGATAAGGAATGGATATAGAAGGGAAGATGAGACACCCAATGGGGCGAGGTGGTGATAGAAAAATAATACTACTACTGCTACTCGCATCATCTATTAGCATCGTGGGTATGCCACCTAGTTAGAATATCAACATATCCGTATAACTGCTAAACCACCATATATATAATTCTATATCTACTTATACACCTAAGATCTCGTGTCATAATGGGTTTATGAGTATGCAATGGCAACTATAACTAAAAGGTCGTACCTGTATCTACGACTTCCTGTGTCTGCTCTCACAGCTTCGTCATAATGAGTGCTTGGCCTTGCCCTTGGTCGTTCAGCTGGGGTCTAGCCTCCTCTATTTGTGCAGAATGTAGAAGCAGTGGGGGATCCCTTTGGTAACCTATACTTGAGGATGTATACGGTATTCCTGATTCTAATGCCATAGGTCTCTGGGTCTACTGAAGACATTCTCGAGTTTGATGGTGACATGAGCCACATAACATGCACTAGCCCAATCGATGACGACAATCTATATGCATATGACCTGTTATACCATAAAAGTGACAAGTACGGTGCTCCTTGGTTGGATATGGTACGGCACTATATGGTTGTTGGCATGTCAAAGGGTGTCTAATGGGCCCTCCTTGTTGTGTCCTTGCTGGTCCATGGTGAATTCTCTGTTGATTTTTGTTTCCCTTGCTGATGGCCTCCTAGATCCTGGCCTCTGTCAACAACTAGGCATAAGAGATTTGAGGACTCTGAGCTAGTGTAGTGTTGGAGCTCCTGAGTCAGCCCGCGGTAAAATCTCTTAGCCTTCTCCAAGTCACTAGGTATTAGGGGAGTGCCATACTTACTGAGGCAGCTAAACTCTGCATCTTTCTCGTCAACTGTCTTGTTCCCCTGCTCCAGATGGAGAAACTGATCGTACAATGCATCCCTTACAGTGTCCGGGAAGTACTTCCTCTCGAAGCACTCCAAGAATTATTCCCAAGTATGACGCGTACCCAACTGGCGCTCCATTGATTCCCACCAGCTGAGTTCTTACACCTATCATCCAAAGATCTGTAGGTAGTTGTGATACTTCTAACAACTTCTTGGTGTTGGCAATCCCGTTTATGGTCTCCTCTGGACTCTCAATGCCTTTATACAGCTTGGGGTCCATCTGCACAAAGTCCTTGACTGAACCAACTAGAGCTTGCGGTACTGAAACTAGTGCCTGGGTTGGTGCAGGGGCTAGTGTAGCCATTCTCTTAAGTGCTGCTAGAAATTCTAGCCTTTGCTCTGCCACTTGATGCCTCTGCTCTGCAGCCTGTGTGGCTGCCTGCTGACTCCGTTCTTACATTATCATCTGGAAGAACTGGAATAGCTGTGTCTGGATATCCTGCGGTGCTAGTGGAGCTGGAAAATTCCCATTTGGCACCGTGGATGGAGCTAATGGAACTGGGTTGTTAGTCAGTCCATCCGGTCCCGGAAGAAGAGGAGTCATTGAGGCCTCTCCTAGTGATTGGCTGTTGACCCTTGGAGACGTGTTGTCCCCGATGGCGGCATGCCCGTTATGCAAATTTATCTCTCTGTAAGAGATGGACGGAGGATTAGGAAGGGTACATGAATCAAGCAAGATGCAAGCACTTAAGTAGGACATGTTGGAAGGAAGGTGAGTTATAGTCAAGTGTGGATGAGACCTAAAATTCTAATCCTAGGTGCAGGCCAGCTCGGTACAGTTACATAACCGAAGCGGCTAACTCGACCTGCATGGGCCACCACAAAAATATGTCATGCCCCAGTCCCAAAATACGTAGGACTAAGAATACGTAAGTATGCCAACCGTATGTATATGACAACTCCAATATATGGATATCATAATACACACGTACGCTGTAATATGAATATTAACTCACATGTGGTATATATTTTATCACAAGTCACAGAAAATACCAATCTCATCCACACAACAAGTCATAGAAAAGAAATAACTAAACTAGAATAATGAGTTTGAATAATCCAAAAATAATAGTCGAGTGGAGACAAATCTACTACCAAAGACTATATCCATACTAAAATGAGAGAGGAGGATAAAATCTCCAATATAAAATAAGATGATGATATAAGAGTATCAGCTAAGAGAATCCATCGCTAGAGATAATCAAAGATGTTCAGATGGTACGACCTCCTCGGTAGAAAATAATGTGTCAGGTCCTGGCCCGTACTCCTACGGATACTCTTGGTTATCTATACCTGGCAAGGGACCAGGTCCTCAGAGGGACATAACAAGATACATAGAAGCATGCCAATTGAATATAGTAAACATGCATAATAGACAGAAAATATATAAGTACGTTGTACAAGAAAATCTATATGAATGCATAATGAGGACAACTTTTTGACGTATGGGCATGGGTAGGCTACTCTATCTAATCTCACAACTCACACACACGTCTAGAACATCAGAAGTCGTCATACCTCGAGGGTAGCAACCAGCGCGACACCAGAAATTAACATACCTCGAGGGTAGTGACCAGCGCGACATAACTACCGTAGTGCGTGCTAGTTACTACGGTTTACCAGAGTGGTTTTAGCCCATATGCCTACTGATTGTCCTCCTCTCCCATGATACTATGTGTCAAGTGTGTGTCAACATATATAATATATAATTATGACTAAAAAAATACACATACAATGAATATATAAAAATATAATAAACATGCAAAGTACTGCAAGCAATTTGGCAAGGTATACTTGTCTGGCAAGAAAGCTGCAAAGTGTAAACATCCAGGCGTCAAGCACACAGGGTCAGAAACTACGGCCTCAGAATGAACATCCCCGGATGCTGAAATAAACATCACCAATATTCCCAGAATAAGCGAGATAGCTAAAAAATACTACCCTTTCGTCCAATTTGGACACAGGGGCAAAACAATAATTTTGGGTCAAAGCGGGGTCCATAGGTGGCCCACTTTGCACCAAAATATGTGCTAGAGATAAAGGTCTCTAAATAGGATAAATTATAGGTCAAAAAAATTCTAAACGTCAGTACGAACTCAACGGTATGTCCAATTTTGGATTATAGTGAGCCGGATACAAATTCGCCCTTAAAGTCAACCGTAGAGCCCGCAAATAGGCGGCTTGGTCAACTATTTCAGAATCGCGTAAAACTTGGGTCACAGGACCAGCGTGATACCATGAATCCAGTGGCAGAAGTTTCATCGCATTCTGACAAGAGTACACTAAATGGGGTGGTGTTTTACAAAAGTCGCGATACGGGGCCTTTTTACGGATACGGGGTGATTCCGATGCGCACACACGTCCGAATTAGTTACTGCAAAACCCCACACATCAGGACATACCACAGGACATACCATACGCACATTTTGGTGTAATTGGTACACGATGAGGCGGTCCCTTTTGGCGGGACACACTCCGTATCACAAGTTTTTATGTTTTAAAAATAAGTTTTTACGAGTTTTCAAGCTAAGTTATCTCTGATTCTAACACATAATAAAATAAACTAATTTGAGGGAATGATCTTGGTTATATAAGCTTTATACGAAAAAAGGTAGATCTCAATTTGGATGTCTATATTGGAAGATATCGACCTCGAAACATAGGCTGTTGGAATAGTTTTCTGCAGTTTGAAATTTTGTAGTTTTTCATCAACTTGGCCTTGATTTCTACCTGGTGTTAAGCATTGTTCGATGGAAACTAATTAACAGAGTTGAGAGGGGATAGGTATTTTCTCCCCATTGCTAGTAGGTTGATGGGTCGCACCCCCGGCACACATGTTTTGGCCTTGCTTGTTCGTGAACATACCGCTGAAGATGGATCGAAAATCGGTCATAAGGTAGAACGGGAAACATCGCTTGAAGTAGGGTACGTCGTTGCAGTTTCTGCGCGACCTGCTCTCACGGTTATGTGGACGCGGGTGTGGCCGGCGACGCTGGTTCCGGGCGGTGCTCCAGTCGGCGTCGTGGAGGTCGGGGGTCGGCGCAGCGTTAGATGGGATATGTTTAGGGTTAAGGTTTTTAAAAATGTAGAATATAATATATATATATAGGGAGGTAAGGAAGCGGGGAGGGGGGAAACTTGGCCTGGGTCGCGTAGGTTCTGGAGCTGACTCGTGGGGGGGGGGGATTTAGCAGCGGGTGAGGGATATTTAGTTTAAGGGCTTTATTAGGGTTAAGGCCTATGGTTTAAGTGATCGGTCTTTTTCTTTCTTCTTCTATTATTTCTATTCCTATAATTATTATTATTTTTTTTTTTATTATAACTATTACTTATTACTTATTATTATTATTTCTATAATTATTATTACTATTCACTTTTTCACGAGGATCCCAAAAATATAATAATAGTTTTTTCGCAATACTTCTAAATGAGTATTTATCCAGGTAATAAAATCAATAAATTTTATTTTCTAATTAACTACGAAGTAATATAAATAAATTTAATAATTAATTAATTAAATATATTATTTAAAATATGGGGTTTTAAACTTGGACAGGAGTTGGTGACTCGCACAGTGGAGATGGTCAAGCAGATTCAAGGTCACCTTCGAGCAGCGCAAGATAGACAGAAGCAATGGACAGATACTCACCATCGACCCCTAGAGTTCCAGTCAGGAGATCATGTGTTCTTAAGGATCTCCTATACTAGAGGAACCATGAAATTTGGAGGTAGATGGAAGCTTAGTCCGAGGTATATCAAATCGTTTGACGTATTAGAGCGTGTTGGAGAGGTTTCTTATAGACTAGCATTACCACAGACCTTGGAGGGTGTCCACGATGTGTTCCATGTCTCATAATTGAGAAGGTATGTGGCGGATCCTATCCATGTACTAAATCATTCGGAGATCATAGTGGGACCGAATTTGTCTTATGAGGAGCAACTGGTTGAGATTCTGGACCGCAGGGAGAATGTGCTAAAGGAGAATACCATTCGACTAGTTCGTGTTTCTTGGAAGCATCATTCATCGGACGAATCAACTTGGGAGTGTGAGGATTCTTAGTTCATTTTCCCCACTTACGTGAGGCTTCAGTTATGTATCTACATATCGCATTCTTGTTTTCCTAGATCGTGCCATGTTCCTAATTTCGAGGACAAATTTTTTTAAGGTGGGTAGGTTGTAAACCACCTCAACCAAAAATAAGTATTTTGTGTGTATTTTATATTTATTATATTTATTTTAGTTTATTTAAAATTAATTTAAATCTAATTGTTGTATTATAATACTTTACCGTAGTTTGAATATTAATGACACAGAATGACCCTAAAATCTACATCGCCCTTCGTAGAAATTAGCCTACAATGGAGCACTACCCGTAAAATCTTCGCGTGACACAAAATTCGATCATTTAGCATTAGTCACACTAGTGTAACAACAGTAGTTTCTTGTGTGTAATATTTGGATATTATATATATATATATATAAATTATTTGTGATTATTTTTACAATCCAACCTTCTTCAATAAGCAAGCCATAATTTCTCTATGCCAATTTAGGCCACTTCCCTCTATTTTTAGGACTTATTTATGTATTTATTTATTATTATTTTATTTCTTTAGAATTTCAATCAAATCTTGGTTATTAATATTTATTAGGATTAGTGATTTAACTTAGATTTCTACCAACTAAATTAGGAAATAACTTAAACTAATCATATTCCTACCCTCCATCAAACCCGCAGCCCCCTTACCCATGAATGCCCCTTCAAGGTTTATCCCCTCTCTATACCCATATATATATATATATAGCAGCCCCCTCACGACAGCAACTGCAAGGCTCCCACCTCCATCCAAGATCCATAGTCATCTTCTTCCTTTAACTTCTAGTAAGTTCTTTCTTTCAACCTTCTCTCCTCCAACCTCTCTAATGTGTATGAATGCATGAATAAATGTTTATATATATAAATAAATAATTTTATATATTTTTATAATCTTTTCTATGTTCTTTATTGTAGGATTTTACTTTAGAGTTTTTCATATAGAGGTTTGTACCTATGAATGCATGTATGCAACCGTAGGTAGAAATATTGATTTAACCATGTTAATAATAGAGAAATATGATAATTAAAATTATTTTATCCATATTTTTACTATTTATTTTAGAATATTAGTGTCACTACCATATTTTCTAGAAAAGGGTATTTTGGTCATTTCATAATTAATTAAATATTGTGCATGTTGAATATTTATTCTTATATTATTTATTTATTGTTAGATGTTAGTATATTATTTTGGACTTGTATTAGTGGACCTAACTAGTTTAGATTAGATCCATGGACCAACATTTATTTCTAGTTAGAATTGAGCCCAATAATAAGCTCAATCATTAAGATGATGGTTAATTAGGTTAAACCAATTAGACTAGAACCTTCCTTCCTTAATTATTTCTTCATGGGAAGCCCCTATTCTAGATATTTTATAGTAGCTTGGGAAGGGGAAAAAGGGGTCGGCCATATTTATTAATGGAGGAAAATTTCTCTTCATTTTTTATTTCAAATCTAGATCAAGAATTTTCCCTTCCAAATTTCTTCATTTCAAATCAAATTCTATCCAAATTTCTTCCTAATTACTTTCCAAATCATCATTGGAGGCTATTGAGGTAAGGGTCTATAAGGAGAATACAAGAATCTACAAGGAGCAAGGATCTACAAGTTGGAGGCCATTTTTACTCAATTTAGAGGTTTTATTGGAAATCCATCTCCCAATAGGTACAATTAAGTTTTGCTCCTCTAATTAGACTCTAAATCTGTATTTTAACCATTAGGAACCACCCCATATGCTAAGACTACCTATAGGAATTGTAATTAGGTTCATAGGGGGCATATGGAGAAAGTTATGTTATATTTTGTGTCAATTTTGGGGAAATTCCGAGATTGACACATCTTGTGTTTATCAATAGGTAAATTAGACCAAATTGACATATGTTTGATTGTGTGTGGCTAGTGTCATGTCCATGTCACTACCACATTTTCTAGAAAAGGATATTTTAGTAATTTCTTATTTAATTAAATATTATGCATAATAAATAATTATTTATTGTATTATTTAATTGTTGTTAGATGTTAGTTATTTAATTTGACTTGTGTTAGTGGACCTAACTAGTTAGTTTAGACCCATGGACCAACATGAATTAATTTATTAGAATTTAGCCCATTTAGAAAGCCCATTGTTAAGGAGATGGATTAAATTAATTAAATCATTAGACTAGAAGCTTCCTTCCTTAACTATTTTTTTATGAGAGGCCCCAAGGGGTATATTGGACATTATATGATAACTTGAGGGAGAGGAAAGGGGGCGGCCTATATTTAAAAGAGGGGAAAAATTCTCTCTCCTCTTTTCATTCCAAAACTAGATCTAGAATTTCTCTCTACCAAATTCCTTCATTCCCATTTCATTTTTCTACCAAATTTTTTTCCAATTCCTTCCCAAATCACTATTAGAGACTTGATAAGCAAGGATCTAGAAGGAGGAAGTAAGGATCTACAAAGAGGAGCAAGGATCTACAAGTTGGAGGCAATTTCATCTCAATTGGAGGTTTTATTGGGAATCCATCTCTCAATAGGTACAAATTAGTTTTTTCTCTTAAATTAAGTTCTAAATCTGAGTTTTAACCATGGAAAATTAACCCATATGCATAGGCTACCCATAGGATTTAGTTTTGTGTTCATAGGAGGCCTATTGAGAAAGTTATGGTGCTTTTTGTGTCAATTTTGAGGGAATTCCGAGATTGACAATTGTTGTGTGTGTCAATTGATCCTATAGATCAATTTGGCATGTGTTTGTGTGTTTGGGACTAGTATCATGTCCACAATTGGATACGTGTAGGTCGTATCCCAACAATTTGGTGATACGTGTTGATTTGGAAGTTTTTCCCTCCGATACGGGACTTTGAACATGTCATATTTTGACACGGACACGTAGATCTATAATTGACACTTCGTATTGTAGCAGCTGCAACAGGAGGAAATTGACGATTGCAAACCGTTACCAAAGCAGCAGTAGTAGAGAAGAAAATCGACAGCAGCAGCTATGGCTGTTTCAGTGACAGGCAGAACTGTCACTAAAAAGTCAGCGTATCAGAATATCAGTTTTCAGCACAGTTTTTAGCGACGGTTGGCAGATTTTATATATATATATGATTATATACTTATATATATATATATATATATATATATATATATATATGTTGTAATATTAATGTAATGTATTATAAATTGCTAATTTCTTTATATGTATAATATTTAGTATATGTATTATATATATATATATATACGAGTTTGATGGAGATACCCATGATATTGGGTTTGGGTATCAAGTTGTGATTATTGTTGATATACCAAATTGGTTCAAAACCACGGTACCTAATTAATGTTGTAATTGTGATTCTATATTATTATTAATATTGTTTTATATATTTATATAGTGATGTTTACCTTGGAATTTACGTATCCGGAGATACGGTATCCTAACATTTAAGATGTAGGTTTCTTGGCTTAGACTTTATTATCTTAACCCAATATTTTTGTGTTATGTTTATGCAACCTAGAAATAGGTAGTTGACCATAGTTGACCATAGTTTGACCATAGTTGACCAGAGTTGACCATAGTTGACTTTTGGCTTAGAATTGACTTATTGACCTAGAAGTTGACTAGTTTAACTTATTTTCTTCCCGGAACTTTGTATTGATGTTGCATTCCATATCTAGGTCTTCGAGGCACCATGTCAGACATCTGTGAGACTATTCATTGGACTTCAGGCGAGTACATTCTCTGATAGTTTCTCATTTATGATATCCTCTAAGTTCATTGTATCTAGTGTAGATATCCATATTTTTTTGACATGATAGTTACACGGATTGGAATATCCGAATCTCGTCATGAGATATTATTCCTTGGTATATGGTGTATCTTGTGCAAGCCTTGTTTCATTGATTATCTTGTACATGTACATACACTGATTCTCGGGAAGACTAGCTATCTTCTTGGAAAATCTCGTGCCATAGCGTACCATGGTTGGATCTATTATCCCAGTCGGGGTGGGGAGTAAGTAGTATAGATATGTGATCATACCCACCTTGTATCTTGAATAGTATTAATCATACATCGTACGTATGATTAGCCACGCCATAAGTATGAATAGTGTTAATCATACTCACCCGTATCACACTCATTCTATGATACGCTTACGATACGGCTCCACCACATAACCAAACGTATCCTGAAGGACACGAGCAAGTCTAAAATACTAATTATGAATGATACAAAGAACTAATTGATCAACTACGTGTCCGTGTCAAGATGTTAAATGCTCAAACTCTCGTGTCAGAAAAAAAACCCCCAAAATATTCCGTATCGCCAAATTATCGGGATACGGCCTATAAGTATCCAGTTGTGGATACGATACTAGTCACACACAAGCAAACATATGTTAATTTAGTCTAATTGACCATTTAACAAACACAAGATATGCCAATCTCGGAATTCTCCCAAAATTGACACAAAATACCGTATAACTTCCTCCACATGCCTCCTATGAACCTAATTCCAATTCCTATGGGTAGTCTTAGCATATGTGGTGGTTTCTTATGGTTAAATCATATATTTAGAATCGAATTAAAGAGGAAAGACTTAATTGTACCTATTGGGAGATGGATTCCTAATAAAAATCCTAAATTGAGTGAAATAGCCTCCAACTTGTAGATCCTTGCTCCTCCTTATAGATTCTTACTTCTAGTAGCCTCCAATAAAGAATAGGAAAGGAATTGGGAAGAAATTGAGTATAAATTTATGTAGGAATGAAGAATTTGGAAGAGAAAAAAATTCTAAATCTAGATTGAATGTCAAAATGAGAAGAGAAAGACTTTCTCTCCTCCCTAAAGGTGGTCGGCCCCTTGCCCCTCCTCCAAGTTAATATAGAATAACCAAATCACCCCTTGGGGCATCTCATAAAGAAATTAATTAAGGAGGGAAGGTTTTAGTCTAATTGGTTTCACTAATTAATTTATCCTCCTGATGAATGGGCCTACTATTGGGCTCAATCTAAACTAGAATTAAATGTTGGGTCCATGCATCTAAACTAACTAGTTAGGTCTACTACACAAGTCTAAAATAAATACTACATCTAACAATAAATAAATAATACATCAATTAATATTTACACATGCATAATATTTAATATAATAATCCTAAAATAAAATACCCATGTTAATTTACCAAACTATCCTTAATTGAAAAAGTAAGGTTGACACAATAAATAGGGTAACTAAACCATCTATATTATGTACACTCGAGACATCTCTATTGCCGCATGAGGGGGAAAATAGAAGAATTGTCATCCCACTAGGCGTCCGAAAGACTCGGGGGGTACGGAGTCACACCATATACACAGTAAGAAATATAAATCCCATACGCTCACTAGAAGATTTTCTCCTTCCATTGTATCTGAACCGTATACATAATCTGTCGACGCCCTAGTCCATGCACTCACTCACTCAATGATCGTGTTGAACATGTGTTAGGTCAGATAATACCACGTACCTTCACAATATAGCATGTAAGTCTGCTACTCAAAGACGTATGCACACAACTAGCAAATAAAAACTAGGCATATGTATACTGAAGAATAAAATCAAGCAAGGTGTACTTGCCTTCCAAGCCAAGCTGCGAGAAAAATAAATCTGGTCCAAAGCTCTCCACAGAAACGTCACGAACACATACCAATTAATTATTACTCTAATTAGACTCTTATTATCTAGTTAAGTTAAGTTATCATTTAGTTATTAATCCTACGTTGGTTGCACATTCAAGTAACTACACACCAAATTATTACTAGCCATCAAACATTACCAAAAATTATTTTTAAACATTATTTATTAAACTATTAATTCTGGAATTAATTAAAAAAATAAGCAAATTAATAATTTTTAACTCACAAGGGATTTCTACAAAGGTTGGTAACTAGTCATGCAATTATGGTTGCTAAATAGGGTTTCTCCTGACATGTAAGTTCTCAAAAGATAATTTCATACAAAATTTTAAATCTGGATATAATTCTACAATACTAAAAAAATTATTTAATGAGTTCCTGCATGCATATTTACCAAGTCTACTTATTGGTCTTTTCGTTGGACACATACTAGTCTTCTATCAAAAGTATTCACAAAATATTGCCATTATAACCCTACTATTATGCTTTGCATAAAAATCTTAAATCATATTTAATTCTGAAAAAATAAGTTTTAATCACAAAATAATAGGAGAACATTCATATATGGCCAAAGAAAAAGTTACAATAAGTTTACTTGCAAATTGGGTCAACTATGTATCTTTTTATGCATAAAATTCATTTAAATCAAAAGTAATATTTCTAAAAAAATCTAAAAATAGAATTTAATATAGGTTAATAACATCATATTTTAATTATTTACAAATTTTTAGAATGGTTTGATGCGGGGTTTTGGATAAAATATTAAACTAGGTCACCCTACACATTGTACATGTAATTTATTAACAAAAAAATTATCAAACTAATATTCTGAAAAAAATAGTAAAAATATGGATGAAATAATTTTAATCATCTTATTTGTCTATTATTAACATGGTTAAATCAAGATTTCTACCTATGGGAGCATACATGCATTCATGGGTTCAAAACTCTACGTAAAAAACTCTAAAATAAAATCCTATAATGAAGAACATGGCAATGGGTTGTAAACATATATAAAATCATTTATTTATATATATATATATATAAATATTTATTCCTGTATTTATATATATTAGAGAGGTTAGAGGAGAGCAAGTTTAAAGAGAGAACTTACTAGAAGTAGAAGGAAGAAGATAACTATGGATCTTGGATATAGGAGGGGGCCTTGGAGTTGCTATTGTGAGGGGGCTGCTATGGGGGGAGGTCGGCGACTTTGATGAGGTGGAGGAGGATTTTAGATTAGGGTTAGGGTTTAAGAATATATATATATATATATATATATATATATATATATATATATATATATATATATATATATATATATATATATATGGGTAGAGATAGGGGATCAGCCTTGAGGGGGTGCGGATGGGTAAGGGGGCCACAGGTTTTAGGGAGGGTAGGAATAGAATTAGTTTAAGTTGTTTCCTAATTTGGTTGGTAGCAATCTAAGATAAATCACTTATCCTAATAGATATTAATAACCAAGATTTTATTGAGATTGTAAAGGAATATGATAATAATAAATAAATAAATAAATAAATCCTACAAAAAGAGAGAAGTGGCCTAAATTGGCATGGGAGAATTATGGTTTGCTTATTGAAGAATATTGGATTGAAAAAATAATAACAAATAAATTATATATATATAAATATTTAAACATTACATGCAAGAAACTACGGTTATTACACTAGTGCCATACTAATGCTAAGATCCTACGGATAGTGTCTGCAGTGTAGGCTACTTGCTACGAAGGACAATGTAGATTTTAGGTTCGTCCCATGTTATTAATATTCAAACTACAGTAAAGTTTTCTAATGCAATAATTGGATTTAAATTGATTTTAAATAAACTAAAATAAATACAATAAATAAAAAATATATACAAAATATCTATTTTTGGGTGAGGGATTTACATATGGTGCAGATATAAATGAGTGCGATACTCCCAAATCAATTAATGCTATGGCAGAAAAAGATGTAACAAGAATGTTACCCGCCACCACATTACCTGATGCTATAGCTTCCTACAGAGATAAGGTGAACGTCTTCCCTTGGCCTTGTCCAGCTCCCTGCTACTACCTCACCTGGTATCATTGTTGTGGTCTTTGATGATCTTGCTGGTTTTGTTGTCGGTACAATTGAGCCTGCGTCGGCAACAGATGCTGAGCTAAAGGTCGTGCCGCTACTACCGGTCCTCCTTGCTACACTGCCCTTGGAGCTGGCAATGGAGAAAACTGTTGTACTGGCCCTCTTGGCCTCCTTATTAATTGATAAGTAGCAATCTGAAATACAGCAAGAGTATAATATCAAGAAAAATTATATCCTAGAAATTCAAAAAATACTACATCTGGGATCGGGTATGACAACCGGGTTCTGAAATTATCCCATAAAATAGGATACCTCACTCCTATCTCCATCGTGGTCTACAAATCTCTTGCAAGATCTTGGAGTTCCAAGCGAACCTGGTTAACCTGTTCCTCAGCCGAAACTTTAGCTGCTACCAAAATAGTCTCAATATCCGGGAGCCAATCATCTGCCATAGTAGCGTCCTCCGGGCTATCAAAATATCTAGGATTCAGTCTGCAAAACCTAACAGATGCCCCAGAATCTACTCTTCAGCCTCGTTCTAGGGCCGTCTATAATCCTTGGTTCAACAGTATATTCTGTTTTTGTGCTTGAAACTATTGACGTTGTTGTTCTTGATGTTGTTGCAGCTAAACCACCATATGATATTATTGGGCAGCCAATATTTCCCGAATAATTTCTGGCAAGTCTGGTATATCTAGTACTCTCGGTACCACGGGAGGTGCGGGAACACCTGGAGCCTGTTGCTCTGTCACATTTATCGTGGGCTCAACTTGGATCCCCGGCTTGGTTTCTATTGGACCTCGCTCTACTGGAAACTCTGCCTCTCTTGTTACTGCAATATTAGAAGAAGGGAAAACCCTAAAGAAGAGCACAAGAAATATCAAGTACAGGACGAGAAGGAACATGGAAGCAACCAGACGAATTCATAATTTCAAAAAGAATCATGTTTGATTGAGATTCCTATGACCATGACACCCCACAAGTCTGTTCTACATACCTGCATGGGCCACCAATAAAACTTTGTCACACCCCAGTACCAAATTACGCAGACGGACATGGCCAGCTACCCCGTACAAGGTACTATACATCGTACGACGATCACGGCTATAACTAGACAAGGGAGTGCATGCTACAATCAAGTCTCCAAGGGCCAAGTGCTTCTATGTCTCAATCATTCAAACAAGAAGCAATAATATAGAACACTTCAGAATAAGCAGTAAGGCATCCCAAATGTCATATCAGAATATTCTTTAGAGATCTGGCTATACAGAATGATGTGCCAGATGCAAGGTCAAGGTATACATGAAAGTGAGTCAGCTGTAGTCTGAATATATACAGTCATGTGAGGAACTAGTGTCCAGATTTGTCGACTAACATGTGCCGGTTGACTAAATGCCAAAAATAATATACTTTACAAAAGACGAGCAATGAATAAAGGAACCCACTCATTATTTTTAGCGGCCATGTTTCTGGTATACGCCATTAGTCGGGGGAAAGTACGCTAGATCCTCGGGTGCTGGCTCATGTAAAACCAGAGGGGTTAGACGCCAAATAGCAAGTAACACAAATGAAGCACGAAAAGAAGAACAAAACCCAAATATATATATATATATATATATATATATATATATATATATATATAATAGTTCTGCGTCGTTGTGTAGGTCCATGGCATATCCTAGCATAAAGGCCCCAACCTTACAACCAAACAAGGACAAGGGTTGAATCCATCACACTATGATAATCCATTTTCCTAGGCTAATAACAAAATAATAAAATAATAACCAAGTCCAATTAATAAAATCGACCAAAAATATGTACGACTTGCTAGTTGTGGAGTCTGAGGTTATCTTAGAATAATATATAATAGATATCCTCAGATCATGCCATTGCTAAACATGGGCTAACCTAGCCAAATGATGAATATACAAGAATTTCAAGAGTTGTACCAGTTTTTTAGGGCCACTGCGCTAAAAATACGGTATTGGCGGTTCCAATGTTTCTATAGTGGAATAGTGGCTCGACATATTATAATAGGTCAGATACTACACACCACTAAGGCAGATGATATACAGTGTTTGTGGTGGTCAGTCCGCAGCGCACTTAGATTGAATCTCTATGGGAAGGTTCGTTGGCATGATTTCGGGATACCATTTTCTCCCTATATTACTACTACTTTTAATTACTTTATTAAACCTATATTGTGTTCAAAAATCTCAAGGCATGGCTATATGAGAATTTACCTTAAGATGCCGTATGAAGTACGAGCATGGTAAATAGGAATCCATCAAAGTTCAAATCGGGATTCACCCTAGCGTGTATGCAACATTCAATAAATCAATATCCTAGACACGCTTTGGTATTCTTGATGCACATCCCTAATATAATCACTTTAAGATGTAACAAGATATGCCGCATCTCAGTGCTCATTAGATCAGGAAATTTATCAGGCAATAATCGTATCAGCGCAGTTACAATATTTGAGCCCAATTACCAATTATCATTGGGTCACATGAATCTTGATCATATTATAACACGAAGCTTATGTCATGCACATAGCTGGTTAGTCACTATTTACTTTGTCTGGTTCACCGAGAAAATCTTAATCCAACACATATTTATGTCATGTATGAGCCAATCTTAGCACATGGTCATGTCTAGCATTTTATCTAGTTTCTTAGTCTATTCTTCCTTAGAATTATAACACAAGCAATACCAGGATCAACCACATAGAGGATGATAAGAACATTACAAATAGGATAAGTGAACACATAATAAGAATACTACGTACGCGCATAAGGTCACCAAGGATAACATGCGCATGGAATTGTACACATAATGGTATGGTTTCTAAGTTTCATGAAGTCAGGAACGCATAAAGTGCACGAACTACAAAAATAGGGTGGCACACAAACTCACAGAAATAAGCTTGGCGCCCTTTGTCAAGTTAACCAACACGGTTCACTTAAAAAAAGTGAACGGGAAAGAATAAGGAGTGCTTTCAAAGAAAGTACGCGAGCATCTAGCTAAAATACAAAACACATAATCCGAGGTCAAAGCTCGATAGTCCAGAAACTCGTCAGTCGAGGAGCACACAAATCAATAACATAGAAATTGAAACACCAACCAAAGCTTCATCCCTAAGGAAATAAAGAGGGAAGAAAGTGCGCCGCTAAATAACATAAGAAAAGTGTGCCACTGATGAAACATAAAAAAAGTGCGCCAGATTGCCAAACACAAAGAAAGTGCGCTGACTGACTATGGCACACTTTCTCTTGGTTTTCCAGGAAGAACTTGATTCAATATTGTAAACCCCCTCACCCAAAATAAATATTTTGTGTATATTTTATATTATTATAGATATTGAATTTCTTTAGAGTATTCTGTTATTTAATTAGCAAATAAATTTCTTGATATATTTACTTATATAAATATTTATTTAGAATTATTTTTAGGTTATTTTAGATTTTTGAAATTAATTAGGATTTATTTGGATATATATAGTCTTAATATTAGATAGATGCTAATTTAGTGTTAATAGATATTAATAAGATTTTATAAATTATTTGTATTATATTTAATTATATTCAAGATTATAAATTATTGAGATAGATTCAAACTCTACTTTAAATTAATTCAAATCCTGAACCTACTAGGAAAGCAACTTAATGTATATCATATCCTTATTTAAATTCATCATAATCCTATCCAAATTAACCAATCCTAGTTGTATTTAATTCAATAGTCTCCACCATTATAAATACCTCATCCTTCATATTTTTCTTCCCCAAATTCCTCTCTTTTTCGTCCAAAATCAGTCAAAATTCGTCATAAATTCAGTCTCATTTTCTACTAGTTATGACGAATTAAAAAGACGATATCTGCTAGCTCCGGACTCCAAACGCGCTCCAGTTTTTTTTGTTAGAACAATAATGAGGTTAGATTTCTGATTATATAAATATTTTTTTCTAAATTATGAGTATTAAATTCTGTAAAATTTGTAGAGCACAGCATATCCGAAAATAGACATGTTTCGATATTTTTGCGATTTCGGGAGAACTAGAAATCAGAATCACGAACCGTTTAAAGTTTTGGAAAGTTAATGTCGAGATCATCGAAATATATTTTTCCTAGAATTTATTTCCAAGTATTTACATACTGTTAATTCTGTAGAACTTCTAGGTTAGAATTTAACCATCTGTGCATAATACAAAATTTGTATGTGCCATAATTTCCAAACGAATTTGAATTCGGACGAGCTGTAAATTCTAGCATATTTTTGACGCTGAAATCTACAGGAAATCATGCATGAAAGTTGAGTTTGTGTCGGTTGACTTTTTGGTCAACAGATCGCCTCGATTTGCGTGCCATGAGTCTCGAGTTGATAAAATTTAGTTTCTTTAGGCAAAATTTAGGAATTAACATAAAAATCAGAATAATAAGATTAAAATAGGATTTTAGAGCAATTATTACAGAATTAAATAAATTAAAATAAATTATCTTTTGACGTGATAAATTTGTAATACATAGGCTATTTGGACTGTGACTTGGACTCTGATTCATACCAGCAGCAGGACCCCAGGCAAGATACCTTGCCAAATTATTTACAGTACTTTGCATGCTATTTATATTTCTGTTTATTCATTGCATGTGTAGTTCGTTCAGTCATTACTATATATATTAGATATGTTGACACACACTTGACACCTAGTATCATGAGAGGACAATCATTAGGCGTATGGGCTTTTAACCACTCTGGTAAACCATAGTATATAGTTCGCACTACGGGCGTGTGTCGCGCTGGTCGCTACCCTCACGGTATGTCGATTTCTGGAGTCTCGCTGGTCGCTACCCCCGCGGTATGTCGATTTCTGATGTCCATTGACGTGTGTGTGAGTTGTGAGATAGATCGAGTAGCCTACCCTTACCCATACGTCGAAAAGTTGTCCTCATTTGCATTCATATAGAATGTTATGTACAACGTACTTATCTATTTTCAAACCATATGCATGTTTACTGTATTCAAATTGGCTCATATTTTCTGTATCTTATTACGTCCCTCTGAGGACCTGGTCCGCTGCCAGGTGTATCTTTTCTTGAGTATTTGCAGGAGCGCAGATTTGGATGGTTACATGTGATCCGAGGATGTCTTCTCTTTGAGCTGTGATGGATAGCTGGTATTCTTATATTGTGTTGTGGTGTTGTACTTATATTGTATTTGCTCTTATATTCGAGTTGGTAGTAGATTTGTTTCCATCCAACTATCATCCTTAGATACTTCTTATTGAGATCTAGTTTCATAGATACTGGTTATTTATTTCTATATAATTTTGGTGGATGAGATTTAGATTTTACCCTGTGACTTGTATTACATTTTATACCACTTGTGGATTTTATATTCATATTACAACGTACGTATGGAATTGGTTTCCATATATTGGAGTTGCCATATCCATGCGGCTGGCATGCTTACGTGTCCTAGTCCTACGTATTTTTGGGACTGGGGCATGACAAATACACACCAAAGTGCACAAACTGAGTTTTTCTCTCGAAAGTGTACCACTGACTCAAGGAGTGTGACTGGCGGACTTTTGCTAGGAGATTGAGTATAGTATGATTAGTACGTACGAAAAATTTGGGACAACACACAATTGCGCCCAAAGTAAAACATGCGTATTTCTATGCCAAATGGGTCATCTTGTATAATCTTCACAGAGAACTATTCATCTTCTTCATTCAGCCATTTTGGTATACATTGTGTACCAAGTTTCAGCACTGAACTTAGTTGGACTCGAAAACAAGCACGGCCAAAAGCATAGTTACATAAAATATGGTGCTCTATATTATGATCTAATTAGTTTTATGAAACATGAAGTTTTTGGAAAATCAAACCCCAGAAAAGAAAAGTGAACCCATAGACCCAAACTCAAATCCATGCAATTCTAACCAAGAAATCAAGAACAACAAATAATAAAGATGAAGGGGTACTCGATCCCAACAATATGAGCTAGAAATAAACAAGAATTATTAAGAATCAAAAGCATAGATAAATTAATGATTCTTCTTCTTGTGCAAGATTTACTTGCCTACGGAGGGAGAGAGGAAACCTAAGGGAGAGAAATAGAAAGAAAAGATAATGAGAAGAGAGAAGAGAGAGAGAGAGAGAAAGAGAGAGAAATATGAATATATAAGTTTAAGATTATGATGTGGACCGTTGGATCACTCAAACTCATCTAAGCCACACATTCCACCAAACCAACCAAACCCACTCTTTCCACAACTCTCGGGTCCGGTCTAAACATTGGCCGGGATAGCAACCATCGTAGCAAAAGTGTGCCAAGGTGAATATGCGCTAAATTATGCCGGGAAAGGGAGCTGACAATACCTTATGGAATGGGAGGATTTTTGATCTACATCGATGAATCCGGAAAGGGATTACGATATTTCTTGATGCAGCATGGGATGGTTGTGGCCTATGCCTCTAGGCAGTTGAGGACCCACGAGAAGAATTACCCCACTAATGACTTGGAGATTACCGTAATAATTTTTGCCCTGAAGCTTTGGAGGTACTACCTATACGGAGAGAGGGTGGAGATATACACAAATCATAAGAGCCTGAAGTACTTCTATACTCAGAAGGGCCTGAACTTGAGGCAAGGACGTTGGCCAGAGGTGATGACATATTTTAAGATTGAGCTACAATACCACTCGGGGAAGGCCAACTTGGTAGATGACGCATTGAACAGGAGGTCCATGGCATTTCTATTGACTACATAGCAACACTATTAGAGGACATGAAGAAATTGAGAATAGTGATCATTATGCCAGGAGCAGATGGTCAGTTGACGAGTCTTCAAGTACAGTCGTCATTGGTTGAGAGGATCAAGGCTGCCTTGTCGACAAATGCCAGACTTCAGCGACTTCGACAGAGGACAGAGACCGGGATACAGACCGGATTGCACATACATGAGGACAGGACTTTGAGATTCGAACATCGTCTTTATATTCCGAAAGGAGAGATTCGTCCAGAGCTGATGACTGAGAAGCACAATTAAGCATACTCTATCCATCCACGTGGCACGAAGATATATATAAACTTATGGAAGTACTACTGGTGGCATGAAATAAAGTATAAAATAGCCCGCTTTGTAGCAAAGTGCCTAGTTTGTCAACAAGTCAAGGGTGAGCTTCAGAGGTCTGTAGTCTACTTCAGTCGCTCCCGATACCTGAGTGAAAATAGGAGCACATCATTAAGGTCTTTGTTACCGGCTTTCCGAGGAGTCCTAGTGGTTGCAATGCTATGTGGGTGATCGTAGACCGAATCATCAAGTGTCATGACCCGCACCCAGAATAAGGGCACGAGCAATGAGCAACGCCCAGCCTACGTCATAGCACCAATGGTAGAACGATGTATGGGTCAAACATACAATATAACATCTCACACATTATGTATACGGTACCTGTCAATGTCGTCTCAACTTCAAACGGGGGAACAATATGGTATATGATAATGGTAAACAATACTCAATCATATAGCAAACTAAGGAAGATAAAGCACGAGATGTAATAGGAAGAAAAAGAGTCATAATACATCCATAAGTCTGAAATAATATATATACATGCCAATAACCTCAATAAAGTCTAATATAAGTCTAAATAATAAGTCTAAGCCTCCTCAGCCTCTGGTACTAGGTCCTTTTGCTCTAAAAGAGTATCCTCTAATGGTATGCCGTCATGTGGCATTTAGTAGGTGGGATACTGGTCCACAAGCCAATCATCTAAAAATATATCTAGTCAGGATTGAAGAGAAGTACATACCTCTCAAAGCAGTTCTAAATACATAATCTAGCATATATAATAGATAATAAAAAAGAATACAAGATAACTAACCATCAGAAAGTAATGAGCTAGAGTGAACATGTAATATACAGGAATGAAGAACAGGCAATATTAATAACTGCAATTTAAATAAAAATAGATAAACTAACTACTGTGCCATAGAGTACAAGTTCATTATGTGATTGGTTTGGGTTAAAAATGAATACAATAGGGTAACTCGATTACACGTGTGATATATAATCGACATGTACACGAATAAATTTGGCTTGATCACATAACCAACTCCTACTCTCCCATCCCCAACCAATACCAATAGATCCAGTCATGACACATTTCTAACACGAATATGGGCACACTGAATACGAGAAGTGTGTGAACACAAAGTACACGATAATCAATACCTGATACACACGATAAAAGACATGTGAAGGAGTACCCACTGAACACGGTAAGGGATAACATCCCATGATAGGATCTATATAGTACTAGTCCGTGTAGCCACTGTGTCAAAATCAGTATACAATTCTAGAACATACAATATATACACTATTATGAAATAGAAACTAATAGAGAGATTTACTCGCCTGTGGTCCTGAGAAAATATTACGTCTCGGTGTCTGAACTGGTGTCACACAAACTTATATATGAAATTGCATGTAATTTGGTGTATTTGAATGATAAACAAACTTAATTAAGTAAAAATGAGATTTTTAGGTTAAATCTATGATGTACTAGTTAAACTAGGCCAAACTAGGTAAACATCTTAATTTTAGGTTCATACCTAGCTTCTAGGTCCATTGTAAGGTTATACTAGTTAATACTTGGCTATACCTAGGTTTCTAGGTCTATACTAGCTAATATAAAGATACTAGGTATCATATATAGTCATATATATCAATACCTTATATATCTAACTATTACCTTATCCTCATAACCTATTACCTAACATTCTTAGACTAACACTAAATTCTTAGACAATATCTCAAAACTTAGTGTTAGCTCATCCTCCGAATAACTTACCTTGGTACTTATACCTTGCCTCATGGTATTATGAGATACCCAAAGTCCTAGTCCCATAACTAATACCCATGCCGCAATTTACCTTGTCAATTAGTATATTAAAATCAATATATCACTACTTGGTATCAAGATACCTAAAACACTCACTCTAATACTTGATACTAGATAGAACACTAGGTATTCCCAATACCTCATCTATTCCTAATTGATACCTATTGACACATTCTAATACACACACTGGAAACTATATACACCTACTAACAACTGATACACACACTAACTTGCTACTGCTCTTATGGTATGTACAGACCATCATTCGTACACACACTGAGTACCACATCACTTCTTGCTAATGCTGATGTTTCTCCTAATATTGTTGCATCAACTGTTAGTAGTCCAACAATAACCCCCTTGAATTTGTCTAATGCCAAACACCATCAGCAGCAATTAGTTGCTGCTGCTGCTACTGATCTGTGGCAACATCTCAGACCTGAGCCTTACACATACACCTGCATCTCTACCAAAATCTAACTATACATCCCAACTCCACCTTCCTCACTGCCAATGCACTGCTCGAGCACAACTTCCCTTCCACTTCTCACTACTGTAATGGACCCAACATCTCCCCACTGTCCTGGACTTGCTGCTACCACAAATTTATTTTTGCACACCAACATCTGTAGAAATAAATTGCTCCCAAGTAGTATCTTGGACTGCAGTGAAGACCCCTCATATCAGCTCCACCCTACTGATATTATTATTGTGCTACTATTTTGTTCCCGAACTACATCCGTCCACCAATTAAAGAAACTCGACATCCACTCGATTCCCTCACAGCAATGCACGAACACAACACATATGCCTATCAATAACAATATATATATATATATATATATATATATATATACACACACTCATATACCTTTTCATATATTTATACAAAATAAACATATAAATATATAAAATACACCCACTTTAAGTGCATGAAACCAAACGCTTAATGGGAAAAGAGATAATACCCTATGATACTTACCAAATTGAAATGCCAAAACTCATAATTTACCATATTAATCATACACACATATTAATTATACAATAATATAGCTAATATAATTTGTTACAAAGAGAATTAAATAAATGTACAAAATTTCCAAAATTGGGCCCCGTGTTGTACCGTATCACAAAATACCATAATACGACCTATACGTATCCATTTATGAACACATACCTAGTCCCACAACCCCGATCTACGTCCAATTAGATCTAATTGCTCTTATGACACACAATTGATGTGTCAAACTCGTAATTCTCCCAACATGCACACAATTTACCATATAAAACTCATAATACATAACCAATTAGCCTAGAACTTGTTCCTATAGGTATCCCTATGCCATGGGGTCATTCCTAATGGTTAAATGCATGGTTAAGAAGCTATAATGAAAGATAAATTTAGTATTTATCAATTGGGTGATGGATTCCCAATAAAAATATAATTAGACACTTTTCAGACATGATCTTTAGCTCCAAAGCTCCTCCTCCTTGTGCTCCTTGCTTCTCTAAGCTCCAAAGCTCCAAGAGTGATGAATTTGAGAAAGAAATAGAGGTGAAATGAGTAGAAATTCAATAAAAAGAATAATAAAAATTAGGGATCTTATTCTAAATCTAAAATTAATGCAAATGAGAGGAGAGAGAGACGAGAGCACCCTCTAATAGTGGTCGGTCCCCTTCCCCCTTCCCCAAGTCACTTGCAAAGGTCCAAGTTATCCTCTTGAAATCTATGATAGTACCCGGTCTTGGCTGTTGCAGGGTGAACTGAGGTGGTATCGTCTGTGGCTGGGCTAAAGCGACTCTCTCGACTGCGGTGAGCGCAATCTGGTGGATATTCTCAGTACCCTGCCTCATAATCTCTAAATGGTGTTGCTGTGCCTCTATCATCTGCTGAAAAAGTGCAAACATCTGTGTTTGCTCGACTGCGGGTGGTGGAGGTGGAAGATCCCCTGAAACTTTTTATGCTGTCCTCTCTACCGGAGGTAGAACACCCTTGAAAGTTGTTGCAGAAATGCCCACCTGGATCGGTGAAGCAGACCTCTGGAATGTAGCTGCTAGAACAACGTCTGATGGTGTTGCCCTCATATGCGACGAAGTGACCGACCTCGCTGTCATTGCACCTGAGCGCTGTTAACGCGTCTTCGGTGGCATCCTGAAGATAGATTGAACCAAAGAAATCAATATCAAGTAAGATACGATATCATCAAAGATGAAAATGATTATTCAACGTAAAGTAATCATTCACTAGATAAGGATAGCAAAACAGATATTTGAAAATATTTCTTAGTTGTGACTGAGTATACTCTCAGCCTATATCCTATATCCTAAAGCAGGCTCGTAATAGTACTCTAGATGAGCACAACTACGATATTGATCAAATTGTGACTCTAGACCTGTATGGGCCACTACTAAAAATGTGTCACAACCTGTACACGGAATAAGGGTACGATCAGTGAGCAACGCCCAACCAACGCCGCATCACGAGCGATAGAATATTGTCTGGGTCAAACATACAATCTAACATGTCACACAATATATATAAGGTACATGTCAATGTTATCTCAACTCCAAACAAAGTAACAATATAGTATATGATAATGGTAAACAATACTCAATCGCATAGCAAACTAAGAAAGATAAAGCACGAGATGGAATACGAAGAAAAAGATTCATAATACATCCATAAATCCAAAATAATATATATACATGCCAATAACCTCAATAAAGTCTAATACAAGTCTAAATAATAAATCTAAGCCTTATTAGCCTCTGGTACTAGGTCCTCCTACTCTAAAGGAGTATCCACTAATGGTACACCATCCTGCGACTCGTAGTAGGTGGGACACTGGTCCACAAGCCAATTATCTGAAAAATATATCCAGTTAGGATTGGAGTGAAATACATACCTCTGAAAGCAGTTCCAAATACATAATCGAGCATATATAACATATAATAGAAAAGAATATAAGATAACTAACCATATAAAGCAATAAGCTAGAGTGAACAGGTAATGTACTAGAATAAAGAACATGTAATATGAATAACTATAATTTAAATAGAAATAGATAAACTAACTACTGTTCCATAGAGTACAAGTTCTTTATGTGATCGATTTGGGTTGAACACGAATACAATAGGGTAACTCGATTTCACGTGTGTCACGCCCCAGTCCCAAAATACGTAAGACCATGAATACGCGACATGCCAGCTACGCATCCGACCAGACTCTGGTCCGACTCGAATACGTATAAGCTGTAATAAAAATGGTCACTATCTAAATATCCAGTAAATATAAACATCTATGTCTCAATCCATAATGTACAGAAATATACAAGAAAGAGCTACATGTGCTAAAGTCGGCCGCCCAATAACACACAAACTCGAATAGACTTGAGAAAAAATATGAGTCTATAAAAACTAGGCTACAATAGCAGATGAAAAACAATATGAATAAAATAACCATAATGCCAGAAGAAATGATATGAGTACCTGGTACAAATGCCCGCAAGACAAGAAACTCCATCAGCAACTCCAAATGCTCCGTAATCATCTATGCTGCAAAACTGGTAGGGGACCAAGTCCTCAGAGGGATGTAACAAGGTACAAAAATACAGCATGCCAAAGTACAACAGAAAGTACAAGTGCAACGACGGCGTAATCTAGAATAACCACCTAAGTGAGACATAGTTTGAAGACAATGTTCGACGCGTGGGCTGTCCAAAATAAAACTGTAGCTCCGAACACAAAGACACATGGGACGTACCGTAGCTCCAAGCACAGAGTCACATGGGTGATACTACTACTCTAGATACAGGAACACTACATAATTTGGACACATACGTATATAAGCGCGTGCAGAGGAGCCCAAACTGTCATGCCCCGATTTTGTCGAATCGTAGGGGCTTCCCCCGGCGTGACCGCCGTACGGGCCTGGGATTGCGCCTGCACAAGGTTAAAGTATTTTGCATAACGAGCACATATTCAGAGTACGCAGATAAATTGAAACACAGATTTGAAAGATGGAAAAGTTTTCTTTATTGATATATGAACATCTATTACAAACTCTTGAACGAGTCAGCTAATTTGTTGCACAGGCTTACAAAAGTGTTGACTCAAAATGAGATAGCAGTCCTGTATATTACATCCCTTTACTAAACTTCAAAATGATAAGGACCTACGGGCTAGAGGACGGCTTTGCCACGGAGCTGTATTCTTGCTTAGGTTCTAGCTCCTTTCTTTGAGTACTTCAAAAATATGGCGCGATCAGGATGCGCCTACAGCTGGACTGGATCGAGAAAGACGACTTCGGCTCCTCGTGGGTTCTCTTTAGTACGGAGAACCTATTTCAACGAGGGTCAGTATGTCAAAACATACTGGTAAAGGCGAGCTAAACCCAACTATACCAATCAACACATTGTTTTAATAAAGCATGCATATTATTTATTGTCTTTCTATCTTGCCTTAGTTCATTTACAAGCAACAGTATATATGTATAATACTGAAATAAACTTGCCACCGTTCGGTAGCTTTTACCTGTCCGTCTGAACCACCTGCAAAATACTTACCATGCCTTCCCTGCCACAAAGACACAAGTTAGTTTGCAACAGGTTTAAATATACAAGATGATCAATGGCATATGCCATAATGGACGATAGTCTTTGACGAGAATGGTATGCAACAAAAGTACAAGGGGCATTGCAAGCCAATCCGCCAAGAACAAGAGACTAAACAATAGGCCTCGCCCGGACCGGATCGATGCCAGTGCCCCAGCATCATCCGCGAGACAGTGACCATGTGCACAAGTTGTCCATGATCGAACAATATGTTTAAAAATTAATATTTTATGTACTTGAGGCAACAAGAGTACAAGACAAGCAACAATTCATGATTCGTATCAAGAGTACAAGACAAGCAACAATTCATGATTTATTCCCAAACGAACAAGCATGCAATATAAGTAATCGTTCCCAAGTTGAATGACAAGCAATGTAATCCAAATATATTCCCTTTTTATCTTAACATCTTTTAGTTATTACTTGGTATCGTCTGATCGGGGCAAAGGAGAATACAAGATTTATTAGGTATACAAACTTGGAAGCATGGCTAGCTAATTGGGATGGTAGCCACTGACTTAGTTGGTTGGAAGGGAGAAGAAAAGAGGCGCTTCAAGACTCCGCTTGTAAGTCACCTACTGCTCGTTCACCTGCATCACGAACAGCTCGATCAATACCTCTTTCTCTCTTTCCAAACTCGGAATTGACATGCAGTGCAATAAACAAAAATAATAAAATTCATCGAAACCGTTCAAGAAAAATAAGCAAATCCAAAAACCAAATCAAAGCACGAAAGCAACAAGACACATCAAAATCTGAGGCAACAAATATAATAGCGGAGAGGTCCCTCCTGACTCTGCCGCTAAGTCGATCCGGGGGGCATAGTCCACTGAATATGGGAATCAATTCCGAAGAAGCAAATCCATAACGAGGACGAGTTCTTGTTTCAATCAATCCCGATCGAACGTTACCGTCTTGTATTTCTTAGTCGTGCTTCTCGAATAGGGAAAACGGGGCGCCACATCCTACCCAACTAGTTGAAAGTTTTGTCCTCAAAACTTAGAAATAGAACCTACAGTTAGGGAACATTATGTTGAGGACGGCGATCATGACTCAAGGAACAATCACGAACTGAATGGTTTGATTCGCCACAGGCTAGGCATAACCCAAGTTTCAGACGATATTTGTCGATTGTGTGCCCCGTCTTTTTGCAGAATTTACAAGGATGGTTTGAATTTGCTTTCTGCTTCCTGCCGTCATTGTGACGCTTTACAGCGTTGTTTCCTCTCTCGTTGCTTTGGCGTTTGTGATTGTAGGTATGCACAGCGGCGGTAGGAACATGAGGATACTGCGGTTCAAGAGATAGTACATGATTCATGACTTCCCGCATTGTCCGATACTGATAAACGACTACGTGTACATGGATGGCAGGACGTAGACCGTCTTTAAACCTTCTGGCTTGACTAGCTACATCAGGTAAATAGGCGCTAGCAAATTTGGAGAGTCGATTGAATTCGGCGGAGTACTGTTTGACTGTCATGCTGCCTTGTCTCAGTTGCATGAACTCGTTCTTCATCTGACGTTGTACTGGAGGGGGTATAAACTCCTCTTCAAACGTGGCACAAAAATTTGTCCACGAGATTGCCTCCTCTCCATGGTCAAATTGAAGAGATCGTCGATGCACGTCCCACCAATCGTGCCCGTTGAGGCGGAGCTACAGTTGCGCACATACGACGCGCTTCTCTTCGGGGACCTCTAGCTGAGCGAAGTGGTATTCAAGTTCGGCCAACCAATCTAGAGCCACGATTGGGTCCTCAGTCCCGTTGAATGGAGTGTTGCAGACTTTCTTGAAGTGGCCAAAGTCGAAGGTAGTCACTTCCCTCGTCCTTGGAATTTGCAGCATCTCAACTTCAAGCACGGGTTATTCTACCGGAGTCGTTGATGTTGTCGCGGAATGGTTGGAAGCCAAAGTCTGAATGATCTGTTGTAGGGTATCTACCTGCTTCTATTGGACTGAGAATAGAGCTTCTATATTGTCTTGAAACTTGAGCTGACTCTCCTCCGCCCGCTTCTCGGCCCGTTCGTAGCAAGCCTCGTCCCTTTGTTGGTTTGCCTCCAACATCCGCATCAGTTGCTGGATGGGATCGATGCTTGGCACGGCTCACTGGCTCCTTAAACTTCCCGAATTGCCCGAACTACTTTCTTGGCCTTGTGTTTTGTCCGGTACTAGCGCTGAGGATTGCGCTGGTGCCATTCTTTCAAAAGAAGGTAAATTATATTAGGATCATAATATATTATGGAATTATTGCATGAACGTATCTCATTTTGGCCTAACGAGTTCAAGAGTTCGCACAGGGATTGATTGTTAAAGGAACTTTTCTAGTGCGAGGGTTAAGAAACTTGAATCTATGCTCTGATACCACTATGTCACACCCTGATTTTGCCGAATCGTAGGGGCGTCCCCCAGCGTGACCGCTATACGGGCCTGGAGTTGCGCCCGCACAAGGCTAAAGTATTTTTCATAATGAGCACATATTCAGAGTACGCAGATAAATTGAAACACAGATTTGAAACTTGGAAAAGTTTTCTTTATTGATTGAACGAGTCAGCTAATTTGCCGCACGGGCTTACAAAAGTGTTGACTCAAAATGAGATAGCAGTCCAGTACATTACATCCCTTTACTAAACTTCAAAATGATAAGGACCTCCGGGCTGGAGGACGGCTTTGCCACAGAGCTGCATTCTTGCTTGGGTTCTAGCTTCTTTCTTCGAGTACTTCAAAATACGGCAAGATCAGGATGCGCCTACAGCTGGACTAGATCGGGAAAGACGACTTCGGCTCCTCGCTCGGTTCTCCTTAGTATGGGGAACCTGTTTTAACGAGGGTCAGTATGTCGAAACATACTAGTGAAGGTGAGCTAAACCCAACTATACCAATCAACACGTTGTTTTAATGAAGCATGCATATTATTTGTTGTCTTTCTATCTTGCCTTAGTTCATTTACAAGCAACAGTATATATATATAATACTGAAATAAACTTGCCACCGTTTGGTGGCTTTTACCTGTCCGTCTGAACCACCTACACAATACTTACCATGCCTTCCTGGCCACAAAGACACAAGTTAGTTTGCAACAGGTTTAAATATACAAGATGATCACTGGCGTATGCCATAATGGACGATAGTCTTTGACAAGAATGGTATGCAACGAAAGTACAAGGGGCATTGTAAGCCATTTCGCCAAGAACAAGAGACTAAATAATAGGCCTCGCCCAGACCGGATCGATGCCAGTGCCCCAGCATCGTCCGCGAGACCGTGACCCTGTGCACAAGTTGTCCATGATCGAACAATATATTTACAAGTTAACAATTTATGCAGTTGAGGCAACAAGAGTACAAGACAAGCAACAATTCATGATTCATAACAAGAGTACAAGACAAGCAACAATTTATGATTTATTCCCAAACAAACAATCATGCAATATAAGTAATCGTTCCCAAGTTGAATGACAAGCAATGTAAATCTATTCCCTTTTTATCTTGACATCTTTTAGTTATTACTTAGTATCGTCTGATCGGGGCAAAGGAGAATGCAAGATTTATTAGGTGTGTGGACTTGGAAGTGGGGCTAGCTAATCGGGATGGTAGCCACTCAATTAGTTGGTTGGAAAGGAGAAGGAAAGAGGCACTTCAAGACTCCGCTCATAAGCCGCCTACTGCTCGTTCACCTGCATCACGAACAGATCGATCAATACTTCTTCCTCTGTTTCCATAATCGGAATTGAAATAAAGTGCAATGAACGAAAATAATGAAATCCATCAAAACTGTTCAAGAAAAACAAGCAAATCCGAAAACCAACTCAAAGTACGAAAGCAGCAAGCGACATCAAAATCTGAGGCAACAAAGATAACAGCGGAGAGGTCCCTCCTGACTCTGCCACTAAGTCGATCTCGGGGGCACGGTCCACTGAATATAGGAATCGATTTCAAAGAAGCAAATCCATAACCAGGACGAGTTCTTGTTTCAATCTATCCAGATCGAACGATACCGTCTTGTATTTCTTAGTCGTGCTTCCCAAATAGGGGAAACGGGGTGCCACACAAACGTCTAGTAACTGTCTTCCCCATCCCAAGTGGTCAACGATGGTGCGCTGAACCTGAACCTCTATCTAGCAGTCTCGTAATAATAGAGTAAATATCAATCAATGTGACCCTTAGGTCATCCCAGGTTCCGGTCATGATGTCAGTATCAGGATATAGGAAATCTGGCACGATGTCAGTGTCTGAATGTGTCCTAGGCTTATGATATAAACAGGTACGTACATCAAGGTATTGTTAACCTCTATCACTCGTTACCAGACGTTACCGACGAACATCTGCACCCGGTTGTGACCCGGACGCAAAATAACGATCCTAGTCAAAAATGCGCACAATGCATATACTAAAACAATAAATATCTGGTAACTGAAATACAGGATGGCAAGGTACACTTGCCTGGAAGCCAGACAAAAACTTGAATCTGAACTCGCCAAGGAAGTAGCAGCTCAAGATAAAAACTGGAGCAGATGTCTTCGGGTGCTATCATAAATATCACCAACAGTTTCAAGATGAGTAAAATACTTAGAAAAGCCTGTACATACGTCCAATTTGGACACAGTGGCAAAAATGCAGTTTTTGGTCAACACGGGATCCCCAAGTGGGCCCATCTTGCACCAAAAAATATGCCAGAGACTAAGTTCTACAAATTCGTCAAATTTAGTGTCTACAAGTCCAGAACGATGATACGAACCCAAAGGAACGTTCAGAACTAGATTTTGATGAGCCGATCATGAAAATGCCTGTCATGTGGAACTGTGAGCCCACGAAACAATGCTTCGTCAACGTTCTCAGATGTCATGACCCGCACCCGGTTTAGGGGCACGAGTGCGTGGGTACGTCTAGCCTACGCCGCAGCATCGGCGGTAGAACGCTGTCTAGGTCCTGTAACTAACTAATCAAACTCACGTGACTACCCAACTCCATAAGGAGACGTGGATATCATAAAATAATGCTAGAAATACTCAATCACATAAACTAAAGCACGATGAGATATCAAGGCAAGCAAGAAATACAAGACAAGTCTAACGACAAAATAATCATACCTGCAATCATTAACTTCCAATCCCCAAGTGTGTCAGAAACCAGTCTACTAAGGTCACAGTCTGGAAAAATATTTTCCAGTCAGGAAGGAGCAAAGTACATCTCTAAATAGCAGTTCTATATTAATGATATAAACTATGTAGCAGTTCTAGATGGAAATATACGAGAAGCATGTATAGGTACGAGAAATAAAAGAATTACTGGAAATACTGTAAGTAAATGTAGGAAAAGAAATAATATGTCAATGAGCAAGAACCTATGACTAAGTGTGTGAGTACTAGCTTTAAAATGTGATCGGCTTGGGAAACTTGATCAGGCTGGTTACATGTGATTAGCTATAATTCATGTAAGGTCAGGCTAACCGTTGGTTAGCTATGATGCATGTAGAGGTCAGGCTAATCACACGTAACAGCTATGAAGCATGTAAATGGTCAGGCCGCACCCGACGTGAGATGTGGGGTGAGCTATGATGCATGTAAGGTTGGGTATGATCACATATCTACACTAAAATACTCCCCAACCCCCGACTGGTATAGTTGATCCAATCATGGTACGCTATGGCACGGGATTCCCTAGGAAGGTAGCAAATCTCTCCGGGTCTCAGTGTCTGTACATGCACAAGATAACAAGGAAACTAGTCTTGTACAAGCTACACCATGGATAAGGAATAGCATATCATGACGAGATCCGTGTATACCAATCCGTGTAACCAACGTGTCAAGAGCATGGATATCTATACTAGATACAGTGAACATAGGAGATATCATAAATTAGAAACTAATCAGAGAATGTACTCGCCTTGGGTCCTTAGCTGTCAATACCAATGTCCTGTCCCAGAGTATCGTCTGGAGAATCCGACAGTCCTATAAACATATAATAATATTACTTGTATCAGATGCTACACTAACACACAATAGAAATACACTGGCCTCAGGGCTATGCCAGGCATGGCTCTAGTCAACTAGGGTCATCTAGTAGGGATACGTATATAATACACATTTACACTCAGAGTATATACCAATAAAAACGTATATAATATATATAAGTGTCTCTTAGTAATTGTACAAATACGTATTTGTGTATATACACTAATAGATGTATATAAATATATATTTTTATACCAAAATACATATTTGTATATATATCAATCAAATGTTTTTATATATGTATATTAACAATCAAAGAATGTACATAATACCACACATCTCAAGGTGATCCTAAATGAAGTAGCAGTTAGTTCCAATGAGTCCGGAGCAGTCCAAATAGCTAGAAACTATATAAAGAAGTCTACGATCGGAGTTCGGCACAAAAATCGAGATAAGGATACCGAGTCCTCAATACATAGAGAAAACACACGGGGGTTAACAAGTTAGCTAAAAGAGAAAGGGTCGTTTGTTCGTAATCAAGGTAACACCTTAATTTAATGAAAATCATTTCGAAATTATTTGAACAATAATTGTTAAAACTTTCCTTTCGAACATAAATTACAATTTAAAAGTTTATTTATACAAATTTAGAATTTACGCAAAAGCCAATATTTTTTTTTATATCTACGATAAAAATCGGTCACCCGTCCAAACAAACAATTTTGAACTAATTTTTATTATTTAAACTATACTTCTTAAATAATAATATAACCTAAAAATTATTATAGTTTTTCACATAATCAGAATCCTTATATTTATTACTAAACTAAATAAAACTAAACTAATTGATTAATAATTAACTACTGATTAATAATTAACTACTGATTATATAATTAACTACTGATTATAATTTAATTAACTAACTAATCTAATATATAACTAACTAATTAAATTATCACTACAGCCTCTGAATCGAAGAAAGGGAAGAGGGACTCACGTCGGGGAGGGGTTTTTCCGGCGTCGGCGCGGGGAAGTCCGCCGGGGTCGGACCGGCAAGGCGTCGGCGGATCTGTTCGTCTCGAGGAGGCGGTCGACGTTCTGCTGTGGCGGCGGCGGTCGACGACTTAGAGGCGGGATCTGGGAGCTCAGGGCGGCAGCGAAGCTCGGCGGTGGTCGACGTTCGTCTCGGGCGGCGGCGGTGGAAACTCGAGAGCGGCAGCGGAGCTCGACGATGTGGAGGGGAGCCGCGGCCACCGGCTCGACGACGATGAGGGGATCCGCGGCGGTCACCGGCGGTAGGTTAGGTTTAACATAGGGTTAGGGTTTTGCTTTGTATGAGTCGGGTGGATCGTGTCCGAGGCTGGACACGGAGATGATGCACGGTGGTGGATGTGTCCGAGGCTGGACACGGGGATTGGGTGTACTGTGGACGTGTCCGGGTGTTGGACACAGGGGTTTGAATGTACAGTACAGTGGTGGGTGTGTCCAGATGGTGTCGGACACAATCTCATGTAATATTGTAATAACTGGACACAGAAAAAATGAATTGATACGATAGGACACCCGGGGTCGGACCCGAGGCCACACGGCTGACACGGTAATGCTGGACACACGGACACGAGCACACAAATCAATGGTGATGGCTTGTTGGCTTGTGGAAATTTATGAGGGCTAGCTAGGGTTTCTTGGGAATGGTGTGGGTAAGAGACTTTAAATAGGGAAAGAGGGTGTGGGATAAAGGGTGAGGATTGGCCCAATTAATGAATGGCCCAGATTATATATAAATGAGTTTTTCATGTGGGAAAAATGAGGGTGTGAATGGGAGACGGTAGGCTTGTAAAATTTAATAGAGAAAAATATTATAATTTAAGAAAATATTTTAAGAGGCTTCCAAGGCTAACTGATTTCAAATTAGCTACTAATTAAACCCATATTTCAAAACCATAGAAAATATGTAATTTATTTATTTACTAATCCAAATGGATATGAAAATTTATTATAAAAACAATTAGTCCTTCAATAATTTTATTAAACAAATAATTTTATGATTTCAAGCCAATAATATTCGAAGCTAGAGTATTATATATATATCATTATTTATCTATTTAATTTATAAGAAATCGATATTTAGGAAAAATGATTTTTTTATAAAAGATTTTAAATTACCTTCTAAAATCAAACATTGTTCAAAATCTAATAAAAATTTCAAGGAGAAAATATTTTATAAACTTGATATTTAAAATAAATTAAAAATCTAATTATTTCGAAAATTTGGAAATCGGAAGTTACAAGTCTACCCACCTTAGAAAAATTTCGTCCTCGAAATTTAAGGTTCTCAATAATTGCCTTTACTCATCATATTATTTCTATCAAATTTAAATTTCAAACCAAATAATCATGAAGTAATTCCATATTGTTATTTCACAACCTTTCAAAATTCTATAACATCATATTCCTGAAAATCTTCAAGTAAAAAAAAATCAAATCCCCTTTTTGTCATAATCTCCTCCAAAATTTTAAGTTCGTATCTAAATACTCCAGGATTTTAATATCCAATCCTCCAATTAAAATCCAATCAATGCATATTTATAAAAATCGTATCCCAAAAATTTAAGTTTTAACCACTAATCCATCAATCATCTTACTCCTCTAACTCAAATTCAATTGATGCTTATTCAAATCTAAATTCTCCTCCCGAGAATTGAATTCGACACCATTCCATTAACGATTTTATTTCCCGATTTTCTTTTTCCTCAAATACTCAACGATGCGATACTTTCAGAATCTTCAATGCAACATTCATAATATAAAATTTCAAATTTCTATCTTGCAATCAAATAGATAAAATGAAAATTTTCCCAAATTTTCTCAAATTTTAACAATCAATCATATCAAGACCTTCCTAAAATTAATAAATCCTCAATTTTGCCCAGTGAATTTCTTAACTCTCTATTTAAGTTAATGTTTATCCTCGAATTTCAATTATACCTCGATTTTTGCAAAATCAATGATCCATCAACTCTGTTATAACAACCCCTAAATTCTTTATTTAAATTAATGCTCATCCATAATTTTAATCCTCTTGTCTCTTTTGTCGGTCATAACCTTGTCATAGATCTTTGCTATGGTCAAAATCCTAATGATCATGGTTTAAGAAAATTCTACCTGCAGCCATGCAATCTAAGAAAATATATAGGTCATGTATCTTTTGTCATGGTATTTCAGTCTCTGTTAGGGTGTACTACTAGTTATATCCTAACAAAAAAATCATGAATACGAACTACAGTATTAGGAAATTCAATCAATCGAAAGATGGAAGAAGGAATCATTATGAGGGAAAGAAAGAACCTGCTAACATATTACTACTATCTCTAACAAACACTTAACTCTAGCAATTCACTAACTAATTCCTATTCATGTACACTGGTACCCATATCAACTAATCATTAATCCACAAGATCCATGAATATATCCGTATTGCACACACCTGTCTATTAATACCAAAATCTGATTCCAAGAACCTCTAACACGATTATAGGTCAATTGGTGCATGTAAAGTTTGATACCTCTATCTCTTTAGGTACCCCTGCTCTACTTTAGTACACCCACTGCTAGTTCTCGTTCCTACTACAATTGTCCATACTATTTGTTCTTATCACTCAAATACGTCAAGTGCAACACCATACTAAATACTGTTATTTCCAATACAATTTTAGATGGACACCCAAGTCAGTCTGCGGTGCCATCTCAATCATGCTCAAGTCACCAGATTCTTACACGTGTATATCATCTACTCATATATTAATATTCGTATTTCTCATCTACCATAAATTTAATCCTCAAAAATAATCATCAAGGTTTAACTTCTCGATCAACTTAAAATAAATGTATATACTTCCTCAAAATCAGATACTCAATATCGAAATAAAATTTAATCACTTCTAAAATCTTTGTAGCCTTAACCATGTTTATTGAATTCATATTTGAAATCCTCAAAAAAAAAATTTAATGACATAATCTCAACTCCTCAATTATTCCTAAAATAAAATTTTATTTCCACTTTTTAATTTATAAATCTACAAATGTACATATCAGTGCTCACGGTCTCTGATACTCAAGGTGCACTCAATGCATCTAGTGTCTATAACTGTGTACTAAAATTGTACTGCCTTAATCACTTGCACCATTATCTCCAATGATCAAAGTTATCATCACCTGTAATTTCTTTTATGATTTTCAATTTATATCAACTGGTATATCATCTAATTATCATCATACAGGGTGCTTACTGTTATTAATGTCATTCTTGACAAATCCTTGGTATAGAATCATTAGCACTCTTGGTATTATATCACTAGCTTCATTAATGGATCATTCATCAAGCCCATTATAACTCATGATTACATGTATCTACTATAACACTCATGTTTCTTTACTCTCATGGGCATGTATATGGTTCTTCATCTCGATGGTTGTATAGATATTTCCCTTTAACCTTTCATAGCCTGTTACACTAATCTGTGATACGCTTCACCATCTTCATTACCAATTCTGATATTTCTCTACTCATGATACCTTATTATAACTCCTCATGCATATAAATTTCTTTACCTTTAACACGCCCGATATCAATCATCAGATTGAACGTTATGCTCCATTAATCCTTAACACAATTCCTTGATACCTAATTGTTTACATAGATCACTTAATTACATAGTCATGATTATCCAGGACGGGTAATTGGCTTTGATACTAACTCTGAGAACTATCACTGATACTCTATACTCTCCTTTACTCTCAGTCTCTAATGACACTTATCCTAGAACCATTGTTACAAGGTACTACGCTATGGGTTACTTCTAGATTAAGGCCTACTGCTCACATGTCCAACTAGGAAACACTTACAACTCACTAGCTTCACTCGGTCAATACTAACACTCAAGACACAGCCATAATTACAAGTCACTAATTATCATACTTAATAAGGAATCCTCAAAGAATAGGAGCTCAAAAAGTCTGGATTGAGGACTGAAGGTGTTTCTACTGCTAGCAACCAAAGAAACGATGGAATAAAGTCTTGTATAACAGTAATAGATAAGTGTTGAGATGATACCTTAAGAACAAATTTTTAAGACTCAACCTGATAATCATACATGTCGGTCAGAAATCATGACGCTGAGGATCCTCGCCATGCCAGTAAGCATAGGTGCGATAAACGACAGGTTCCGTAACTAAAGTACGCAACCCTACAGTCATGTCATCTAGAATCTTCGCTAACCGGTACGGCTGCGATAACTCTAGGTTCCATAACCCAAGCAGACGTTTCACCTTTCTCACTGTTCTCATCCATATATGTCATCAGATGATATCGTAAAATTTAGTCCGTAAAATTCATCTCGATAAAATAAAAATCAAACTCAACAACGACACCAAGAGTTAAATTTAACAACTGGTCAACAAGAATCAAACTCAACAATGATACCAAGATTTTCATTTTAATAATTGATCAACAATAATCAAATTTAATATCAATGAGTGAGGACGGACGAAAACAAGGCGAAGGATTTAAAATTAGAAATTATAATAAGATTCTTAAGGGGTCGTCCCAGGAATCTCTCAAGAATTTGTGATTGAGTATCCTCTCTCGTCCTAGTATCCTATGTCCTATATTCTATAGCAGGTACGTAGTAGTACAACTATGACGTCGCACTACTATGACATCGCACAACTAGCAAAGTCTGACCTGCATGGGCCACCACTAAAAACGTGTCACGACCCGCACCCGGTTTAGGGGCACGAGTGCGTGGGTACGTCCAGCCTACGCCGCAGCATCGGCGGTAGAACGCTGTCTAGGTCCTGTAACTAACTAATCAAACTCACGTGAATACCCAACTCCATAAGGAGACGTGGATATCATAAAATAATGCTAAAAATACTCAATCACATAAACTAAAGCACGATGAGATATCAAGGCAAGCAAGAAATACAAGACAAGTCTAACGACAAAATAATCATACCTGCAATCATTAACTTCCAATCCCCAAGTGTGTCAAAAACCAGTCTACTAAGGTCACAGTCTGGAAAAATATTTTCCAGTCAGGAAGGAGCAAAGTACATCTCTAAATAGCAGTTCTATATTAATGATATAAACTATGTAGCAGTTCTAGATGGAAATTGTACAAATATGTATTTGTGAACATAGGAGATATCATAAATTAGAAACTAATCAGAGAATGTACTCGCCTTGGGTCCTTAGCTGTTAATACCAATGTCCTGTCCCAGAGTATCGTCTGGAGAATCCGACAGTCCTATAAACATATAATAATATTACTTGTATCAGATGCTACACTAACACACAATAGAAATACACTGGCCTCAGGGCTATGCCAGGCATGGCTCTAGTCAACTAGGGTCATCTAGTAGGGATACGTATATAATACACATTTACACTCAGAGTATATACCAATAAAAACGTATATAATATATATAAGTGTCTCTTAGTAATTGTACAAATATGTATTTGTGTATATACACTAATAGATGTATATAAATATATATTTTTATACCAAAATACATATTTGTATATATATCAATCAAATGTTTTTATATATGTATATTAACAATCAAAGAATGTACATAATGCCATACTTCTCAAGGTGATCCCAAATGAAGTAGCAGTTAGCTCCAATGAGTCTGGAGCAGTCCAAATAGCTAGAAACTATATAAAGAAGTCTACGATCGGAGTTCGGCACGAAAATCGAGATAAGGATACCGAGTCCTCAATACATAGAGAAAATACACGGGGGTTAACAAGTTAGCTAAAAGAGAAAGGGTCGTTTGTTCGTAATCAAGGTAACACCTTAATTTAATGAAAATCATTTCAAAATTATTTGAACAATAATTGTTAAAACTTTCCTTTCGAACATAAATTATAATTTAAAAGTTTATTTATACAAATTTAGAATTTACGTAAAAGCCAATATATATTTTTTTTATATCTACGGTAAAAATCGGTCACCCGTCCAAACAAACAATTTTGAACTAATTTTTATTATTGAAACTATATTTCTTAAATAATAATATAACCTAAAAATTATTATAGTTTTTCACATAATCAGAATCCTTATATTTATTACTAAACTAAATAAAACTAAACTAATTGATTAATAATTAACTACTGATTAATAATTAACTACTGATTATATAATTAACTACTGATTATAATTTAATTAACTAATTAATCTAATATATAACTAACTAATTAAACTATCACTACAGCCTCTGAATCGAAGAAAGGGAAGAGGGACTCACGTCGGGGAGGGGTTTTTCCGGCGTCGGCGCGGGGAAGTCCGCCGGGGTCGGACCGGCAAGGCGTCGGCGGATCTGTTCGTCTCGAGGAGGCGGTCGACGTTCTGCTGTGGCGGCGGCGATCGACGACTTAGAGGCGGGATCTGGGAGCTCAGGGCGGCAGTGAAGCTCGGCGGTGGTCGGCGTTCGTCTCGGGCGGCGGTGGTGGAAACTCGAGAGCGGCAGCGGAGCTCGACGAAGTGGAGGGGAGCCACGGCCACCGGCTCGACGACGATGAGGGGATCCGTAGCAGTCACCGACGGTAGGTTAGGTTTAACATAGGGTTAGGGTTTTGCTTTGTATGAGTCGGGTGGATCGTGTCCGAGGCTGGACATGGGGATGATGCACGGTGGTGGATGTGTCCGAGGCTGGACACGGGGATTGGGTATACTGTGGACGTGTCCGGGTGTTGGACACAGGGGTTTGAATGTACAGTACAGTGGTGGGTGTGTCCAGATGGTGTCGAACACAATCTCATGTAATATTGTAATAACTGGACACAGAAAAAATGAATGGATACGATAGGACACCCGGGGTCGGACCCGAGGCCAACACGGCTGACACGGTAATGCTGGACACACGGACACGAGCACACAAATCAATGGTGATGGCTTATTGGCTTGTAGAAATTTGTGAGGGCTAGCTAGGGTTTCTTGGGAATGGTGTGGGTGAGAGACTTTAAATAGGGAGAGAGGGTGTGGGATAAAGGGTGAGGATTGGCCCAATTAATGAATGGCCCAGATTATATATAAATGAGTTTTTCATGTGGGAAAAATGAGGGTGTGAATGGGAGACGGTAGGTGTAACACCCCGTTCCGCTCTAGCGGACTGCCGTCTCAATCGGCAAAAGTGCAACTGTCCCGACCCTCTTTGCCTCGATCAGAAGCAAAAGATATCCAGACTTGTCCCTACAGGAGTCCGGCTTGGACTTTCAGAGGCTCGCTCAGACGTATCGCTCTACCGAGGCGAACCATCGCTAAGGTGGGTGGCTACGGTGAACTTGTCATTGCTTAGCCAGCACACATAAAATCTGGAATATTTATGCTAGTCACTAGGTGATTCACCCCCTGTATGCTAATAAATCCAACGCACCTAGCTAAGGGAATAATCCCAACCTGTATCGCTATGCTAGAACATGAAAAAATGAAATACTGCTTATATATGTTCAGACCCTCGCATGCTAAGTCCCTTAACGGTTTTATCTCTCGGACTACCTTCGGTCCCGAGCAACGTGCCTGCTTATGTTCCTTAGAAACACATGCTTGTCTGCTTGATTGTTACCGTATTTTCATCCAAACCCCGGGAGACTACTACGTAGTCGTTCCGTGCCTGAACGAACCTGCAAGTATTCGGGACTGCTAGGTCACCAAGGCAATCTCCGCCCCAGGAGAATTGCATCAAGGCAAAGACAGTCATTGAACAACGAAACAGGTAATGCATCTTGTCTTGTACTATTGTTGCCTCAACAGCTTGCCTCTTGTCTTATACTCTTGTCTTGTACTCTTGTTGCCCCCTTGTTGCCCCAACCAAGGCCCCGTTCGATCATGGACAACCAGTGCACAGGGAAACGGTTTCGCGGGCGATGTTGGTGCACTGGCATCGACCCGGTCCGGGCGAGACCAATTGTTCTTAGTCTCTTGTTCGGCGGAATGGCTTGCAGCGCCTCTTGTACTTTGTTGCAAAGCATTCTCGTCTAGACTAAATAGTCTCTTGTTCATCGGAATGGCTTGCAGCGCCTCTTGTTCTTTGTTGCAAACCATCTCGTCTAGACTATACCGTCCATATGGCATACGCCAGTGATCGCCTTGTATTGAACTTGTTGCATGCTTGCTGGTAAAGAAATAAAAGATAACAAGTAATCCTCGCTTAGCGGCTATCCGTGTGCGAGGCACTGTATCGCATCAAGAGCAACTAAACACCTGAACGATCTTGAAATAAATACTCTTGTTTGTATATGCTATGCTTTCTGAATGTTTATATATGCCCCTGCTTAAATTAATAATGTTTGCCTTGGACAGGGAAGGAGATGGTAAGTTGGTAAGTCTCGCCGTGTTTCCTCTAACATCGCACGGCGCACTGCCCGACACGTTAGGCTATTCTATGCTTGCATAAAACTGATCCTAAGGCAACTAGAAAGATAACTTAATAGTTGTGCACGGAACCTGTATTACGTGTTTGGATTTGTCGAGCGGGCGAGTAGCTTCCCCATCAGTGCATTCAATGTACTGATAATCCACCAGTTTGTATGCAGGGTACGGGAGAACCTCGTTCGGTGCGGATGCCCCCAACGTGCGTGCTTAGGCGTGAAGATCACTCCGAAGCAACGGTGCGTCCGGGACTGAAGCACATATACAAGACATTAGTTGTGAACATCGCCTGACCATCGCCTATACAATCATCCCACAGTTGTAGCCACTTGGCATGCTTATACTGTTTCAGAGAGAGGCTTGAGCGACTTGTAATCTTGGCTATATGCCACCTGTAACACTTGTTCATATCAATAAAGAAATTACTTTACTTGTTTCAATGCTTCCGCTATATTGTCGACTCAGTGAACCTGTTACCGATCGCCTATGCGTTCATGACTCCGCTGTACTCGGACAATCTGTGCGACTCTGTGGCTTAGAACTCTTGCCGCCAGCTAATGAACCATGGCCTTGCACGGGCGTGGATCACGCTCGTGCGGCATCACGCCCGGATGGGTTAAGCGATCGCTCCGCGGAAGCGCTGGCGAGGGTGATTCCCGCCTAGCGGGAATGGCCGATTGCCTGCGGGAGATCGGGGCGTGACATATTGGTATCAGAGCCTGGCTTCTACGTCTTTGGACTTCAATTCGATATCTCTGTTTCGAAAGCTCGTTCGTGGGTTATGTGCACGCTCTCTCTCAATGCCTCGATAGGATGTTCCAACAATAAGTCTAAATACTTTCAAAATACGTTTTGAATGATATGCTTGCTTGTCTGGTTGTATGCTGCGAATGGCCTTTGTGCCAACCTGTGCGAACCCTTGAGAGTATCGCTAGTAGCTTGTCCGATTTTCACTAACCCTAAGTTTGGTTGAATGCATCTATTCGAGGGACGTCTTGAACTAGTGCACCATCCAAGACTTAAGAAAAGGTGAAACTCGAGTGCTGAGACTTCGCTATCACTAAGCTGGTTGACGTGCTCATACTAGAAATGCATGTCGAAGGTGCGCACGATCCAGTCTAAGCGATATGCTGATTTTGACGCTTGTGCAAGTGAATATCCAAATGAACAAGTACAACGACTTGTCTAGGATTGCCTCAACCCTAGATTACTGCTTGTCCTTAGTAAGTCTCGAGGACGAGACTTTTTCTAAGTTGGGTAGGATGTAACACCCCCTTCCGCTCTAGCGGACTGCCTTCTCAATCTGCAAAAGTACAACTGTCCCGACCCGCTTTGCCTCGATCAGAAGCAAAAGATATCCAGACTTGTCCCTACAGGAGTCCGACTTGGACTTTCAGAGGCTCGCTCAGACGTATCGCTCTACCGAGGCGAACCATCGCTAAGGTGGGTGGCTACGGTGAACTTGTCTTTGCTTAGCCAGCACACATAAAATCTGGAATATTTATGCTAGTCGCTAGGTGATTCACCCCCTGCATGCTAATAAATCTAACGCACCTAGCCAAGGGAATAATCCCAACCTGTATTGCTATGCTAGAACATGGAAAAATAAAATACTGCTTATATATGTTCAGACCCTCGCATGCTAAGTCCCTTAACGGTTTCATCTCTCGGACTACCTTCGGGCCCGAGCAAGGTGCCTGCTTATGTTCCTTAGAAACGCATGCTTGTCTGCTTGATTGTTATCGTATTTTCATCCAAACCACGAGAGACTACTACGTAGTCGTTCCGTGCCTGAATGAACCTGTAAGTATTTGGGACCGCTAGGTTACCAAGGCAATCTCCGCCCCAGGAGAATTGCATCAAGGCAAAGACAGTCATTGAACAACGAAACAGGCAATACATCTTGTCTTGTACTATTGTTGCCTCAACAGCTTGCCTCTTGTCTTGTACTCTTGTCTTGTACTCTTGTTGCCCCAACCAAGGCCCCGTTCGATCATGGACAACCAGTGTACAGGGAAACGGTCTCGCGGGCGATGCTGGGGCACTGGCATCGACCCGGTCCGGGCGAGACCAATTGTTCTTAGTCTCTTGTTCGGCGGAATGGCTTGCAGCGCCTCTTATACTTTGTTGCAAAGCATTCTTGTCTAGACTAAATAGTCTCTTGTTCGTCGGAATGGCTTGCAGCGCCTTTTGTTCTTTGTTGCAAACCATCTCGTCTAGACTATACCGTCCATATGGCATACGCCAGTGATCGCCTTGTATTAAACTTGTTGCATGCTTGCTAGTAAAGAAATAAAAGATAATAAGTAAGCCTCGCTTAGCGGCTATCCGCGTGCGAGGTACTGTATCGCATTAAGAGCAACTAAACACCTGAACGATCTTGAAATAAATACTCTTGTTTGCATATGCTATGCCTCCTGAATGTTTATACATGCTCCTGCTTAAATTAATAATGTTTGCCTTGGACAGGGAAGGAGATGGTAAGTTGGTAAGTCTCGCCGTGTTTCCTCTAACATCGCACAGCACACTGCCCGACACGTTAGGCTATTCTATGCGTGCATGAAACTGATCCTAAGGCAACTAGAAAGACAACTTAATAGTTGTGCACGGAACCTGTATTACGTGTTTGGATTTGTCGAGCGGGCGAGTAGCTTCCCCACCAGTGCATTCAATGTACTGATAATCCACTAGTTTGTATGCAGGGTACGGGAGAACCTCGTTCGGTGCGGATGCCCCCAACGTGCGTGCTTAGGCGTGAAGATCACTCCGAAGCAACGGTGCGTCCGGGACTGAAGCACATATACAAGACATAAGTTGTGAACATCGCCTGACCATCGCCTGTATAATCATCCCACAGTTGTAGCCACTTGGCACGCTTATACTATTTCAGAGAGAGGCTTGAGCGACTTGTAATCTCGGCTATACGCCGCCTGTAACACTTGTTCATATCAATAAAGAGATTACTTTACTTGTTTCAATGCTTCTGCTATATTGTCGACTCAGTGAACCTGTTACCGATCGCCTATGCGTTCATGACTCCGCTGCACTCGAACAATCTATGCAACTCTGTGGCTTAGAACTCTTGCCGCCAGCCAATGAACCATGGCCTTGCATGGGCGTGGATCACGCTCGTGCGGCATCACGCCCGGATGGGTTAAGCGATCGTTCCGCGGAAGCGCTGGCGAGGGTGATTCCCGCCTAGCGGGAACGGCCGATTGCCTGCGGGAGATCGGGGCGTGACAGTAGGCTTGTAAAATTTAATAGAGAAAAAATATTATAATTTAAGAAAATATTTTAAGAGGCTTCCAAGGCTAACTGATTCCAAATTAGCTACTAATTAAACCCATATTTCAAAACCCTAGAAAATATGTAATTTATTTATTTACTAATCCAAATGGATATGAAAATTTATTATGAAAATAATTAGTCCTTCAATAATTTTATTAAACAAATAATTTTATGATTTCAAGCCAATAATATTCGAAGCTAGAGTATTATATATATATCATTATTTATCTATTTAATTTATAAGAAATCGATATTTAGGAAAAATGATTTTTTTATAAAAGATTTTAAATTACCTTCTAAAATCAAACATTGTTCAAAATCTAATAAAAATTTCAAGGAAAAAATATTTTATAAACTTGATATTTAAAATAAATTAAAAATCTAATTATTTTGGAAATTTGGAAATCGGAAGTTACATCAGAATCGAACCAAACTTGGGTCACAGGACCAGCGTAAAGTTGCAAATCCGATGGCGCAAGTTTTGTTGCGAAATGACAGGCACACACAAAATTAGGACGAGTGTCAGAAAATATCGATACGGTACTTTCCGACGGATACGTGCTGATTTCGATGTGCACGCACATCCAAATCAAGTTTCACGAAAGCCCACACGCCTACGTTGACGATACGCACCATTTAGTACAATCAGTACGCGACGAGGTTGCCCGGATTGATGGGTCCAAATCCGTATCGGGAAGTGTCATGGGTTTATAAATTAGTTTTTTCTAAGATTTGAATTCTAATAACTAGCAATACAAAGCAAACTAAAATATTCTAATTGAACACAAAGCAACTAGGTTAAGTAGGGTTCATACCCAAAGAGTCGGTTCAAGGATCAATTGTGCGAGGAGGGAGTTAACATTGCGTAAACCGGGTTGTTGAACTCAGTTCATGCACACGGGTTCGAGCGGCGGTCCCTCGCGGCCGCGGAGAGGGGATACTGCTGAAGGTGGTGGCCGACGTGGTCACAAGGAGAAGCTGCATGGAGGAGGTCGGTAGTTGCACATTGGACGAGGCAGAACGGGTCAGGTTGGGAGCTACTGTGGTCGAGCTCGTCGACCACGCGGAGGAGCTCCGGTCAGGAGCGACTGTGGTCGAGCTCGTCGACCACGCGAAGGAGCTCTGGTCGTGGAGGTGCTGTGATCGACTCGACCACGCGGAGGAGCTCCGGTTGGACTGCTATGGTTGAGCTTGTCGACCACGCAGAGGGGATCTGGTCGTGGAGGTGCTGTGATCCACTCGACCACGAGGAGGAGCTTCGGTTGGACTGCTATGGTCGAGCTTGTCGACCACGCGGAGGAGCTCAATATCTGATCGTGGTGGTGGAGGGTGGAGCTGGCGGTAGTTGTCGATTGGAGATGGAGATCGGAGGAGCAGCAGGGCGGAGAAGCTCGGTTGCTCGCCTGGGATGGCCGGAGTAGGGGGGCTGGCCGGTTTCTTGGGGAAGGGAAAAAATGAAGAAGAAGTAGAAAGGAAGAAGAAAGGAAAAATGGAAGAAGAAAGGAAAAATGGAAGAAGCTACGGTTGGAAATTTGAGGAGGGAGAAGAGAGAAAGTGGGGGGGGTTCCGTAGGTTTTGGGGATTAGGGCTTGCTTGGGAAAGTGTGTGTGAGGAGGCATTTTATAGGGAGTGGTGATGTGAGTGTGTGGTGGGGATGATTCCTAATTCAAATGAATGGCTTAGATTTCTCATGAAGAAAATTTATTCATTCCAAGGGGAGAGTGGGGTTGGGTTGAAGCAGTCAAGGGTGAGGGTGAGCCTTCTTCATTGGCTTGGGCCAATAAGGGGATGACACCTAATGCAACATTTGTAAATAAGTCCCCTAAATTCGGGTATTTGCACAGACACATGAAATGATAAAAAATTTGTGAGAAAATTGGTGTTTGGTATTTTGTAGGGTGAGGAGGTGTTGTGTGTTTTGTATGGGCTTAATTCATGGGGCATTGGGTTAAGTTGGGATTAAAAATGAGACTAGTCAAAGTTGGTATCCCCAATTAAATTAAAATAAAAAAATGTCATGTGCTCTTAAATTAAATGGGGGCACCTGGAGTCTCAATTGGGAGTGACACAAAGGTTATGAATGGTGTAGGCTTGGTGTCACTCTTGGACCCTTTAATTGGTCCGGCTCAATGAGTTGAGTTGGTGGCTCAAAATTGATGGCAATGACATAGGTGTGTGACACAGGATTAAAAATATATTTCTGTTACGGAAAGTTGTGTAATTAAATTAGAGAACCAAGAATTATGATTTTGAGTAACGGAAAAATCCAGCGCCTAATTTGGCGTGTCAAGTCTAGAATGCAATAACTTATTAGAAATTATGGGCTGATGTTGGGCTCCGAATATTTCAACAATGGTACGGCGCACCAAGGGTTTAATTAAAGAAACAAACATCTGCAACCTTAAATCTAAACCTCAAATACCTGATGTTAAACCAAAAATTTTTATCCCATAACCAGAATATCGGTAGAAATAAATGAGGGGGTTTACATCCTTCCTAACTTAGAAATATTTTGTCCCCGAAATCAAAAGAAAAGCACGATAATTGCTACGAGAATTTAAAGGCAAACTGGTAATCAAATGTGGTACGTAAATTCGTACCTTGGTCCTCAATTAAATACGGAAAACGCTGTCGAATGGAATCCTCGTGCTCCCAGGTAGACTTACCTGGCGAATGATGCTTCCATGCAACTCTGACCAGTCGAATAGTCTGACCTCTCAAAGTCTTCTCACTGTGATCGAGTATCTCCACTGGCTGCTCCACGTAAGATAAACTGGGCCCGACTGTAATCTTTGAATGATCAAGCATATGGCTAGGGTCTGCCACGTATCTTCTCAACTAGGATACGTGAAATACGTCATACACTCCTTCTAAGGATGGAGGCAATACAAGATGATAAGCCACTTTGCCAACTCGTTCCAAGATGTCAAAAGGTCCGATGTACCTCGGACTCAACTTGCCTCTGCCTCCGAATCTGATGGTACGACGAGTAGGCAATATCTTCAAAAATACATTGTCACCTTCCTTGAACTCCAAAGGTCTGCGTTGCGCATTTGCCCAATGCTTTTGTCTATCCTGTGCTGCACGCAGGTGGCTCTGAATCTATTTTACTTTCTCCACTGTCTGTGTCACCAACTCTGGGCCAAGTATTTGACGCTCTCCCAAGTCACTCCAACATACCGGTGACCTACACTTCCTGTCGTACAGTGCGTCATAAGGTACCATCTGTATGCTGGTCTGGTAGCAGTTATTGTAAAAGAATTCCACCAAGTGTAGATGGTCCTCCCAAGATCCTCCAAAGTCGATCAAGCACGCTCTCAACATATCCTCTAGTATCTATATCGTGCGCTCTGACTGGCCATCAGTCTGTGGATGATATGCAGTGCTGAACTTGAGACGAGTTTCTAGACTCTCCTGCATAGTCCGCCAAAAATATGACGTGAACCTAGAGTCACGATCCAACACAATGTTGACAGGCACTCCATGTAGTCGTACTATCTGCCTCATATACATGTCAGCTAATATCTCCGTGGACTGCCCAATTCTGAAGTGTAAAAAATGTGAAGACTTGGTGAGTCTGTCTACGACCACACATACTGCATCCTTCCCGCTAGGGCTCCTCGGGAATCCTGTGATAAAGTCTATGGTAATGTGTTCCCACTTCTACTCGGGAATGGAAAGCGGCTGCAATAGTCCTACAGTCCTCTGATGTTCAGCCTTGACTTGCTGACAAACCAAATATCTCGTCACGAATCTTGCAATCTCTCTCTTCATCCCATGCCACCAGTAATATTATCTCAAATCTTGGTACATCTTCGTACCCCCTGGATGAATAGAATAAATCGAGCTATGAGCCTTGGTCATCAACTCCTGGCGTAGCTCGCCACTCGGAACGTATAGGCAATCTTTATACCTTCATGTTCCATCTTCATGAATCCTGAGTCCCGTCTGCATGTCGGCCTCTGTCCTCTCTCGCAGTCCTCGAAATCTCGTATTTGTAAGCAGGACTATCCTGATCCTCTCAACCTTTGTAGACTGAACCTCGAGACTGGCCATCTGTTCATCCATTCCTGGCAATACAATCTCAATCCCAAGCTCCTGGAGATCCTCTACCAATTGTCGTTGAGTCATCAAAAAGTAGGCCTTGGGCTTCCTACTTAAGGCATCTGCTACTATATTCGCCTTGCCAAGGTGGTACTGCAACTCTATATCATAATTTGTCATCAACTCTAGCCATCGCCTCTGTCTCATATTGAGCTCCTTCTAAGTGTAGACATACTTCAGACTTTTATGATCTGTGTAAATCTCTACACGCTCACCATAAAGGTAGTGCCGCCATAGCTTTAGTACAAATATCACTGCAGCTAGCTCTAGTGCGTCGGATAGTTCTTCTCATAAACTCTCAGCTGTCTCGATGCGTAGGCTATCACTTTCCCATGTTGCATCAGTACACATCCTAATCCGTACCCAGACGCATCACTGTATACTATAAATCCTCCTGATCCTAAAGGAAGTGTCAAAATTGGTGCTGATGTCAGACGCTTCTTTAGCTCAACGAAAGCCGTCTGACATTCTTCGGTCCATATAAACTTCTCGCCTTTATGCGTCAGTCGCGTCATAGGCGCAGCGATCCTCAAGAAATTTTCCACGAACCTCCGATAATATCCGACAAGTCCGAGGAAACTCCTAACCTTTGTAACTGATGTAGGGATAGGTGTCACGCCCCAGTCCCAAAATATCGAGGGACTAGACACGTGTCAATGGCCAGCAGCACGCACCGATGAACAGATCCAATTTAATGGATCCATCGGGGCATACTTAAGCTGTATTACAATAGTCAGGGTTACTAATCTTATCCACAGAATAAAGATAACAATAACAGCAAATGAAATATTAAACAACAACCAGTCAAAGTAAAATAAAATCGGAGAATAATCCGATAATAAGTTTGTTACAGTGTTCTCAGAATCAGGAAATAAAGAGTTTAATTAAACAGGAAAGAAAGTCCATTTGCCATAAAACTGAGTATGGCGAAGCAATTGTTCAGGAGAAGTCCTCAGCGATCACCTCGTCTTCAGGTTCAGGTACTGCTCCGAGTAGTGCCCCTGTTCCGTACACCTCTGGGTAGATCTCGTCTGCTAAATCTGGAGACATAATCCATTCCAGGTCCTCAGAGGACATAGCAAGGTACAGAAAACAAAAGCCAAAATAATGCAGTACAGAAATAAAGGAACAACAGGGTAAATAATTAACCAGCTAAGTGATCATGCAAGTGAGATTTATTAGTCATACTCAGGCTGAGACTACTACAGGATCAGTGTCAAGAAACTATAGCAGTGTTTTCTCGAAGGGCCAGAACTAGTGCCAAAGCTATGTGTCAGAGACTAGGACACATCCAGATTACACAATATAATATATTCAGCCTTGATATGGTAATACTCTCCCCACCTAATGTAATCTCACGTCACAGTTCTCAATGTTCATGTTACGCAAGATTAAACTAATGCAATCCGTCATTTATTAAGATCTAAGAAAATGAAGCTCAAGTCATAAAATCTATATCCTATACAGAAACACCTTGAATAATCAGGAAGATTCTGTCTCATGCTCTGTGTCAAGTGTCCTGGGTATAATGTACTTGATAGGGCAAGTACGAGAATTATAAATGTCACGATAACCAGCTCTAAGTGACGTTGCACAACCCCGCGTACGGTGTTGGCACCCAACTATGATCGGACGCTAAGCAAGTCACACGGCCCTAGGGTTGAGCATTTACAACAATCACAAGAAAATAAGTCAAGAGATAATGAATCATTAAACTGCATTTATGGCAAGGTACACTTGCTTGGGTTTTCAGCTCCAATTGTAGCTCTGGCAACAGCTGGATTTGTAGGGACTACTTCGGTTGCTGAAATAAACATCACCATCAGATCCAGAAAATATCAATCAGTTAGAAACGCCTATTCTTGAGTCCAATTTGAAGACAAGGGCAAAAATGTTATTTTCGGGGCAAAACGGGGTCCAAATGTGGGCCGCTTTGCACCGAAAAATGCGTCAGGGTCAAAGGTCTCAAAATTAGTCCAACTTAGTGTCAACAGGTCAGGAACGATGATACAAACCCAACGGAACTTTCAGAATTGGATTCCGATGAGCCGTTCTCAAAATCGCCCGTCGAGTGGAGCTTGTGGGGCCCATGACACACGATTTTGTCAACATTCTCAGAATCGAACGAAACTTGGCTCACAGGACCAGCGTATTGCTACGAGTCCAATGGCACAAGTTTCGTCTCGATCCGACGTGTGTACACTAAGTTGCAGTGAGATTCAGAAAAGTCGGATACGGGCGGTGTCCGCGGATACGCACTGATTTCGGTGTGCACGCACATCCGAATCAGCTTCTGCGAAATCCTGCACATCCGTATCAACGATGCGCACATATCTATAAAGATCGCACGTGACCAAGTTGTCCCGTTTGGCGGGGCGCACTCAGTTTTGGGGTGAATCGGGGCGTTAGTTTTTCCTGTTTTTGGATCGCGGTGTGCGATCACCACAGGACGCGATGCCCCGAGCGGTTTGCACGGGCACCGAGGGGGTCATACAGGCTACGCGATAAAACTGACGGAATCGAAAACAGAACTACGAGCAAGAAGTTATGGGTACCTGAACAGGGTCTGAAACAGCAAGTTTCCTCGTGTCAGACTCGTGTCCGACACGCGTCCAAAACTAGGATTTAGGGTTTACTGTGTCCTGTCTGAGGACCCTGTGTCCGAGTCCTCTGTGTCGAGTCCTCGCTGTGTCCGCGTCTGAGGCTCGCCGGAGTTCACTGGTGGAGTGTCGCCGGAGGGAGGCGGCTCAGGCGGGGCAGCGGCTTGGGTCGGCCGGATCACGAGCGGGCGGGGGCTGTGGAGGTCCGGGGAGGCGTCGGCTAGGGGTCCGGCGGGGTGGAGGGATTCTGCGAGGGAGTGGTGGAGAGGGGAGAGGGTGGTTCTGGAGTCGGCGGAGGCGCCAGGTGGTGCTGGACGAGGTGCGGCGGAAGGGAGGTCCGGCGTCGGGGTTTAAGGAGAGGGGAAGGAAACTGAGGTGGCCGGGCTCGATTTTATAGGTGGGTTAGGGAAGAGGGACGGCCGGGGGTTGCCGGAAATGGAAGTGGAGGCGCCGGTGGAGGTTGAGGAAGAGGAAGGGAGCGGTCGGCCGGTGGCGTAACGGCCGGAGGCGAAGGGAATCCGTCGGGCGGCTGAACGCTTGGGAGGAGAAGAGCTAACGGGTCGGGTAGGGTAGGCGGGTCGGGTCGGGTTAATGGGTCGGGTCTGGGTTGGACCCGGATCCGACCCGATAAGAAATTTGGTTTAAAAATAAACCCGGTTTGGTTCAACTTGGTTTGGTTTGGTTTATTTAATAAAAACCCGGTTTATTTTGGTTTAATTAATTATTTAGTATTTAGGGCTTTAAAAATCCATCCGGGGTCCAATAAATTCCCGAAAAATTACCCTATGTCTGGTTTTCCATTTTACACCATAAAATATTATTTTTATAATATTTTAATATTATTTATTATCATTTAAAAATCATTTAATAATTCAAACACCTGTAAAAATTCCCAAAAAATTCCAGAAAATTGATAAAAAATCCAAATTTAAAAATTCTTGAAAATCAGGGGGATTACAATCTACCCCCCTTAAGAGGATTGCGTCCTCGCAATCTAAGAATAACCAGTCAACAGAGATAACACGGTTGCAAAATTTATTCGAATCAGAAAGTCAAGGTTGAGGGTTTAAACACATAGGGAAAGTCATTTCCCTAAGCAAATAGAATTTATGCAATTTCCCAAATGTGGGAAATCTAAAAAATTATAATTTTAGAAAACTAGTTTTATCCTTTAAAACTTATCTGGTTATCAGTTATAAAACATTTTAGGTTATTCTTTAAAAACATAATAGATTAACAATTCTAGGTTATTATCAAGTTCAACACTAGGTTATCCATTATTAGCAAAAAAGTTATCAGGTCAAGTCTAGGGTCACAAACCAGCAGGCACGAACTATAACAATGCTAGAAACGGAACTACAAAAACTTACTCGCATTAGCTACGCCATGGTTCTGCGCGTCTCCCACAGTCATCGCGAAAACTTGGCCGCGTCCTTGAGGTGGTGCTCTCTGCTGTTGCTGGACATGCTGGTAGGGTGCTGCTTGAAGTGCCAAGGGTGGCCTTGGTTGATGTCCTCTTGGTGCTGGTAGAGCTTGTTGGTTTGCCCTTGGTGCTTCTCTACGCTCAGGGCAATCCCTCACTGTATGTTGTCTGGATCCGCAACCTAAACATAGTCCTAGCCTGCGTCGGCATTCCCTGGCGATATGACCTGCTTTGCCACAGTAGTGACAAGTAGAGAGGACTATCACTTGTGGTGTAGCTGCTTTATGTTGTTGCTGTAGGTGAGGTCTCTTTGCAGCTTCTTCTTGGGGTGCTCTGGTTGTTGCTGATAGGGAAGGCCGCTTCAGACTGGTCTCTCTCCTGGTGACGCGCTCCATGCGTCGGGCTGCAGCAAGAACGTCTGAGTACGAAGTTGGTGCGACAGATCCAATCAGTTTCTGTAGCTCGATGTTGAGTCCGTCGAAAAACTTCTCGGCCTTCTCTTCTTCGGTCGGGATCAATGTTGGGGCAAAGCGACTTAGACGAATGAACTCGGCGTTGTACTCTTCCACCGTCATAGCTTCCTGAGTGAGACGTTTGAACTTGTCCCGAAGTTCTGATCGAGCGATAGCCGGAATGTACATCTCCTGGAAGAGTCTGGAGAACTCTTCCCAAGTAACCCGGTCTGGTCCGAGCCTGGTCTCCTCGGATAGCCACCAGTGATGAGCATTGTCCGTCAATTGCATTCTGACGGCAGTCATCCAACGTTCCCGGGGAAGCTCAGTTGCTTCTAATTGATGCCGAATGTTGGTGAGCCATTCATGAACTTCTGTTGGTCCCTCTTTGCCAGAAAAGGTACGGGACTTCAGTTGGCGGAAATCAGTGATATAGCCCGTCGGTTGCCGTCTAGCTGGTAGGTTGGCCTGCTCTAGTGCATTTACTATGCTGTTCCTCAAGTACTCAGCCTCACGACGATGGGCCTCATTTTGGACTTGTTGCTGGGCTTGCATTATGGCGTAGATCATTTGAAATATCTGTTGCCCGTCTATAGGTTGCCCTGGTGGGAATACGGGCATCGGTGGAACGAACTGCGGCGGAGGTGGAATGTCATCACGCCGAAATCTAGAAGATTGTGGATCTGCTTGTCTGCTTCGGTGAGTAGAGGGATCTCCACTTAATAGCGTCACTTCATCTTCTCCGTAGGTGGCTACATCACCTATTGGAGTTCTTGTTGGAGTTCCGTCATTTTCTTGTGAATCCATTACTCTGCATCAAAAATAAACTATAAGAGGCGCACAAGAATCAAGGCAAGATGCAAGTCAAAAATTAGTTCGAATACGATACAGATATCAAAAATAATTCAAGCAAGTGGATGAGATCTTAAAAATTTATCCTATTCTTATTATAGGCTTGTTCGGTCCCTAAGTTGAAACCGAACAATTTAGTCGTTGACCTGCATGGGCCACCACAAAAACCATGTCACGCCCCAGTCCCAAAATATCGAGAGACTAGACACGTGGCAATGGCCAGCAGCACGCACCAATGAACAGACCCAATTTAATGGATCCATCGGGGCATACTTAAGCTGTATTACAATAGTCAGGGTTACTAATCTCATCCACAGAATAAAGATAACAATAACAGCAAATGAAATATTAAACAACAACCAGTCAAAGTAAAATAAAATCGGAGAACAATCCGATAATAAGTCTGTTACAGTGTTCTCAGAATCAGGAAATAAAGAGTTTAATTAAACAGGAAAGAAAGTCTATTTGCCATAAAACTGAGCATGGCGAAGCAATTGTTCAGGAGAAGTCCTCAGCGATCACCTCGTCTTCAGGTTCAGGTACTGCTCCGAGTAGTGCCCCTGTTCCGTACACCTCTGGGTAGATCTCGTCTGCTAAATCTGGGGACATAATCCATTCCAGGTCCTCAGAGGACATAGCAAGGTACAGAAAACACAAGCCAAAATAATGTAGTACAAAAATAAAGGAACAACAGGGTAAATAATTAACCAGCTAAGTGATCATGCAAGTGAGAGTTATTAGTCATACTCAGGCTGAGACTACTACAAGATCGGTGTCAAGAAACCATAGCAGTATTTTCTTGAAGGGCCAGAACTGGTGCCAAAGCTCTGTGTCAGAGACTAGGACACATCCAGATTACACAATATAATATATTCAGCCTTGATATGGTAATACTCTCCCCACCCAATGTAATCTCACGTCACAGTTCTCAATGTTCATGTTACGCAAGATTAAACTAATGTAATCCGTCATTTATTAAGATCTAAGAAAATGAAGCTCAAGTCATGAAATCTATATCCTATACAGAACCACCTTGAATAATCAAGAAGATTATGTCTCATGCTCTGTGTCAAGTGTCCTGGGTATAATGTACTTGATAGGGCAAGTACGAGAATTATAAATGTCACGATAACCAGCTCTAAGTGACGTTGCACAACCCCGCGTACGGTGTTGGCACCCGACTATGATCGGACACTAAGCAAGTCACACGGCCCTAGGGTTGAGCATTTACAACAATCATAAGAAAATAAGTAAAGAGATAATGAATCATTAAACTGCATTTATGGCAAGGTACACTTGCCTGGGTTTTCAGCTCCAATTGTAGCTCTGGCAACAGCTGGATTTGCAGGGACTGCTCTGGTTGCTGAAACAAACATCACCATCAGATCCAGAAAATATCAATCAGTTAGAAACGCCTGTCCTTGAGTCCAATTTGGAGACAAGGGCAAAAATGTCATTTTCGGGGCAAAACGGGGTCCAAATATGGGTCGCTTTGCACCGAAAAATGCGTCAGGTTCAAAGGTCTCAAAATCAGTCCAACTTAGTGTCAACAAATCAGAAACGATGATCCGAACCCAACGGAACTTCCAGAATTGAATTCCGATGAGCCGTTCTCAAAATCGCCCGTCGAGTGGAGCCTATGGGGCCCACGACACACGATTTTGTCAACGTTCTCAGAATTGAACCAAACTTGGCTCACAGGACCAACGTATTGCTACGAGTCCAATGGCGCAAGTTTTGTCTCGATCCGACGTGTGTACACTAAGTTACAGCGAGATTCAAAAAAGTCAGATACGGGGCGGTGTCCGCGGATACGCACTGATTTCGGTGTGCACGCACATCCGAATCAGCTTCTGCGAAATCCCGCACGTCCGTATCAACGATGCGCATGTATCTATAAAGACCGCACGCGACCAAGTCGTCCCGTTTGGCGTGGCGCACTCAGTTCCGGGGTGAATCGGGGCATTGGTTTTTCCTGTTTTTGGATCGCGGTGTACGATCACCACAGGACGCGATGCCCCGAGCGGTTTGCACGGGCACCGAGGGGGTCATACAGGCTACGCGATAAAACTGACAGAATCGAAAACAGAACTACGAGCAAGAAGTTATGGGTACCTGAACAGGGTCTGAAACAACGAGTTTCCTCGTGTCAGACTCGTGTCTGACACGCGTCCAAAACTAGGGTTTAGGGTTTACTGTGTCCTGTCTGAGGACCCTGTGTCCGAGTCCTCTGTTTTGAGTCCTCGCTGTGTCCACGTCTGAGGCTCGCCGGAGTTCACTGGTGGAGTGTCGCCGGAGGGAGGCGGCTCAGGCGGGACAGCGGCTTGGGTCGGCCGGATCACGAGCGGGCGGGGGCTGTGGAGGTCCGGGGAGGCGTCGGCTAGGGGTCCGGCTGGGTAGAGGGATTCTGCGAGGGAGTGGTGGAGAGGGGAGAGGGTGGTTCTGGAGTCGGCGGAGGCGCCAGGTGGTGCTGGACGAGGTGCGGCAGAAGGGAGGTCCGGCGTCGGGGTTTAAGGAGAGGGGAAGGAAACTGAGGTGGCCGGGCTCGGTTTTATAGGTGGGTTAGGGAAGAGGGACAGGCGGGGGTTACCGAAAATGGAAGTGGAGGCGCCGGTGGGGGTTGAGGAAGAGGAAGGGAGCGGTCGGCCGGTGGCGGCCGGAGGCGAAGGGAATCCGTCGGGCGGCTGAACGCTTGGGAGGAGAAGAGCTAACGGGTCGGGTAGGGTAGGCGGGTCGGGTCGGGTTAATGGGTCGGGTCAGGGTTGGACCCGGATCCGACCCGATAAGAAATTTGGTTTAAAAATAAACCCGGTTTGGTTTAACTTGGTTTGGTTTGGTTTATTTAATAAAAACCCGGTTTATTTTGGTTTAATTAATTATTTAGTATTAGGGCTTTAAAAATCTATCCGGGGTCCAATAAATTCTCGAAAAATTACCCTATGTCTGGTTTTCCATTTTATACCATAAAATATTATTTTCATAATATTTTAATATTATTTATTATTATTTAAAAATTATTTAATAATTCAAACACCTGTAAAAATTTCCAAAAAATTCCAGAAAATTGACAAAAAATCCAAATTTAAAAATTCTTGAAAATCAGGGGGATTACAGTAGGCCACGTCTCTACTGCAGCTATCTTCTCCGGGTCAACTGATAGTCCATCTCCGATGATTATATGTCCCAGGAATGGTACTCTATCCAAGCAGAATTCATATTTGCTGAGCTTAGCGTACAGCCTCTCCTGCCTCAGCGTCTCTAACACAATCCTGAGATGTCTCTCGTGCTCCTCCTGGCTCTTGGAATATACCAAGATATCGTCGATAAATACCACCATGAACTTATCTAAGTACTAGTGGAAAATATTGTTTATCAGACTCATAAATACTACTGGCGCATTGGTTAAACCAAATGACATTACTAGAAACTCATAGCGCCCATACTTCATCCGAAAAGCCATCTTCGAGATATCCTCTCTCCGTACCTTGATCTGATGATAACCGGATCTGAGATCGATCTTCGAGAATACACATGCACCACTAAGCTGATCAAATAAATCATCGATGCGTGGCAGTGGATACTTGTTCTTTATCGTTACAGCATTTAACGCCCTGTAATCGATACATAAGCATACCGTCCCATCTTTCTTCGGCACAATTAAGATGACACTAGCCCGAATGAATCCCTTGTCTAAGAGATCCTCTACCATTGACTTTCAATTCAAACAACTCCTTCGGGTGCCAGTCTGTAGACAGGGGAAATAACTGGCTCGGCTCTGGGAGTCAACTCTATTGTAAACTCTCTCTCTCTCTCTGTCAGGTGGCAGGCCTAAAAGATCCTCTGAAAACACATCCTCAAATCCTGATATAATACGGGGGTACACCGGTTCATCTTCTGCAATGTGTGCCTCTAAGGTAGATGGGCACCATGCTCCTGGGCTTCCTGAAGAAACTCAAACTCAGGGTAATCTGGTGGTCATAAATAATGTAACCACGTCGACAATCTAGCGTCGCGTGGTATTGGCTCAACCAATCCATGTCTGGGATAATGTCATAGTCTAGACTTATTCTTATAATAAATTTTTCAGTTCTATTTACAACACCAATCCTCCAAAAGAAAATTCTTCCTTTCCTAATGTATAATTACTCTTCTCCTCAAATTTCTTTCTACAATTGTATTCCTCAAATTTCTTCTTCCCGTCATTTATCTCCCCAAGTCACATAGTACAATAATGGTATCACCCAAGTACATGCTAGAATTTTTGGTATCAGATCACCATCTTTCAGGTGAGAGCCTAAAATTCTATCTCCTCTAGCTCATAAAATCGTTCCTGATATTGCTATTATATACAACAACTAATTTCTAGCATCGGGCTATGCACTTCCATAATTTTTTCTAGAGGGTTATGATCAACAACCTTTCTAGCTCCCAGTACTTCCCAAATTACTGATATCTCAAGTACGGGTAGGGTACTACTGGGTCCAATTCTCTTGCTAACCTTCCATACTAGTTCTAGCATCTAAAAGAACCTATCAGCCTACCCTACTGAGGGTAACAATCTTCTCAGAGATTATTGCACATATCATGTCTTCTGCCGTCTGAACTACGATCTTCTTCTGGAGGAAACCATCAGGCGCAAGGTTCATCTTTCCGAATTAATAGGAGATGAGAAACAATGATAACGATATTGGCAAAAACTGAACGAATACAATTTGGAAGTCCATGGGCGATAATCACATACAAAAGGGAGTTTTTTTTTAATCGATTATGGATTGAGATCCTATTCAACAATAAATCATAATATCTATTCCTAATTTCCAGGCTCGCTTGGCAAAGTCAGGTGACCAAGACGATTTAAATCGGACCTTCATGGGCTACCACAAAAATATGTCACGCCCCAGTCCCAAAATACGTAGGACCAGGAATACACGATATGCCAGCTACGCATCCGGCCATACTCTGGTCCGACTCGAATATGTATAAGCTATAATAAAAATGGTCACTATCTAAATATCTAGTAAATATAAACATCTATGTCTCAATCCACAATGTACAGAAATATACAAAAAAGAGCTACATGTGCTAAAGTCGGTCGTCCAATAACACACAAACTCGAATAGACTCGAGAAGAAATATGAGTCTATAAAAACTAGGCTACAACAGCAGATGAAAAATAATATGAATGAAACAACCATAATGCCGGTAGAAATGATATGAGTACCTGGTACAAATGTCCGTAAGAAAAGCAACTCCATCAGCAACTCCAAACACTCCGTAATCGTCTATGCTGCAAAACTGGCAGGGGACCAGGTCCTCAGAGGAACGTAACAAGGTACAAAAATACAGCATGCCAAAGTACAATAGAAAGTACAAGTGCAACGACAGCGTAATCTAGCATAACCACCTAAGTGAGACATAGTTTGAAGACAATGTTCAACGCATGGGCTGTCCAAAATAAAATAGTAGCTCCGAACAAAGAGACACACAGGGTGTACCGTAGCTCCGAGCACAGAGTCACACGGGTGATACTACTACTCCGGATACAGGAATACTACATAATCTAGACATATATGTAAATAAGCGCATGCAGAGGAGCCCAAACGTCTAGTAACTGTCTTCTCCATCCCAAGCAGTCAACGATGGTGCGCTGAATCTGAAACTCTATCTGGTAGTCTGGTCATACTGGAGTAACTATCAATCAACGCGACCCTTAGGTCGTCCCAGGTTCCGGTCATGATGTCAGTATCAGGATATTGGAAATCTGGCACGATGACAGTATCTGAAAGTGTCCTAGGGTTATGATGTATACAGGTACGTACATCAAGGTATTATTAACATCTATCACTTGTTACCAGATGTTACCGACAAACGTCTGCACCCGGTTGTGACCCGGACATGACATAACGATCCTAGTAAAAAATACGCATAATGCATATGCTAAAATAATAAATATCTGGTAACTGAAATACAGGATGGCAAGGTACACTTACCTGGAAGCCAGGCGAAGGCTCGAATCTAAACTCGCCAAGGAAGTAGTAGCTCAAGATAAAAACTAGAGCAGATGTCTTCGGGTGCTGTCATAAATATCACCAACAGTTTTAAAATAAGTGAAATACTCAAAAAAGCATGTACATATGTCCAATTTCGACACAGTGGGAAAAATGTAGTTTCTGGTCAACACGGGATCTCCTAGTGGGCCTATCTTGTACCGAAAAATGTGCCAGAGACTAAGTTCTCCAAATTCATCAAATTTATTGTCTACAAGTCTAGAACGATGATACGAACCCAACGGAACGTCCAGAACTGGATTCCGATGAGCCGATCATGAAAATGCCCGTCATGTGGAACCGTGGAGCCCACGAAACGGCGCTTTGTCAACGTTCTCAGAATTGAAATAAACTTGGGTCACTGGACCAGCGTAATGCTGCGAATCTGATGGCGCAAGTTTCGTTACAAAATGATAGGCACACACAAAATTAGGACGAGTGTCAAAAAATATCGATACGGTGCTTTCCGACGGATACGTATTGATTCCGGTGTGCACGCACATCCAAATCAAGTTCCGCGAAAGCCCATACGCCCACGTTGATGATACGCACCATTTAGTGCAATCAGTATGCGACGAGGTTGCCCGGATTGACGGGTCCAACTCCGTATCGGGAAGTGTCATGGGTTTATAAATCAATTTTTTTCCAAGATTTGAATTCTAATAACTAGCAATACAAAGCAAACTAAAATATTCTAATTGAACACAAAGCAACTAGGTTAAGTAGGGTTCATACCCGAAGAGTCAGTTCAAGGATCAGTTGTGCAAGGAGGGAGTTAACGCTGCATGAACTGGGGAGGTTGAACTCAGTTCCTGCACACGGGTTCGAGCTGCGGTCCCTCGCGGCCGCGGGGAGGGGATGCGGCTGAAGGTGGTGGTCGACGTGGTCACAAGGAGAAGCTGCGTAGAGGAGGCCGGTGGTTGCATATTGGACGAGGCAGAACGAGACCGATCGGGAGCTGCTGTGGTCCAGCTCGTCGACCATGCGGAGGAGCTCCGGTCGGGAGCGACTGTGGTCGAGCTCGTCGACCATGCGGAGGAGCTATAGTCGTCGAGGTGCTGTGATCGACTCGACCACGCGGAGGAGCTCCAGTTGGACTGCTATGGTCGAGCTTGTCGACCACGCGGAGGATCTCTGGTCGTGGAGGTGCTGTGATCGACTCGACCACGCGGAGGAGCTCCGGTTGGACTGCTATGGTCTAGCTTGTCGACCATGCGGAGGAGCTCAACATCTGATCGTGGTGGTGGAGGGTGGAGCTAGCGGTGGTTGTCGGTTAGAGATGGAGACCGAAGGAGCAGCGGGGCAGAGGAGCTCGGTTGCTCGCCAGGGTAGGCCGGAGTAGGGGGGCTGGCCGGTTTCTTGGGGATGGGAAAAAATAAAGAAGAAGTAGAAAGGAAGAAGAAAGGAAAATTGGAAGAAGAAAGGAAAAATGGAAGAAGCTACGGTTGGAAATTTGAGGAGGGAGGAGAGAGAAAATGGGGGGGGGGTTTCCCTAGGTTTTGGGGATTAGGGCTTACTTGGGCAAGTGTGTATGAGGAGGCATTTTATAGGGAGTGGTGATGTGAGTGTATGGTGGGGATGATTCCTAATTCAAATGAATGGCTTAGATTTCTCATGAAGAAAATTTATTCATTCCAAGGGGAGAGTGGGGTTGGATTGAACCGATCAAGAGTGAGGGTGAGCCTTTTTCATTGGCTTGGGACAATGAGGGGATGACACCTAATACAATATTTGTAAATAAGTCCCCTATATTCGGGTATTTGCACAGACACATAAAATGATAAAAAATTGTAGGAGAATTAGTGTTTGGTATTTTGTAGGGTGAGGCGGTGTTGTGTGTTTTGTATGGGCTTAATTCATGGGGCATTGGGTTAAGTTGGGATTAAAAATTAGACTAGTCAAAGTTGGTATCCCCAATTAAATTAAATTAAATTAAAAAATATTATGTGCTCTTAAATTAAATGGGGGCACCTGGGGTCTCAATTGGGAGTGACACAAAGGTTATGAATGGTGTAGGCTTAGTGTCAGTCTTGGACCCTTTAATTGGTCCGGCTCAACGGGTTGAGTTGGTGACTCAAAATTGATGGCAACGACACAAGTGTGCGACACAGGATTAAATATAGATTTTGGTTACGAAAAGTTGTGCAATTAAATTAGAGCACCAGGAATTATGATTTTGAGTGACGGAAAAGTCCAGCGCCTAAATTGGCGTGTCAAGTCTAGAATGCAATAACTTATTAGAAATTATCGGCTGATGTTGGGCTCCGAATATTTCAACAACGGTAAGGTGCACCAAGGGTTTAATTAAAGAAACAGACATCTGCAACCTTAAATCTAAACCTTAAATACCTTATGTTAAACCAAAATTTTCTATCTCATAACCAGACTATCTATAGAAATAAATGAGGGGGTTTATAACGTGTGATATATAATCAACAAGTACACAAATATACTTGTCTTGATCTTATAACCAATACCTACTCCCCTATCCCCAATCAATAATAATGGATCCAATCATGACACGTTACTGTAGAAGCATGAAAAATACGCTGGATAGCTCTACGCAACATGGTGATGCAAGGCAGCGTAAAGCAGGGGACCCCAGGGCCATCAAGAGTGTAACGGAGCTTTTTCGCTGAGCACAGCGTAAAATATGATGGGACCATCCGCGTAAATGCAGTATGTCCAGGCCGCTTCAGCGTAGACGGGGTGCTTCATCGCCTCCATGGCGTAAAACTCATCCGCTTTTATAGCAGCGTTAAAGAGTACGAGGAATGCTTCGTCTTCCCTGAAATGAACCTGTCAAGTCACGCAGTGAACCTGACATCTGACTCCTGACAAAAAGTGCTGCACGGCTACCCAGACGAAGGCTGGAAAGATGGCAGACCACTCGGGACGCGCCCCACAGTATGATGGCGGATCTCTGCATTTAATGCAGAGGATTTGATTAAATATCACCGAACCATCGTTTACTGACATCCCCTCAGCGGATACTGCTTTTACGCATACAAGGGGATACGCTGCCTTGTTTTACACAGGCAAACGTGAACTGTTTATGCTCCGTGGAAGACAAACAGACTGCCACGTCAAAAGCTGCTCTTCGTACAGGGCTCGAGGCATGTCTCTGCACCGAATGCTCAGAACGGTGGCAGGCCTTCGGAACAGGCCTCGGCAATTAATGATGATGGCGAATCTCTGTATTTAATGCGAGAGATTTGATTATATCTCCAAGAGCCATGATTTTGGCTAAAGACGTCCATATCACCTTGGCTTATACGTCCATTCAGCTTCTATGCTCATTCGGCCTTTTGTGCTTATTCGGCTTCTATGCCATCAGGCTTCTACGCCTACTCGGCTTCTATGCCTACTTGGCTTCTATGCCATGGTGACAGACATTGGCTTCTACGCTAACCTCTTCTACACGAGGGATACCTACCTACGTGGCTTCTACGCCATGATCTTCGTAGCGATTATACACGTTTTGTCCCTTAGTTGGACTCGCGTCACACACTCATTCAAAAGGTCATCTATACGCGAGCTTTGGTTATTTTAACCGTTGTGTAAAAGGGTGATGTACTTTCCACTACTCGGTTTCCACACCGATTGAGTGGTCACTGTCACCAAAACTCTATAAATAGAGAACTCTATCAACAGAGGAACAGGTCGAGACTTTAAAAATCGAACAAGGCCGAAGCTTTGAAAGAAGATCAAACAAGGTCGAACCTCCAAAGAGATCAAACCATGGGTCAAAACATTGGAGATTGAGGAGAGGTCGAAGAGTCTTTAAGAGAGGGAGAGAGAGAAGCATCCAGAGCTAAGGCAAAGAGTAGCGATCGACGACGTTGGCATCGTGCATCCACCCTCTTCCGCCACCTACGAAGCTGCTTTCCGTATTCCACGGCACTTCTTCACTATCGTGTAGTCCAAGGGCTAAAGTGATCGACTGCAGATCAGACACCTATAGCAATAATCTACCCAGATTAAATAAATTGTACTCCCACATCCTTGTATAGGATCAAATTATACAAGTTTGTTTGTAAACCAAAGAAGGCGGGTTTCATGCAAACCTCGTATCATATAAATTTCGTTCTTTCGTTTAAATACCACAAACAAGATGGCAACTCTGCTGGGGACATCTTTCTCTTCTGATGAGGAAGCGATTGCTCAACACGATGCGGTATCCGTAGGATCCGTGAAGAAGACACTGGTCGTCCAGTTCGATTAGTCTGCCTACGAAGACATGCTTCGGACGGGGGGTAGCTCTCACTCTCTCTCTGCGCAAGGTCTGGATGCCCAAGACATCCTCTACCATTCCTGTGGACTCTCTGATCTCTCCGACCTCTCCGATCTCTCCGATCTCTCCGACCAATGAGGTTGTAGCATTGCTCCCTCCGTGCCCTGCACATAAAATTCAGTCTCCCGCTATGCGCGGTACAGACAAAACTTCGGGCAAAGCCTCAGCGCTAACCCAGAAGTATCCACTGCGCTCCACGCGTAGAAACTAGTCTCCCGCTACATGCGGTACAGACAAAACTTCGGGCAAAGCCTCAGCGCTAACCCAGAAGTATTCACTGCGCTCTACGCGTAGAAACCAGTCTTCCGCTACGCGCGGTACAAAAAAAACTTCGGGCAAAGACTCAGCGCTAACCCAGAGGTATCCACTGCGCTCTACGCGTAGAAACCAGTCTCCCGTTCGTGGCAGAATAGACAAAACTTCGGATGATGCCTCGATGCCAAATCGAAAGTACAAAGTATGCTCCGTGCGTAAGACAACATCTGACCTCTACGGGGAACCAGATGACCCCTGTGATCTCCGCAAGGGAAAGCAAGCGGCAAGCTACTTAACTTCTCAGCATTCACGCCAGCAAGGGAACAATCTACCCGCCCTCCAAATTATGCGAGAAGCTGATGGCCGCCTGAGGATATCCTCAGCCTTACGCCAACCAGAGTGAAGCTCGAAATTACGCCAGGCGAAGTCCCTAAGCGTACAGAAGGCTCGATTGACAGAAAGACGCGCTCCTCAGAGATTATCTGCCACCCAGATGGCCAATCTGTTGTATACGAGTAGCACAAGGAAGACTATGGTCCCCATCATCCGCATGCCTACCAATAGGACCAGGAGGAACAAGCCATCATCTTCTTCTTCTGTAACTTCTCCTGACCAGCGCAAATATCTAATCCAGAAACGCAAGGGGAGGGGATCTTCCAGCATGGCTATTACGTCTCCTAGTGAGCACTGTTGTGATGGTCACAGGATTGTGGTTAATTGCTGCTGTTCTAAAGCAAAACGGTCAGTTTTTGACCGGCTGAGCTACTCTCCATCTTTCCTAGAAGAAGAGCCCACGCATGCATCTGTGAACATGGCTTCACATATACCTGGAGAAAACTCAGGCTCAAGACGTCTGTCCTCTAGAACTCCGAGCCGAAGGAGATTCAACATGCTCCTCAGAGACACTGAAGATGGGGTATTCCAGAATACTCATTCGAGGTCACAATAACTGACTTCGTACTCCTCTGATTCCGACGCTGGGGGTCGCCATTCTCCCGAATAAAATACTGAGAGTATAGAGTCAACTTCTGCAGCAACCTATACACATCCTTCAACGATGCCCAGGGAAATAGGAGTATACGCCAGTGGAGATGAACACGAGGAAACTTCGCCGTCAGGGAGCGAGGAACAGCGCATCACTACACTGGAGACGTCTCTAAAACAAATACAATCCATGATGGAGAACATGCACCAGATGATGCTAACTCAACAGGCGGCTGCTATAGCTCAAACATCAGTCCCGTCAGCACAGATACGTGTGGGGGTGGACTTGCCACCATCCAACACGGTCCAAGAACCTGCTCTAGATCAAGAGTCAGCTGGTCCTCCACTTCCTCACTCGGAGAATACATTACCTCTTGCGGGAGTCAAGATACAACCAACTCCGCACCATTCCGTGGTCTTGCTACCGGCTGAAAATTTGATGCAAGTAGTACGGGAGTTGAAAGCCCAATTCGATGCCCTGAAGCACAAAGAGAAGCTCAAGAAATTAGGAATCAACCAGCCTTACCCAGCTATCTGGGAAGAGGTCCCTTTCCCTCTAAGATACAAACCTCAGACTATGGCTCTGTTCGAGGGAAAACATCGCCAAGTCAGTACATGAACTATTTTAGTATGATGACGGTGTTGCTACAAGGGAATGACGCCCTCCTCACTCGGGTGTTCAAGGGCTGTCTCTCAGGAGTGGCTTACCAGTGGTACCGCAGCCTGGCAGACAACTGCATTACTTCCTTCGAAGACTTCAAGGCTTTATTCTTCACACGATTCTACGAGGGAAGAATGGATATGTCTATGTCCTCTCTCATCGAAGTCAAGCAGAGGGAAAAAGATGACGTTCGTACCTTCATCGAATGTTTTCGTCAAGCCACGCTACAGATGCCTCCAGGAGTTCCAGACTCTGCGTTGGTGGACATTTGCAGGAAGAACCTCCTTTTCGTGGTCTCGGTGTTCACAGGACCATACAGTTCCACGACTGGCCCTCGTTTATCATCTCAGCAGTGGCCGCCGATGACAACAGTCGCAAGGCGCGCAACAATGGCATTATGATCTCTACCTCTGACAGAGGCAAAAGGTCATCCCCCAACGACGACCATCCTCGCAGTTCCAAAGGAAAAGAAGCTCCGGCAATCAATACGTCCAGACAAAAGACTGCGACAACCACGCAGACGAAACCTGGGACTTCCTGGCCCGTCGAAGTATACTCTTTCGATGACGATGATATTTTGAGTATATTCGAGTGTCTCGTCAAGAGTGGCAAGATCACCCTTCCGGAGGAGAAGCGGCCCAGTGAAGCCGGCAGTGCCAACAACCCCAAGTACTACATCTTCCACAGATACGTACACCACCCGACCAAGGCGTGTTACATACTGAAAAGGAAGATTCAGGGGCTGATCGATGCTAAGGCCATCACTCTGTATAACACTGAGAAGACGGTCACGGCCAATATGATCTCCCTGCAATTTGGCAATCTGCCTCCCCAAGAAGTCCCGGACGGTGTGATACATATTTTTCGGACAACGATGAACATCGTCAATCTCCCTCCGGCTAGGGGTCAAAATCATGACCTGGTACCCTTAACCACCCGGCGGGGCGAGATCATGTGGGTTCATCCGGATTTAGTATCGGAACTCGAGAAAGAGACTAATGCTACTAAGGCTAAGTCTAGGAAGAACTCCAAATGCAAACCATGCCATATGGTTGCAACTTCTTCGCCATCAGACGAAGACGAGGCTTTGGCTGCAACCCGTTCAGGAAAAGCTTACCTCAAGGACTACGGAGCAAGTCCGGAAGATGCACCGGCAGACGCTTCAGCTACAGAGCCCGCCATACCACAGGCCGATCCTGCAAGACCGACTTCGGCGGACAAGGGGAAGCAAAAAGAAGTATGCTTCGACAAACCTGTGAAAAATATTCAAAACAAAGGTTTAGAGAAGCCATACAACTTCGACATCCTAGCCCAACTGGCCAATATACCAGCCAGGTTGTCCATCTTTGAGCTACTCAGGATTTCCCAAGACACTCGTCTAGCCCTGAGTGAAGCACTGATACAGGCGGAAGCATACTTGACCCAGCTCAAGTCCCCTGACGAGGAACCAGTGGCGTATCCTCAATGCCACAGTATGATGGAGGTAGTCCCGAATATCACTTTCACACAAGATGACATGCTGTTAAAATATAACAGGCATGACAGACCCCTCTATTACACCGGATACGTTGGTTCTATGGAGGTCGACCGGATCGACATAGATCCGAGATCATCAATTAGCATCATTCTTCATAGTCTGCTCAGACCGTTGAGGATTCCTACCAGCGAATTGGCTTACACCACCACTACAATCGTGGGTTTCAATGCCGGAAAAAGTAAGCCGCTGGGGAAAATTCGCCTGAGGATTCAGATTGGCAACCTCAGGTCGGTGGCTACATGCTATATCATCGATTCTGAGGTATCCTATAACATTTTGCTAGGTAGACCGTGGATCCACGACCACAACATCGTTCCTTCAACTCTACATCAATGCCTTAAATATGTAGACCCCCAAGGAACAGTACAAACAGAGGTTGCTGACCTAAACCCTTTCAAAGGAATAGAATCCTACTATTCTGATACCGTATTGTACTCTCAAGACTACGCAGAGGAGGTGTCAGTCCAAGCAGAGAAGGAATCCCACCGGGAGCCTGAAGGACCCTCTGTCGAATAACCACTGTCAATCAGAGTGAAAGGGCGAACTACTCGTCCAAAAGCCATGGAGCCTACGGCTATCCACCTGAACAAAACCAGGTCAGCAAAAGGGGGTGATCCTCTAGTGATCACTTTGAACCAGAAGCCTCCACCCTTGGTCATCAACCTTCGGCGCAACAAGCAGCCGGCTGATGTAAATGCAACCAGGAACGGAGTTCCAGATGATAATAAACATCCTCTTTTCCAGTATATTGACGCTCAGATTCCAAATCAGGAATCCTCTCCCCATGACGATATAGAACCTATAGCGCAAAAATTCTTGGAAGCTATAGATTCCTATCATCCGTACATATGGGAAGTAGCGTCATCATCCAATGTTATCACGATATATGGACCACATGAGGACTCTATCTTCATTGTTCTGCCCGCCCGCAGCAATCAGCATTCAATAGTCTTCGGCCGCACGCGCGATGAATCGACTATACAAGAAGATTCCTTCGATGACGATGCTGGTGAAATACAAGTTCACAGGTACAGCCCGCAAGCCTTAAAGATCATGCAAAACATGGATTATAACTTGAAGCTGAAGCCAGGTCTCAACTATGGGAAAGGCAGACGAATACCGTCGTACGGCAATCCCCACTATCAACAAACTCGTTTCGGGTTAGGGTATGCCACCTCCCTTACGACTTCCAATTCAGATGAGGACACATTTTCCCCTTTTCAAGACGGCTTGTCGCCCTCCAACTTATCTCGTGCTCTCGAGCAAACATTACCAGTAAATATGGTAGTGACGGATCCCTTCGAATCAGATGAACAAGAATCCAAACTATTCGAGAATGACGCTTGGGCTCAGCAAATGGATACACAGTGGGAATTCCGCTTCGAGCAGAGAGAACCTCCCACCAAAGATGAAGTTATCCAGATTGATGTTAGGGATAAACTTTCACCAAAGCCGATATTTATCAGTAACAATCTTTCCCCAGCCGAAAGGAGAGAAGTCATTCAACTGATAAAAGAATACATCGACGTCTTTGCGTGGAATTATGAGGATATGCCAGGACTTGATCCAAAGGTGGCTATTCATAAACTCAACATATTACCCGATTTAAACCCTCTGAAGCAGCACCAACGCCGGTTCCGCCCAGATATGATGGACGCCATTGAAGCTGAAGTCAAGAAGTTGATACCCTGCGGTTTCATCCGGGAGGAACAACACCCCGACTGGGTCGCCAATATTGTCCCAGTCATGAAGAAGAATGGGAAAGTATGAGTCTGCATCGATTACCGAGATTTGAATGTAGCCTGCCCCAAGGACGAGTTTCCTCTTCCCATCACAGACGTCATGATTGACAATACCTTCGGTTTCAAACGTATGTCTTTCATGGACGGATTCTCAGGATATAATCAAATCAAGATGCATCCTGAAGACGAGAAGTATACTGCCTTTCGGACACCACTGGGGGTATATTGCTATACGGTCATGCCCTTCGGGTTGAAGAACGCCGGAGCTACTTACCAACGGGCTATGAGTAACATATTCCACAAGCATTTACGCAAAATAGTAGAATGTTACGTAGACGATATAGATATCAAAAGCCGCCTCAGTGTCAATCACATCCAAGACTTGAAGACGGTATTTGAGCTGATCAACATCAACTCAAAATGAATCCTACAAAGTCCTTTCTGGGTGCATCTAGTGGCAAATTTCTGGGATTTGTCATTACCACCAAAGGCATTCAAGTGGACCCTGATAAAAGTCAAGGCCATCTTGGAAATGCGACCACCCCATAATCTGAGGGAACTCAGGGGATTTTAAGGCCGTCTGGCCTATATCCGGAGATTCATATCCAACCTCTCTGGAAGGTGTCAGCCTTTTTCTTGCCTCATGAAGAAAGGTGTATCCTTCGTATGGGACGAAGTCTGTCATCAAGCATTCGGGGATATCAAGCGCTACCTCACTAGTCCGCCAGTTCTGGTGCCTCCCATCGTAGGAAGACCATTCTTCCTGTACGTTCGAGCGATGGACCATTCCTTGGGAGCTCTTCTCGTGCAGAAGAACGATGCAGGACATGAACAGGCTATCTACTATCTAAGTAGAATGATGATCGGAGCGGAGCACCGGTACAGTCCAGTAGAAAAAGAATGTTTGGCTCTGATGTTCGCTATCCAGAAGATGCGGCACTATGTCACCTGCCAAACTATTCACATCATCTCCAAGATCAATCCTCTTCGGGTACTGATGAACAAGCCAAGTGTTCTTAACTCCCAACTCGCGACTTGGGCGATGTTATTAATACCATATGACATGGTGTACGTCCCTCAGAAGTCCATCAAAGGCCAAGCATTGGCTGACTTCCTAGCTGCTCATCCAATCCCGGAGGCCTCCAAATTATACGAGGACATTCCCGATGAAGTTGCAGAATGTAGTTCCGTAATGGAAAGTGACGTATGGCAACTGTTCTTCGACGATACCTCCAGGACTGGTCCCAAGGGAAACGTAGTTTCAGGGGTAGGAATTATCCTAGTTACACCCGATAAACTCATCATCTATCGAGTATACTCTCTTAATGAGCCTTGTTCCAACAATGTGGCGGAGTACAACGCTCTACTAATCGGACTCCAAGTCGCTAAAGAGCTGGGGGTCGAATCTCTGGAAGCTTTTGGTGATTCTTTGCTTATCGTCAATCAAGTCAGAGGAATATATGAAGTCCGGAATCCAGACCTCATCCCCTATCACCAAGCAACGGTCGAGATAGCCGTGACATTCAAGGGGTTCTTCCTAGAGCATGTACCTCGATCTCAGAATCTGGAAGCCGATGCCCTAGCCAGTCTAGCTGCAGATTTAGCTACTCCTATAAGAAGGCAGAATTCGGTAATCCTTCTTAACAAAGATCTATTTTGTGTGAAGAACAACTCTCACATCAAACGCAGTTACGTTGTGAACATCGATCCTCCTACGAGAGATTGGAGAAGTCCCTTTATAGATTTCGTGGCATACAGAATCTTGCCGGAGGACCCTAAAGAAGCAGCATCCGTCAAAAGACGATCATTACGCTTCTACTTCAATGCATCTTCACAATACCTATATCGTCGAACCTACGACGGACTGCTATTGAGATGTCTCTCTAATGACGAAGCACAGCAGATTATCCGCGAAGCTCACGACGGCGTATGCGGGGCGCATCAACCCGGTCCTAAGCTACAGGATCGTATCAGGAGAATGGGCTATTACTAGCCCACTATGATCGCAGACGCAATCAAGTATGCCAAACGATACCGGGCCTGTCAGGTCCATGCAGACTTCATACATCAGCCGTCTGAACATCTACATCCTACGGTTGTATCCTGGCCTTTCGAAGCATGGGGTATGGACATCATTGGTCCTATTCACCCATCTTCTTCCAGAGGTCACCAGTTCATACTGGCCATCACGGATTACTTCTCCAAATGGGCAGAGGCGATCCCTCTCGCTGAGGTAAAAATATCCAATGTGATCAGCTTCATCAAGCATCACGTCATTTATCGCTTTGGGATTCCCCGAAGGATAATCCATGACAATGGGCCTCAGTTTATCAGCCAAGCATTTTATCGATTTTGCGATAAAAATCAGATACAAAATGTCGCCTCTACGGCATATTATCCAGCTGCTAATGGTTTGGCGGAAGCCTTCAACAAAACCATTATCAAACTCTTGAAGAAGTTTGTCTCTTCGAACAAAAGAGATTGGAACGAGAAGCTGGGAGAATGTCTCTGGGCATACCGCACAACGGTCCGAGCACCGACAGGTTGCACCCCGTTCTCATTGGTCTACGGGAGTGAAGCAGTTCTTCCCATCGAAATTCAAATCCCGTCACTCAGGATAGCAGTCGCCAATGAGTTAACTCGGGAAAAGAATTACCTTTTAAGGCTTCAAGAGCTAGAAGGATTAGACGAGAAACGCCTTCAAGCTTAACAGAGCATCGCGTTCTATCAAGCGCGCATTTCCAGAGCTTTTAATCAAAAAGTAAAGGAAAGAGTGTTCAAAGTTGGCGAGCTAGTCTTAGCTGTAAGAAGGCCAATGATTCTCACACACAGGAGCAAGGGCAAATTTCAGCCCAAATGGGAAGGCCCCTACGTGATCGAGACAACGTTCTCAAACAGCGCTTACAGGTTAGCCCAGCCTAATGGAGACCTACTAATGGCTCCTATCTATGGCAAATTCCTGAAAAGGTACTATGCTTAACCTCCTCTGCTCAAGTGGAATAAAGGCGAAAATCTCATTCTAACAAAACTACTTCCAAAACAAAACTAGTTGGGTCGTACTCTATCATGTCCATATGACCCCTGAATAGATGCGCCCTGCTAAAGTTTACCGAGAGACTATCACGTCCATACTACCTCTGATATTACTCTCACCCAAACCCGTCATTTATATTCCGAAATGATGGGTCCATAAAGTCAGATGAAAAGCCTCTTTATTATTCCCCAAAAAAGAGCGGAAGTACATTAAAAAGCAAAAGCAAAAGTACATCATGAAGGAGGAGCGGTCAAATCGTGAATCTGCTGTGCCAGTCTGGCCATCTTTGCATTCCTGGAATCCAAGACATCAGCACGGGACCACTCCAGCCGTGCCTCGTCATTAATCAAGAGGGATAGTTCGGCTCTAGCTTGAAGGAAACCAGCGCGGGCAACATCCTTCCTCGCCAAGTTCTGCTTTGCTATGACCAGTCGGCCATTCGCCACATTGAAACCTTCTAACGACTGAGAAGCCCATTCCCTTGCCTGAGCAAGCTTCGTCTCCAGTTTAAGGACCCTCGCTACATTCCCGTCATGCTCAGCCTTGCACTTCGTCTGAAGAGCAATAGCCTCCTACAAGATGACTTTTCCTTCATCCATCTCCCGCTGATTTGTCTGGAGGATTTTATTCAGGTCTTCCACCTTTTCAACAAGTTGTGCAGTCAAGGAGTCGTGTCTAGCCTGGACCAGATCGTCAATACTGCCTTGGGATAGCTGCGAGTATTCGTTAATGGGTTGCTCCAAACCATTAACTACCTCCGCCAGGGCGTCAGCTAAACCAGTATCGCCAAGGTCCCTGATCGCCTCTATCGAAAACCGAGAGGACTTCTTCAGACGCTCAAAATTCATATTCTTCTCCAACACCATTGATATCAGCGTTGTCAAAGTGTTATAGAAGATACCGATATATTTCTCGGTCAGCGCAGCTAGGCCCGAATGTACGCTAGGAGTGGCTGCAATGTTATCGAACCGCGCTCCAGAGGCGACCGCTATCGACGTGGCCACAGTCCTCGTCTCAACAGGGGGTGCGACAAAAGAGGAAGCGCCAACCCACATACTCGAAGGAGGCGTTGTCGCAACGACAGGCACTACTAGAATAAGCGGGATTAGCGACGTTTTTTAGCGACTCCAGGTAAAAACGTCACTAATTTAGCGACTCCATGTAAAACGTCGGTAGACGTCGCTAATTGGCGACATTTAACGATGTTTAGCGACTTATGTTCAGTTTTTATAAGATTAGTCGCTATAAGTTCAATTTTGGTCGCTAAATGTCGCTAATATATCTAAGTTAGCGACGTTTAGCGACGCAAATAGCGACGTTTATATTAGAAATATTTAGCAACGTGTTTAGCGACGACCGTAACGTCACTATAATTTAATTTAGCGACGTCCTTATTTGACGTCGCTAAACGTCGCTAAAATTTGGTTAATTAGGGCTCGGTTTCATTTTTCCCCATGTGTTGAAATTTCGAAACGAAACAAAATTTCCCCCGCCCCCCCCCGCTCCGTCGACCGCCTGCTCCGTTGACCTCCCCCGCGGCTACTCCGGCATCCCCCTCCTCTTCCTCGAGCTCTAGGTAAAGCCTAACTCTCTCTCTCTCTCTCTCTCTTTCTCTCTCTCTCTCTCTCTCTCTCTCTCAGAACACATGTGATACTGACACAGACACGACACACACACAGATGGTGACACAGACATGACACGACACACACACACACTGACACAGAAACTGATAAGGACCTAGGGTTAGGATTAAGTTTTTTGACATGGACACAGACACTAATATCACATGGACACAGACACTAATATCACATGGACACAGACTTGGGGCTCTGGCATGGGGCACTGCAGCAGTGCACCCAAATGGTGCCTGTCAGTTAGGCTTGGGGGCAGTCCCTAGGCAGTGCAGAGGCATGCCTTAGTGCATCTCAGTTTCAGTTTGGTATCAGTCATCAGTACTTATACACTGATACGTATCAGGGACTGTGTGAGGTATCAGTACAGGCAATTGTAGGAGTTGATGCAGGCAAGGTATAAAGTCAAGTGTTAATAGGGTATATATAGATATGTAGGTTAGTGATGTTTAGAGATGTTAGATAGGAGTGTACTAAGATGGTATCTAGAATAAGCGGGATGGCATGCTCGAGCCTTGTAGTGGGCAGTGAGAAGGAGGTCTGCAACAGTGAGCAGGCAACCGAAGAGGAAAACCATCAGCACTGTGTCATTTCAGCAACCATGTATCAGTAAGTATCAACAAGTCCCACTGTATCAGTATCCGTTTTCAGTTGCATTTAGTGAGCTATGTATACTAGTTTTAGTTAGCTTAGTGTCCAGGTATTGGTTAGTTGGTTTAAGATGGGTTAGCATGAATATTGCTTATTTTAGACTTTGATAAATGAAAGTATGTATTATATCAGATATGATTTTTATAGTACAGTCAAGTTATGAAGCTAGGTGATAAACCACTGTATGTAATGATTTATATGATACATACTGTTATTTTTGCAGAAGTATCTAGAAATGGATATGAATTACTATCTGCGTCATCGTTCGTGGATGTACAACCGTCATCCTGATGACATGTGCGGTGTGCGGGATGAATTCATTGAGGGTGTACAGCAGTTCCTGCAGTTCGCCAAGGCGTTCCCTCAGTACATGGACGGTACCAAAATTAAGTGTCCGTGTGTGAGATGTCGCAACAGGAAATATCATCCAGAAGTGGAAGTTACGTATCATTTATACTCGAAGGGCTTTACGCCGAATTACTATCAGTGGACCGTGCACGGAGAACTTGTATCTCTAGCATCGGAGTCGGAGCCCTATGTGGAGCCGTATATGGATGTCCAAGACCACGATGCTTACGACGACTGGTTGGTGAACATGGTTTATGATGCGACGGGGCCTAGTTTCAATCCTGACAATTATGATGCGGCGGGACCGAGTTTCAATCCGGACAATTATGATGCAGCTGAGGAGGCACCGAATGCCGATGCTGCAAAGTTTATGGAGTTGCTTGAGAATGCAAGGACTCCACTATATCCTGGTTGTGAGGATCATTCACCGTTGGAGGTGGTTACAAGATTATTGAGCATCAAGTCCAATTTTAATATGTCGCAAGAATGCTATAATCGACTGCTCGATTTGATTATAGAGATCTTGCCCGAGGGTGCAAAGTTGCCTAAAGACTTCTATCGATCTAAGAGGATGGTGAGATCGCTTTGGATGGGATACGAAAAAATCGATGCATGTCACAACGGGTGCATGTTGTACTACAAAGACGACAAGGATGAAGATGCGTGCAGATTCTGTGGTGCTGATCGCTACAAGGCCACTGTTAGAGGAAAGTCTGTCGGTGCAAGGAAGCCTACCGATTCGATGCACTACTTGCCTTTAACGCCGCGGTTGCAGCGGTTGTTTATGGTTAAGGAGACTGCAAAAAACATGAGTTGGCACAGGCGAAAATAGATCGAAGGAGTATTGGATCATCCATCCGATGGAGAAGCATGGAAGCACTTTGATCGAGAGTATCCACATTTTGCCGAGGAAGCACGTAATGTCAGATTGGGGCTCTGCTCTGACGGTTTTACCCCATTCGGACTTTCGGGCTCCCAGTATTCGTGTTGGCCTGTGATCGTCACTCCGTACAATCTACCGCCTTGGATGTGCATGAAGACTCCGTATATGTTCCTAACCGTTATTATCCCGGGTCCGAACAATTCGAAGAGGAACATCGATGTGTATTTACAGCCTTTGATAGATGAGTTGAATCAGCTGTGGGAAGTAGGTGCCAACACGTACGATGTTTCTAGGAAGCAGAATTTTCAGATGAGGGCAGCACTTATGTGGACCATCAACGACTTTCCGGCCTATGGAATGTTATCGGAATGGAGCACCCATGGTCGTCTCTCATGTCCGTATTGCATGGACCATTCTCAGGCTTTCTGTTTGAAACACGGAGGCAAACCGTGCTTCTTCGATTGTCATCGACAATTTTTGCCGAAGGATCATCCGTACCGGAGGAATCGGAATGCTTTTCGTGCGGGAGTTGTGGAGAAGGCCAATCCACCGCCAAGGTGGCCCGGATGCACGATATGGGAAGAGGTAAAAGATTTACCAAGTGCTATCAAAGAGCCTGCTAAGGGGTACAAGTGTGACGGATTTGGTCGCACCCATAACTGGACGAAGAGGAGTATATTCTAGGATCTGCCATATTGGAGCACCAATCTGATCAGACATAACCTTGATGTCATGTATATCGAGAAGAATGTGTTTGATAACATAATTAATACTGTAATGGATGTAAAGGGGAAGATGAAAGATAATCCGAAGGCCAGGTTGGACTTAGAAGACATATGTAGACGTCCTGCATTGCATTTGATAGAGGAGGGGAATGAAAAGTTAAAGCAACCTAAGTCAGTTTTCTCACTGGATAAAGAGGATAAAGGTAGACTTTGTAGGTGGATTCAGGGTCTCAAGTTTCCAGACGGGTACGTGTCAAACTTGAAAAGATGCGTCGACTTCAAGGAGAACAAACTAGTAGGTATGAAGAGCCACGATTGTCACGTATTCATGGAGAGCTTAATTCCGATTGCATTTCGGGAATTCTTACCGCAGGTCGTTTGGGACCCATTGACAGAGCTGAGCATATTCTTCAGAGATCTTTGTTGTACTAAGTTGCTCGTCGATCGTCTAGAAAAGCAAGAGAGGGACATTACGGTAATACTATGTAAGCTCGAGAAGCTGTTTCCTCCTGGATTCTTCGACTCTATGGAGCATTTGCCAATTCATCTTTCCTATGAGGCACGTGTTGGTGGTCCTGTCGGTTATCGGTGGATGTACCCCTTCGAGCGCCATCTGAATCACCTAAAGAGAAAGGTGAAAAATAAGGCACGGGTTGAAGGCTCTATTTGTGAAGCTTATGTTCTCGAGGAGATTACAAACTTTTGCTCGACGTATTTTAAACCGCATGTTGCTACTAATAGGACGAAAGCTCCCAGAAACGACGACGCATATCAGGAATCTAATGATGCAATACTCAAAGTATTCAATGCATCCGGAAAGCCCTCGGGAAAAATGAAGAAGAGATATTTGAATGACGATGAGCTAAGGGCTGCTCATTGTATATATTACTCAATTGCGACGAGGATGAAGTGGAGAAGCTAGAGGGGTAAGTAATTAATACGTCCACGTTTACATCATCTCAATGTAATAGTATAAGATACTATTATGCTACTAATCAGCAGTTGCTTCATTGTTTTTCAGCACATATAATGATAAGTTGAGGTCGGTTAGACCCTACATAACAGACGAAGAAGTAGAACAAGATATGAGATGCCATTTTTCTTCTTGGTTGAGCGCATATGTAAGATGCTTGGTAATTACTTTTTATTTCTGCACTTGCAAAACAAATAACTTACTATCGCTACTTTGGTATTTAGGTCGATCGTCTAATATCACCCGAGACTGAATCTATTAGGACTCTAGCCAAGGGACCAATTACTGTCGTAAAAATATGGCCAAGTTTCTGTGTGAATGGGTTCAGGTTCAAGTCAACAAATACTCCTATCAGAGACAGCTTTCTGGATCTTGATTCCACGAAAAACAGTGGTTTGTGTATCAAATCTACAAACTACAAAGACGTCAATCCGGGCAATGATTTTTTTGGCATCTTACGAGAGATTGTGGAGTTGTTATCCTTCAAGCGCGCCGCTGGTCAGCCTCCTGCAGATTCGTAGTAGTATATTTATTTTTATTATTATTTATGAATTATTGATACTTCAACAATAGACATGATGTATGATGCTTCTTATGGTCTTTAATTTTTTAGTTAATTTAATTGGATTATATAGTTATCCATATTTAATTGGATTGATACTTCTTGTGGTCTTTAATTTAATTGGATTATATAGTTAACTAGAGTGAATCATGTTGGTGTGTATGATGAAGATGATATAAAACTGCAGGGAATCGCCAATGTTTGCTTCTGTACATTATTTTTTTTATTTTTTTTTTAAAATTAGCGACGCTATTAGCGACGTTTAGCGACATTTAGCGACGTTAATTTACGTCGCTAATTACGTCGCTACTTAGCGACACTGTAAAATGTCGCTAAGGACGTCGCTAATAACATCGCTAATTACGTCGCTAAACGTCGCCAATTGCTGACATGGCAGTATAGCCAGGTCATTAAAGACGTCGGTGTAACATCGCGATAGATGTCGCTAATCAGCGACGTTTAGCGACTTTTCTAAACGTCGCTTTTTAGTGACTTGGCGTCGCAAAACGTCGCTAAATTTAGCGACACATTAAAGTCGCTAAAAAATGTCGGCATAGCGACGTTTAGCGACGTTTTTTGTTTTAGCGACTTGGTGTTTTCCGACTGCTTTGAAACGTCGCTAATTATGTCGCTAAACCTAATTAGCGACGATTTTTGGTTATTTAGCGACGTTTTTAGACGTCGCTAATTTGACTTTTTCTGGTAGTGAGGGTCGTCCTCTTGAGGTATCGAAGCCTCGTCGGCAGGCGAGCCGGCACATGAAGATGCTTCCCCTTCAAAACCAGGCACCTCCGTATCAACGCCAGGACCTGACACGGAGCCGAAGGGCGCATATACATTGCCCTCCCCGAAGAGGTCGTCCCCTGAGAAGAAGACAAGAGGAAGTTAATGTCAAACATGATGTTAATTTTCCTAAAAGAAGAGGCACAAAAAGACGACAGTGATGCTAGCCAAGCTGTCATATCTGGAGAAGAGGGCCTGCTAACTGACACTGGCAAATACTCTTCCAAGTCTTCGTCAAGATCCACTTGAGGCTCGTTAACTGGAATCTCGTTAAAAGTGCTGACGGACACGGCAGGGGCCTCTCCCAATGCTGATCCAGACAAAGGTATATGGAATCTTATAACCAGCCTCGAAGGCAACTTCGTTCCACTACCTGAAGCAGTAGCAGCGGTAGCAGCCTCCAGCTGAGATTCTCCGGCCCCACCGGCCAAAACTGTAGAAGGTCCCTCTCTAAAAGGCGAGGAACCCCCAATCAAAGAATCATCCCCGACATAGGGAGAAGCAGGCTCACTTCCAGGAGCCTTAATGCCAGGAATCTGAAGAGGACGAGTAACCATCCTCTTCGTCCTCTTACGAGGGGAAGCCTCCTTCAGAGCGAGAGCCCTTCGTTTCCCGGAGACTACCAATGCCCCTGCAGGCGGAGGTATTTCACCCCTCGGTACCGATACGAAAGGCTCATCCGGAGTAGCGGACTCGTCACCCTCGTCAGAAGAAATCGAGGGGACTTCGACCCTTCCCCCAGGCTTGGAAGAGGGCACCCTAAAGCTTCCACCCATATCAAAATCACGATGGGAGGTGTTCGTTGCCACATAGAACTGGGCATACGAATGCAGGATGCGCAGCTCCGTGGAGGATGTGACGAAGGGCACAGTAAAAATTACCCCGGTGCAGCCCATGATAAAATATCGCCATCCCCTCGCTCCATCGATGAGTCTACCTCTGGACCTGAAGCTGGTGACGGCATTTCCCACATGCAACTGATCATACCCAAACTGCCTGGCAAACCGACTAGGCAGGTAGGGTTTAAAGAAGCAGTGATCTTCACTTCTGTATAGCAGGTGGGAAGGTCTAATACAGACCAACCAATTGAAGGCTTCAGAAGAAAGAGTGGTCCTATCTCTACCTGAGTCCTCAAGCCTAATCCCCGATTGGTTGTAATGAACAGAGGGGACACTGCAAAGGAGCTTCCAGCTGTGACCGCAATGCAGCACCCGCCGACAGTCTAAAACTGTGAGCACATTCCAAGAGGATTTCTTGTAATTCAGCAAGAAACTCCCCCCCCCAAGCTACTGCCGGAACCGGGAGACATCACCCGAGGGTTATGGAAAATTAACCATCCCATCAAATACAGGTATGGTAATTCCACCCGGGGAAAGCTTTCACGCCGAGCTTCATCAGCGAGCAGCGCCTCAGTCATCGCCCTCAAGCCAGCTTGTATGCGGCACACCATGGCAGGGAGCAAGCCCAGTCTCACCCCAAACACCAGACGCACTGTAGGCCACAAGGGGTTACGGTGAATACGATCCGTAGATGCGATATCGGGTACCACCAGTCGGCACAGCCATATAGAGAGGAAGCCAGCCACTTGAGCTTCCTTGGATAGAGCCCTGCGGCAATGCCTCAGATAGCTGTAGGCCTTAGTACCTACGGGATAACTTCCTATCCCTTCGACGAGGATCTGATCTGGAGCCCTATCATCCTCCAGGAGATCGTCGACTTCCTGAGCAGTCAGCATGCTCAGAGGATTCACAGGCTCATCCTTGACTTCCGTGGCTTTCTCCGGCTGAGCAGCCCTAGCCCGGTGAAAAAAGAGGTAGGACGTCCATTTACTGGTGTGAGCCAAATCTGAAGGCTCAGCATAGAAGGCGGTGCAAGCAAGGTAGTGGCACATTAGCTCCTGATACGCTTCCACTACCCGAGGGTCTGAATCCCCCAACTCCCAATTTATGGGAACATACTCTTCATACGGAGTATCCCCCATCGGCAGTCTCAAAATCTCTGCCATCTCATGAAGGGCCAATCCCAACTCCCCCAGTGGAGTGGCGAAAGTCCCGGTGAGTGGAATGTATCGCTCCATCAATGCCAAAAACAGGTTAGGGTTAGGAGGTAACCCAACGCTGGTGGCACTCACAGCTGCCAACAGATCGATGTTCTCCAACTCGATCCAAAAATGCTCCAGGGCCCAATCAACTAAGCGAGCCCATCGAAGATTTGTTGGGGTTATCCACCCATTGCATCGAGGATTCGCCTTGGGATATACTCCTCCGTGCCCCATGAAATCATTACAGAAGGTCACAATTGCACCGGCTGGAGCACCAAGCTGTCTTCACTCGGGACACTGTCCGGGTACAATCCCCTGAACAACATTACAGGACCGAAAGGGCGGGTGGCAAATAGGCCAGATCCTTTTTGATAGAAGATCTTCTCCGGCCTACCGTGAAGATCGGGAGTCAGCGTCCACGACATCTTCCTGGGATGAGTAGCATGGGAGAATGCCGAGAGGGGATAATCTATCGGCATCTTGGGCAGACTCAAGACCAACTTCCCGGCAGGAAAAAACCCAGAGTTCTTTCTTTGGCTTCGTCTGGGACTGCTTATCAATCATGTCCCCGAAAAGAAAGGCCGGCTTTATATACTGGTCCCCGTCTACATACGTCAAAGGCTCTCCATTAATCATGTTCAGCAGCATTCGCTCGCCCTGAGTCGATATCAAGATTTCCCTTCCTTTAGGGTATTGGGGTCCGGAGATAGGAAATACCACATGGGACAGATCCTCCAGATAGTTGGAGTGCAGCAGCCCGGCGGCAAAACCCATCACCTCGGCTAGCGGAGACTCGCCCAAGTTAACTGCAAGGGTGCGAGAAAAATACGTCAATTTTATACTAGACGTCACAAATATTACAGCACATGCCAAGAGGCAACAGTCTGAGCTCTACGCCAAGACTGTACAAACTTGATCATTTATGCCGGAATTGTCATCCACAAGCGTAAAAGTTCAAAATTATATAGTATACAACAAGTTTTCGGCGGTCAAAGCTTTTTACGCTCAACTGTGAAAATCTGGAGTTTTTATGCTGACACATTAGAAATGTGAGCGTAAAAGATAAAACGTCTCCGTGTATCATCTTCCTCAAAGAGGCTATCAGCACAGAAGATGACCTAGCGCGGTCACGTTCAACGTGTTCGAAGGATTTTTCAGTCGTTCTCATTCGTCCCAAAAGCTCTACCTATCAGGCCGGGTGCACTGCTCATCAGCGGGATGCTCAGCTCAGAATGGGGTTCGCCCTGTCCAACTGGAGGCACTCCTGCTTGGGCAGAAGAACGAGAAGAGGAATCAATCTTCTTTCCCTTAGAGGAGGAGGATTGCTTAGAGGCCATTACTGGAAACTTTGAAGACTCAGAGAAGACTCGGAGAATAGCTCGAACAGTCGGAGGCTTTCTTTCGCAGAAGACGGATGAAAAAAAAATTTCCCAGAAAACTTGGGATATATATTCAGTCGTTCTCATTCATCCCAAAAGCTCTACCTATCAGGCCGGGTGCACTGCTCATCAGCGGGATGCTCAGCTCAGAATGGGGTTTGCCCTGTCCAACTGGAGGCACTCCTGCTTGGGCAGAAGAACGAGAAGAGGAATCAATCTTCTTTCCCTTAGAGGAGGAGGATTGCTTAGAGGCCATTACTGGAAACTTTGAAGACTCAGAGAAGACTCGGAGAAGAGCTCGAACAGTCGGAGGCTTTCTTTCGCAGAAGACGGATAAAAAAATTTTCTCCCAGAAAACTTGGGATATATATAGAGTTCAGATGGACTCCTCGAACCCCGAACCAAATCTCCTAATTAATATTCGGTTATGATTGGGTCCTACGTCAGCCTATTATTCAGAGAAGGCGGACAGTCAGCGAATACGAAAAGTTTTTTCGCGCAAAGCAGGTCAGCAGTTCTTACGCTAAGGAGCTTTCTACGCTCGACAGCAACAGATCTACGGTTTCACGCTCGCAAGCTATAAGTCTATGGTTTTACGCCCGGATGCCTTTGTGCTCGGTAGCTTTTATGCTTGAGAGGCCACAATCCTACGACTTCATGCCAGCAGATAACAAATCGATGATCTCACGCTCGGTGGCGCTTAGTTTACGCTCAGAAGCAACAGATCCGCGACTTCACGCTCGAAAAAAATTTCTTTTCAGAAGCTATAAATCTACAGTTCTACGCTAAGGAGCTTTCTACGCTCGACAGCTACGAATCTACGGCTTTACGTTCAACGGCTACAAGTCAAGTTTTACGCCCAGATGCCTTTGTGCTCAGTAGCTTTTATGCTCGAGAGGCTACAAACTACGACTTCACGCTCAGGAACTACAAGTCTATTATTTCACGCTCGATAGTGTTTAGTTTATGCTCATAAGCTGCAGACTAATGATTTCATGCTCCACGACTTTCCGCACATCTGAAGGATACGCCGGCCAGATTACGCGTACATCTGAAGGTCCTCAAAGCGGTCAATTGCAAAGAGTTCACACAGAAGATACTCGTCCTTGACCTCAAGATATCCCAAGTACCCGAAACATATAGAGTTCAACATTGAAAAACTACTCTTCTTTATGGGTCGGTTCGAAGTTCATCTGGACTCCAGTCTGAATATTTCATCTACCAAGATGGCAAATCAGTTTGACATCCATTTCTTGCCCTGTTCAAAGGGATTTTCGAGAAATCATTCTTGAAGATAATGTCTGAACAATGAATTTCTGTTCATCAGAAGCAGCAGTTCAGAATTCTATACGGTTTCTCACTCCTAAAAAATAGTAGGACAGTTCGAACACTCGAATGCTAAAGCGACTTTCTACACATCCCTAGTTATGCGTAAGAGACAGGACAGGACCCAGCACTCTTTCTAAACAGAGTCGGCGTAAAGAATCAGACGTGTCGAAGCTACACATATTCAGACTTCACATCAACAAAGTATGGCAAGATGATCATATGAAGAAGCAAGACGATTTTATTAAAAGATTAAAGTCATGATTACATATGAGGGAAATCCAATCTACAAAGGTTTTTCTTCATTTTCATGATTACATCTGAGGGAAACCCCATCTACAAAGGGCTTCCTCATCATCGTCTGAAGATCACATCGAGAAGCTGTTCTGACAGGTTCTCACATTGGTGAAGGTCTTCATCTTCTCCCGAGAAGATAATCAGTGGGGGGAGGATACAAAACTGGGCATAGACTCATCCTCCAACAGAAGGAAAGCAGGGTAAGTCTGCTTACCTACAGACCACCGCCATTCAAGCCAGAACAGAGATAGTCTGTCTGACTCTCGTCCCCGGAGGTAACGGGAGAAGGCGCCACTTGCAAGCGCCATGGTGGAAAATAATTCTTTCTCTCTCCCGAAGAACCGCCATACAAAGTTGTTGATTATCCCGAGCAAAGGAGGCTATGATATCCTTCCATGATCCATCGTTGCAGATGAGACTTGCTCGAAGACGCCGTCTTTTTTGGCTCCCTACATACGGGAAGAACATGGTCTTCTTCTTCCTCAGATCGACCCGACGGACTCCGGCGATCATCCTTGTGGGGCAAAAGGAATGCGGGAAGAACAGGTTAAACTCCTCGGCCTTTTATAGGCAAGAGAGGTCACACCGGTCCCCAATAAATCCGTTATAAAGTCAGCATCGACCGTTTTAACGCTCCATTCAGAAACATTTTGAGTTACGAGGAGCGATTCATGCTTCATTCAAAGCGTTCCAAATTTTGAAGAAATTTGAAAGCTTTGAGGGGGTCTTGTAGAAGCATGAAAAATACGCTGGATAGCTCTACGCAACATGGTGATGCAGGGCAGCGTAAAGCAGGGGACCCCAGGGCCATCAAGAGTGCAATGGAGCTTTTCCGCTGAGCACGGCATAAAATATGATGGGACCATCCGTATAAATGCAATATATCCAGGCCGCTTCAACGTAGACGGGGTGCTTCATCGCCTCCATGGCGTAAAACTCATCCGCTTTCATAGCAGCGTTAAAGCGTACGAGGAACGCTTCGTCTTCCCCGAAATGAACCTGTCAAGTCACGTAGTGAACCTGACATCTGACTCCTGACAAAAAGTGTTGCACAGCTACCCAGACGACGGCTGAAAAGATGGCAGACCACTCAGGACGCGCCCTACAGTATGATGGCGGATCTCTGCATTTAATGCAGAGGATTTGATTAAATATTACCGAACCGTCGTTTACTGACATCCCCTCAGCGGAGACTGCTTTTACGCATATAAGGGGATACGCTACATTATTTTACACAGGAAAATGTGAACTGTTTACGCTCTGCGAAAGACAAACAGACTGCCACGTCAAAAGCTGCTCTTCGTATAGGGCTCGAGGCACGTCTCTGCACCGAATGCTCAGAACGGTAGCAAGCCTTCGGAACACGCCTCGGCAATTAATGATGATGGCGAATCTCTGTATTTAATGCGAGAGATTTGATTATATCTCCAAGAGCCGTAATTTCGGCTAAAGACGTCCACATCACCTCGGCTTCTACGCCCATTCAGCTTCTATGCTCATTCGGCCTTCTGTGCTTATTCGGCTTCTATTCCATCAGGCTTCTACGCCTACTCGGCTTCTACGCCTACTTGGCTTCTACGCCATGGTGACAGACATTGGCTTATACGCCAACCTCTTCTACACGAGGGATACCTACCTACGTGGCTTCTACGCCGTGATCTTCGTAGCGATTATATGCATTTTGTCCCTTAGTTGGACCCGCGTCACACGCTCATTCAAAAGGTCATCTATACGCAGGCTTTGGTTATTTTAACCATTGTGTAAAAGGGTGTTGTACTTTCCACTACTCGGTTTCTACACCGATTGAGTGGTCACTATCACCAAAACTCTATATATAGAGACCTCTATCAACAGAGGAACAGGTCGAGACTTTAAAAATCGAACAAGGCCGAAGCTTTGAAAGAAGATCAAACAAGGTCGAACCTCCAAAGAGATCGAACCACGGGTCAAAACATTGGAGATTGAGGAGAGGTCGAAGAGTCTTTAAAAGAGGGAGAGAGAGAAGCATCCAGAACTCAGGCAAAGAGTAGCGATCGACGACGTTGGCATCGTGCATCCACCCTCTTCCGCCACCTACGAAGCTGCTTTCCGTCTTCCACGGCACTTCTTCACCATTGTGTAGTCCAAGGGCTAAAGTGATCGACTGCAGATCAGACACCTATAGCAATCATCTACCCAGATTAAATAAATTGTACTCCCACATTCTCGTATAGGATCAAATTGTACAAGTTTGTTTGTAAACCAAAGAAGGCGGGTTTCGTGCAAACCTCGTATCATATACATTTCGTTCTTTCGTTTAAATACCATAAACAGTTAGGAACACGAATATGGGCATACTAAACATGAGCAGTGTGTGAATACGAAGTACAAGATAATCAATACCCGATACACATGATAAAATACATGTGAAGGAGTACCCGCTGAACACGGTAAGGGATAACATCTCCAGACAGGATCCATATAGTACCTGTCCGTGTAACTACTGTGTCAGAATTAGTATAAAATTCTAAAACATGCGATATATATACTATTATGAAATAAAAACTAACAGACAGATGTACTTGCATATAGTCCTGAGCAAATATTATATTTCGGTGTCTGAACTGGTATCACATAGACCTATATATAAAATTGTATGTCATTTGGTGTGTTGGAATGATAAACAAACTTAATTAAGTAAACATAAGGTTTTTAGGTCAAATCTATGACGTACTAGTCAAACTAGGCCAAACTAGGTCAACATCTTGATTTTAGGTTCATACCTAGCTTCTAGGTCCATTACAAGATTTTACTAGTTAATATTAGGCCATACCTAGATTTCTAGGTCCATACTAGCTAATATAAAGATATTAGTAATCATATATAGTCATATATATCAATATCTTATATACCTAACTATTACCTTAGCCTCATAATCTATTACCTAACATTCTTAGACTAACACTAAATTCTTAGACAATATCTCAAAACTTAGTGTTAGCTCATCCTCAATACCTTACCTTAGTACTTATACCTTGTCGCATGGAACTATGAGTTACCCAAAGTTCTAGTCCCATAACTAATATACATGTCGCAATTTACCTTGTCAATTGGTATATTGAAATCAATATATCATAACTCTAAGTGCATGAAACCAAACACTTAATGGGCAAAGAGGTAATACACTATGATACTTACCAAATTGAAATACCAAAACTCACAATTCACCATACTAATCATACATACATATTAATAACACAATAATGTAGCTAATACAATTTGTTACAAAGAGAATTAAAGAGTAAATGTGCAAAACACCAAAAATTGGGCCCCATATCGCACTGTATCACAAAATACCATAAAACAGCCTACACGTATCCATTTGTGGACACGTACTTAGTTTCACAAACCTGATATATGTCTAATTATATCTAATTGGTCTCATAACACATAATTGTTGTGTCAAACTCATAATTCTCCCAACATGTACATAAATTACCAAATATAACTCACAATACATAACCAATTAGCCTAGAACTTGTTCCTATAGGTAGCCCTATACCATAGGATCATTCCTAATGGTCAAATGCATGATTAAGAAGCTACAATGAAAGAGAAATTTATGAATTACTAATTAGGAGATGGATTCCCAATAAAAATATAATTGGACACGTTCCAGACACGATCTCTAGCTCTAAAGCTCCTTCTTCTTGTGCTCCTTGCTTCTCCAAGCTCCAAGAGTGATGAATTTGAGATAGAAATGGAGGTAAAATGTGTAGGAATTCAATGAAGGAAATGTTCGAAAACTGGGGATCTAATTCTAGATCTAAAATGAATGCAAATGAGAGAAGTGCCTCCTCTAATGGTAGCCAGCCCCCATCCCCCTTCCCCCTTCTCCTTTCCCCAAGTCACTTGCAAAGGTCCAAGTTATCCCTACATGGTAAATTATGAGAAATAATTAGGAAGGATAATTTTGGAAGTCTCTAACTAATTATAATTAAGCTAATTCTCCTTAATTAATTAGTGAGAAAGGTCTAATAGACTTGGGTCCAAGTTAGGCTCACTAGTTGTCATGATAAGTTTAATTATGCCTCTAACAAAATAATTATTATAAGTCACTCTTAACCTATAAGTTTCTAATAATCAAATAATTAATATAATTATTAAATAAATCTATAACACACTAATTAAATATTTATTCCTAAAAAATATTTACCCATGCCAAATTACCAAACTACCCCTAGCTGGAAAAGTGAAGGGGACACCAAGTTTGTTCACTTTTTACTCTTCAAAGTTGGGCAGTTTATAGAGCTCTTAGCAGAGATATATATGAGACTGATCGTGCAACTGCATGTTGTGCCAGACAATATAGTGTCTGACAGGGAAACGAGGTTCACATCATACTTTTGACGGATTATGCAGGAGAGTCTCGTGACCCGTCTGTTGTTCAGCACATCGTATCACCCGTAGAAAGATGGCATATCCGAGCGCACCATCAAACATTGAAGGACATCTTGAGGGCGTGCATGCTTGATTTCGGTAGATCATGTGAGTACCATTTACATTTGGTCGAGTTTTTCTACAACAACAACTATCAGAAAAGCATTCAGATGGCTCCCTTTTAGGCGTTTTATGGCAGGAAATATCGTTCCCTATTGTGCTGGAGTGATGTGGGCGAGAGGTAGATTCTTGGATCCGAGTTGGTTGTTCGTACGGTGGAGAAGTAAAGAAGATCTAGTGGCACCTGTGAGGAGCATAGGACAGGCAGAAGCACAGGGCGACACGCACCGTCGACCTCTGGAGTTCGAGATGGAAGATCATGTGTTTCTGAAGATCTCACCTACCAGGGTGACCATCAGGTTTGGACGCAGAGGAAAGTTGAGTCCGAGGTATATCGAACCAATTGACGAGTTGGAGCGCATCGGAGAGGTTGCCTACAGATTAGCATTACCATAGACATTAGGAGAAGTTCATGATGTCTTCTATGTATCTCAGTAGATGAGGTATGTGTCAGATCTGAGTCGTGTGCTTGATCACTCGGAGATAACTATCGGGCCAAGTCTGTCATACCTGGAGGAGCCTGTATAGATTCTGAACAAGATCGAGAAGGTGTTACGAGGTCAGACCATTCCTCTATTTCGTGTCGCATGGAGGTATCATGCACTGGGTAAGTCAAGTTGGGAGCGAGAGAATGATATTCGACATCGTTTTTCCTATTTCTTTAAGGGCCTAGGTATTTTTGTAGCATTTATTTTTAGTCAGTAGTTTATACTCTATGTTTATTTTAATTTTGAGGACGAAATACACTAAGGAGGGTAGATTATAAACTCTCACGACCAAAATTTAGGTATAATTGGCTTAGAGAGAGATTATGGTTAGTTTGGAGACATTTGGTATTAGAAACATGATATTTTGATTAACTGTACAAAATTTGTACTAATTGGTGTACTTTGTCATTGCTTCGATATTTAGAGAGCTATTTTAGCTTTTTCCTTCAAACAAATTTTATAACCTAGACCTAGACGTGCCAGTCTTCCATTCTGATATTTGTGTCACTCATAAATACCCTCTATTGTGCTTCATTTTAATCACACAATATTAGTCAAAAATTATCTAATATTAAACCCTTATTTGGAGCATGACCAGTGACACACTCTCCCCTCCTCTTTTTATATAATACAATTCAACACATGCCTATAATCCATCATAACCCTTCATTGAAACTTCAATCCATCACCACCGCCCATTTTCTTCATGACAAACTACACTCTCCTAGGAAATCTAGCCGACCATAATCCTAATATCCCTCTCTCTTTCATTAATTACTACACTCTCTTACCTCCATTTATTGCACTCTCCCTCTCTCTCCCCCAAACTTCGGCCACACAATCCTCCCATCTCCTAACCGAAACCATCATCTTCACTCCCCGCCACTACCTAGTAACCGACAACAGCCAACACCATTATTACTTTCCCTCCATCTTTTGTTGTCGAGTACAGTGACAACAGCCCTACCACCACGATAACAACCCACCACCACCATTAACACCATCAACCACCACTTCCTCCACCTTGTTACAATGGCTGCATTTGTTGCTGCTAGTGCTTGTAGCTGCTGCTACCACTGCTTAGTTTGTTGTTACTGGTTTTATAACTACTGCTGGTCTCTTCTTCTTCTCCATCAAGACAAGTCCGAGCATATCCTTCCCCCTCTCTAATCAAGTATCTAGGTACCATCCTTCTCCCCCTTCTCATTTATCTTGTTCTTCATGATCATCACATGTGCTTTTTCTCTTTAGAACTATGAATGCATTTGTGCACTAATATGATTGACACATTCACATAACATGGTAATCCTTGTCAAACACTTATTTAAAAACTAATTTAAAACCCATGTTTAAGATCTCATATTCTCATATTTTTTATAGCAAATTATTGGGTTGCATTCTATTACGTTTGAGGAGTATGATTAAGTTTAAATTATTTATTTTGGGGAAATGTTTGTGTGCTCCAATTTTTTTTAGCATATAGGTATAGAAGATTTGATTGCATAGAATGTTTTAACACTATATTAATGGAGGGTAATATAACTAGATGTATATGGATGATGCTTAGGCTCTAATACATGATATATCATAATTTATATAGTATTTTGTACCTATTTTACTTAATGTCCAGAATTGATTAACTTGGGGACACATGACATGTGACATGTCATAATGGGTTGATATATGGAAGTATTATGGAGTTTTTGACTATTGGACTTAAGAGTGTAGTATGTGTCATTTATATATTTATGGTGGGTCCTACCCTAAAGTGAGATCAATACATCTAAATTTGTGACATTACGTTGAGGTTAATGTTATAAATATTAAGACTTGGCACTTTGTGCATTTTTAGACTTTTGCCTAGTCAACGCTATTTGTTGACCAAGTTAGAACGTACTTACTTGAGTTAGTTCTAGGTGAGGTGTATAGATGTACTCTTGTACGTACTTAGCGTATCTTAGCATAATGACTGATTGTTATTATATTATATATAGGCTAATTGGATCGTTCGGCTGAGGCTTCAGAAGCAGGACTTTGGTATTCGCAGCTTGAGGATTTAGGCAAGTATACCTTACCTTATTTACTGTTTAATTTAAGTTATTATATGTTGCATGAGTTTTTGCTTCAATTATTATATATAACTGTGTGCGTCCGAAAATGGCTCGGGTGCAGTCGACGAATGCGTCAATGAGTACTGTAGTGACTTAGACTTTAGAAGACTCACCTAATATTTGTGGAGGTATTCTAATATCTCCTGTGGCCCTGCCACATTACTCACATCACGATGTCAAACTCATGTTGTGATACGAGTTGTCGTACCCAACTAGCTATCGGTATGTGTGACACACGTCACTTTATATTACGTAGTCATGATAGTTCTAGTTACTTATGACCTGGCATAATAGTTATGGAGTTTCCGTGTCGCTATTATGACATGTATATTCTATTGGGAGGAGAAGACATCTGGTATGCGTATGGGATACACAAACTGGTAAACTGTACTCTCCAAGGGAACAACGACATTGATGACCCTGATGATTTATTTACATACAGATACTAATAACGTTCATTGAAAGTTAGGGCATATATAAATATATATATTGTTGATATATTGCGCTATGATTGCTAGCCGAAAGATATGTCGGTCATGATATATGTTGTCGGTATATCACACTATGGTCGCTAGAGTTGAGCTATGCCACATCCTATTTAGCCTACACCTACTATACGTACCAATGTTGTCATCATATTGCATTCAATTAGATGGTTAGTACACCCTCTTTACTTATTCGGTATTTATATTTGGCATATATTTTTGTATCTTGTTACGTCCCTTTGAGGACCTGGTTCCCTTCTAGATCTGAATGAGGCGTACTACCCGGTCGTGTATAGGGCTGGGTAGGAGATGAGGTACATACCAAGGAGGAGCTTGAGGTGCTACATGATCTTTGGTAGGCCTTCCTCCTAGGACTGGAGCATCTTTACCTAGTTAGCTGATATTCTTGCCCACTTATCTTTTCTGTCTTTTCGTACTTTTATTTATGTATTGTATTCAGAGGGTTTGTCCCCATCAGATTTATTTTGGTTATATTATGACATTCAGACTCCATATGTTTCATTCCAGTATTTATTCCAATTTTCTTATATATGTTCTGTGGATGAGATTATATGTTTACCTATTATATGCTTTAGTTTAGTTGTGGACTTTGTCTATTATACAACATTGTAAGCGTAGATAGGGCCATTAAATTGGGAACCTATTCTAGATTGTATCGCTGGACTAGTTACGTATCAGTCCCATTATATTTTGGGACTAGGGCATGATATTGGTCGTTCGCTTCGACCAACAGGCATTCAAAGAAATGTTGGACAATCTGAGCTCACCAATGAGGACCATACGACCTCGCAAAACTCGTAAACCTCGTGACGCCATGGCCGCTACGCCAAGCCCAAAGTTGGTACCCGATATATTATCAACCACCGTCGCTGATGCACATGCGGTTGACCTGTATCCCACCGATAAATCGAGTTCTTTAACTAGGCTCGTACAACCTCACAATGCTCGTAGGATTCGGGTTGCCAAAGCCGCTGTGCTAGACTAAAAATATGTTCAAGTAGTTCAAGCAACCTTCGTCGAGATAAACAACAGGTTAACGCGCATCCTATCTCCATCTCCAGAGTTGTCCACAAGAAAGGTGGCACCAAATCCCGAGAAATGCGCCCACAGCGAGACTCGCATAGGAGGAGATGCGTCGTCCCCGATTGTAGGGGCATATGGCTTTCCACAAATGATCACGTCCCGCATAAGGATCCCTATGGTCTTGACTTGGATTTCATGTACTATGTGCCTAAGGGCGTTGGTTCAGGGAAACCCAAATCAACCAGAGCCATGCGCGATCGAGGGGATGTGATGCCAGCTTCCCAAAAGTATGTGCCTTTGGTCGTCACGCGTGCTACTAATGGAAGAATCTATAGGGCAGACCCAGGCACTCATGCGTCGGATGTGGGTCGACCCTTAGAACATTTCCAAATCCACTTGGAGGCTGCAGTTGTGCTTAAACCAAATCGGGGAACAAACAATGTGATGATAGACCCATGCGCCTAGTTTGGCTACACGCATGTAGTATGTCCGTCTCACATCAAGTCTTCTACTAATGATCTGGTTGCTGTTTCTGTAGAAGAACTGTATCAGGAAGCAAACCTTCCACTTTCACCTCCATGCGCAAGGCTTGGCCAAGCACATGAAAGGGTATAAAAGTGAAGCTTGTAGTGTCGGATTTACGCAACGTGATTAGTCACAAGCATAAGACGAGAGAAGCAACCCTCACATATGGCGTATCCCCTTATAGACATACTTGTCCAATATTATCTTCAACTGCTGCTACAACAAGGTGTCAGTCCCTCCAACCACACAATCAGTGTTTTAACGATTGCATCTCGCGTTACAAAGCCAGTGGCACCTCCGGAAACAACTGCGCGAAGAGGAGGAATTGCCCGTCACTTCATGTTTCTCAACATGGAGGTCTACTCCTTTAAAGAAGATCTCAAAGAAAAGCTCACCTAACCTAAGCGTGTCGGTCAACAAATCACAAAGTCGTTAGAGGGGCAACAAATAAGTACATACTATAGGGTATTCTAAGGCACACGCTCGAGAACAAGGACTGGGGGTAGCCATACTGCCCTAAATGAAGCTGCAATAGGAGCTGGGGGTAGTATTCCTCCAGTATTCTACGCTAATCCATCCTTTAAAGAGGACAGTGAATCGCTACACACGGATGACAACTTAGATGGGGGGTAGACTTACCTTCTGGGATGAGCACGCAGCTGAGACTGGTGGTAACAATCCTTCTAATAATGAAAGTGACGCAATACTGCCCACTCTCCCCGAAGATAATAAGACTCAGACATCTGAGATAAAAAGTGAGGCATCCACCTTTCCGACCATCTCATCCCACGTAATGCCAATATATATGGCATGAGACGAGCATGGTGCAGAATCTAGTAATCAATGATGTCTTGAGGCACTTAAAGCCATGCAGGCTTTGAGCACTTTAATGTAGACTCTGACTTACAATACTGGAACTCAGAGAAAACTTGGCCTCAATACAGCCATAAGCTCCGGGACGAACAAACCCAGATCAAGGGATCAACGAGGAATCTGGCAGGCCTGATCCGGCTCCTCATATTGCAAGCAGCCAGATCGCACCTCGATCCTCTGTCGCACTTCTACTAGACTATATCCAAGAGACTTTTAGGGACTTGTGTGCCCTTGTTGATGCTCGGGATAACCAAAACAGGTTTAAAAAGCTTAGGATCCAGTAGCCCGATCATTCTGAGTGGGATAACGTGGAATACCCTCCCGAGTACAAGCCATTATCTCTGACTACATTCGATGGAAAGGCAACACCTCGCCAATACATGAGATACTTCCAGTCTACGATGACTTTCTCACCAACTTTTTTATCGGAGCACTAACCGGGGTTGCCTTTGAATGGTTCTGTAGTCTCCCAGATAAGTGTATTTTGTCCTTTGAGGACCTGAAGTACCTTTTTCTCACCTAGTTCTATGAAGGAGGGATGGATATGACTATGTCCTCTCTCATGGACATTACCCAAGGGGATACAGAACTTGCACGAAATTACAATAAACATTTCTGGCAGGAGGCACTAAAATTACCTTCCGGCATTCGCAAATTCTCACTGATGGACACATGTCGAAAGAATCTTCTACTAGCAGTAAGACTCTGGATGACTTTTGGTCTATTCAGTGATTGGACAACATTTATCATAAGTGTTGCCACTACTGAAAAGAGAATGAAAGACGCATGCTTATTGGGATTCCAAACTCCGAGCATTGAAGACAAGGGAAAGCGTCCTTTCACCGCTAACAACAGTCATGACAGTAAAGGGAAGCAGGCCCTTACGGTTAACTTGTCCAAAAGTTTGACCTTACTTGTCACCAATCCAACAGAGACATCGAGAGTACATGAGACTTATTCCTTTGATGATGATGATATCATGTAACTCTTCGAAGTATTGATGAAGGGCAACAAACTCCAAATACCTAATGTAAAATGCCTCGATAAAGTAGGCAAGGTTGACAACCCCATGTATTGCCATTACCATAGATATGTCCATCACACCATGCGAGATTGTTACATATTAAAAAGACAGATACAACGGTTGATCGACTCCAAGGCTCTCACTTTGGACTACGAGGACAAGACAGTCACTACCAACATGGTGTCCCTCCAGTTTGGTACCTTCTCGACGATAGAAGTCCAAGACGGTGTCGTCCCAATAACTAGGACAACCATGGAGGTCGTTAACCTCCCCCCAGCCCGAGCAGATGGGTTTGTTCCCCTCACTACTCCAAAAGGCAAAGTCATGTGGGTTCACCCAGACCTTATCCCTAATATGACACTGTAAACTGAACTACCTCCTCCCAAGTCCAAAGAAAAGAAGACCAAGTCTTATCACACGGTCTCTCATTCAATAAATGAGACTTTGGCAGGGTTAACTAGGTCGGGCCTATCCTACCAGCGTGACTACAATATTCCTGATAACATTTTGACTCCAGTTGCTACACCCTTGACACCAGCTGCATCTGATTCGGGTGCATCCTAGCCTCCTGAAACAGACAAACAAAAGCAAAAGGAAATGTGCTTTGACAAACCTCTGCGAAAAGCACAACTAAAGGGCCGAAGAAGGCTTACAACTTTGACATTTTGGCGCAATTGGCCAATACTCCTGCAAAACTATCACTCTTCGAGCTCCTTCGTCTCTCCAAGAAGACTCGTGATTCTCTAAGTGAGGCATTGCAAAATGCCAAATCTTATCTGGCCCAAGTCAAGCCACCGACCGAGAATCCTGCCACATGCCCTCACTACAATAGTATGATGGAGGTGATCCCGAACATCACATTATCTCAGTAAGATATGCTTTTAAAGAATAATAGGCATAATCGTCCCCTATATTACAGAGGGTACATCGGAGCCATTAAGGTGGACTAGATGCATATCTACCCCGGATTATCTCTCAGCATTATCCCACGAAGTCTGCTATAAACCTTTGGGATCCCGATGCATCGACTGTAAGCCACCAATACCACTATTAGCGGCTTCAACGCCAAGAGAAGCTACTCGCTTGGCAAGATTCGTTTGAAATGCCAAATTGGTGATATCCGAACTAAGGTAACTTGCTACGTCATCGATATGGATGCATCTTACAATGTCCTACTAGGATGCCCGTAGATACATGAGTATATGATTTTCCTATCCACTCTTCACCAGTACTTAAAGTACGTCAGCAAAGACGATATCATCAAGATAGAATTTGTTGATGTGGATCCTTTCAAAGGTATCGAGGCATACTACTCTGACTCAATCTTGTACAAGAAAATTCACCAAGACGAAGGAGGTAATGATGCCGATGATGAAGCAGACACCGTTAGGGCTTCAAGTGAGCCTCTAAAGGTCCGCCTCAAAGGGCTCCCACCCCAAACAACTACTCCCTTGTGGTCAAGCTTCGGAGAAGGGCACCTGAATGCTCGGGGGTCAAACCTCAAGGATAGAGATGCTTTTCGGACAAAGATCCCCTTTCCACGAGAACCGCAGGGCAGTTGGTAGTCAAGCTTCAAAGGAAAGCTTTAGCACCCTCAACGTCACTGACAGCTACTGAAGAATATGTTGTGAAATCTACCGACATACTATCCTTCGATGATGTAATCCCTTTAGAGGCGATACCATATTTCCTCAATAAAGGTCTCTCTTTGAATTGCCCCGTTATTGCGCATTGGGGCACCATATATTCTTTGGAGTATGGTTTAGGTTTACACCTGCATACACAAGTGACTATAGTTCACGCAGTAAACCGAATCCGCCTTGACCAAGACCCCTGTTTCGTTATTCCAACAAGGAAGAAAGGGGACATGGCCATCATTTTCAAAAAAAATGATGGTTGCCAGGACTTCGTCTAAGAAGAGCCAGAACCAAAAAGAGGTAGAATGCAACTTTACCGCTACAACATACAAACTAAACATATTCTCCAAAAGATGAGATATGATCTAAAAGGCTACCAAGGTCTGAATTATGGCAAGGGATGATGCTTACCACTGCACCACTTCTCTTTCAAGAGCAAACCTGAGACGTACTACCAACGAACCGGTCATAGTTTAGGATATGTCACACATCTTACAACTCCTGAAGTGTCACGACCTACACTCAAAATAAGGGCACAAGTGGTGAATAATGTCCAGCCTATGTTGCAGCATCGACGGTAGAACGTTGTTTGGGTCAACATAACTATTTATATAACTCACATAATATATATACAAGGTTCTTGTCATGTCATCTCAACTCCAATTGGATGAACAATATAATATGTTATAAATGATAATCAATACTCAATCATAATGTAAAGCTAGAGAAGGATGTGGCACGATATAGAATAGAAGACAAGAATACAAGTCATAACACAAAGTCAAGTCCAAGTCCAACATCTAATCGAAATCACAATATTCTCAAATAATAATACATGTCGTAAAGTCTAGCTAAGATCATATACAATATCATAAATGAATGATCTAAGTCTCTCGAGCTGGTGGTACTATCTCAAGAGGCTCTACGGGTGTAGGCTCAACTGCCTTGCCAGCATGTGGTCCGTAGTACGTAGGACACCAGTGCTCTAATAAATCATCTGAAAAAATATATCCAGTCAGGATTGGAGCGAAGTATAACCTTAACAGAAGTTCCAATATTTGAAAAAGACTATGAAACAACAATAATAATAAAAATAAATGATGGAAGTAACTGAACTGGACAATATCACAGGAAAGTGCATCATGGTAAGCAATGAACATAAACTAGGTGCAATATGGTGAAGAATATCATTGTAATAAATTATAAAATAAGGAAATAAAATAATAACTTGTGCCTTGAAATATTAGCAAAATATCTGATCGGCTCGGGCCTAACACGGGCTATATATAAAAAGGGTAGCTAGCGTGACCATACATGAGTTACATGATTTGCTAGCCATCACGAGATATACTAAACATGGGCTATAAGGTATGATCACATATCCACTAATATCTCCCCATCCTCCAACCAGTACACAGATCTATATCACGACACGTTATAAAATATCATGCACTAAAATCATGGTCTATATAATTACGAAGATATCTCTATAATTACTAAGTAATCATGAAGCACGATACAATGATCACTAAGTAATTACGATAATAACATCTCATGACAAGGATCTACGTATACCAATCAGTGTAACCATCGTGTCAAGAACCAAATATCTCAATACTAAATACATGAAACATAGAAACTATCAAATAAGGAAACTATTAAAAAATATACTCACCTCTGTCCGGAGTAAATAATTTCACTTGGTATCCGAGCTAGTGTCGCACAATCCTATTTAGGAAATATCAAGTAAAATAGTGTAATAAGGTGATAAAATGAGCTAAATGCATTAAAGATGCTTTCTAGGCCAATACAAGGTTATACACCAATTTCTAGGTCTGAGCTAAGCCACCCTGTAGACACATATACCAATGTCAAAGATAGAAGAATCCTATTTATGGATTATTATGTCTATAGGATCCTTCTAGACGACCCAAAGTAGGCCACTTCCATTAGAAGATGCTCCCTCCGGTTCTACTATGATACATCTACTAAGATGATGAACCGTCTCTCTAATGATGGGCTCCTGCTGTGATGCCTATCAGATGCAAAAGCAAATCAAGATATCCTTGAATCTCATGATGGTATTTATGGTGCTCATCAATTCGGACCTAAGCTTCAAGATTACCACCAACGCATGGGCTATTATTGTCGAACGATGGTTGTGGATGCCATTAATTATGCAAAGAAATGCATTATGTGTCAAATCTGCGCCGACTTTATCCACCAACCCTCATAGTTCTTACACCCGTCCATTGTGTCTTGGCCATTCAAAGCTTAGGAAATAAAAATTATAGGACCGATCAGTCCACCTTCGTCTAAGGGGCACTGTTTCATCCTGGCAATAACATACTACTTTTCCAAATGGACGAAAGTTATTTCACTCGTAGAAGTAAAAACCTCTAACGTGATCAGTTTCCTTAAACATCACGTTATCTTCCAGTTCGTCTTGTCCCGCAGGATCATTCATGACAACGGTCCACAGTTCGTACGCCACTCTTTCTTTCGGTTTTACGATAAAAATTGAATTCATAATGTAGCTTCAACTTATGTATCAGTAATTCAAATATATTCAGTCAGGATTGGAGCAAAGTATACCTCTAATAGAAGTTCCAATGAATGATAAAAACTATGTATCAGTAAATAGAGAGCATATACAAGATGGATAGAGCATGGTAGTAATATACAGGAATAAGAAAATTCAGGAAATATGTTCAGGAGATATAAAAATTATATATGGAATAAAGAGATACGACTATCTAAGTAAGTGAGTACTAGTGACAACATGCGATCAGCTTGGGAACTTGTACAAAAATTTGTCATAGTTAATCATATGTGAGGTGTATGATTAACATTCACAAGAATACATGAACTGTACAAGGAGGATATGATCACATATCTACACTAACAATCTTTGCCCTTGACTGTTATAGTGGATCCAACCATGACACGCTACAACACATGAATCATAGAGCAGGGGGCCAACCTTCTCTGGAACAGTGTCTCATCCATGCACAGGAATCATAGGACATTCACAAAAATCACAAGAATAATAATACCTCATGATAGGATCCGAAAATACTAATACGTGTAACCATGTGTCCAAAAATCAAGGATATCTACACTAAATACAAGAAACATAGAGGATATCATAAATAGAAAACTATCAGAGAATGTACTCGCCTGAAATTTGATGAACTGTATCAAGAAAGTCTGGAATGGTGCCTCGGGGACCTAAATATGGAATATCATATCAATATAGTATTTTGAAATGATAACAAGTTAAACTAGTCAATTTCTAGGACTTTAGGCCATCTATAAGTGAAAACAGTCAAACTAGGTCAACTCTAGATCAAAGTACTCAAACTAGCTATTTCTAGGTTGTATGAGTCTATCTCTAGAATTTCAGGTCCATACGCTATGTATCTAGGCTATACTGGTTATACTAGAATACTAGAGTATCATAGCTAAATAGTATCACAAGATACACAAAAATATATAATATACTAGTTATCCTATAGTAATTACTAACTCCATATGAATACCTTGGCTTTGAGCCAACTTGGTATCACAATCTAACTACCCTCTTGATACCTAAAATTAATACCTTGAGATGAACTAATACCTTAGCATTACCTTGTACAACTCAAGGTAATCCTAGGACTAACAGTAAACCACACTAACATATATACTAACTAGTGTATATCTAACTAATACTTACTACAACAAATTGTTACATACTACAACTAAACATACAACTAATAACTTAACTAGTCTAATAATTGATATATACTAACTAAGACTTAACTTATACTAACTTGTACTAATAATTAACATACCCTAACGATCTTAACAACTAAACTAACTAATACATTAATCAAACCAACCAATGTCAGATAACCCCTTAACTAACAGTTACTACCTAACAAAACCCGACCTTACTTCACATTAGTCCCCTCTTCCTTTCAGACCTGTCCCCAAAATCCTATAGTTGCACCTTACTAATCTTATCCACCAAAATGTTAGCATGTGAAACTTATATATATATAATATAATAATTATATCCTAATATTCAACAAAAGATGACTAATACATTAGCTAAACACCCAACTAACTAACCAATCAACATGCTATCATCTAACTAACTAACTAACTTATACTTAACTGACATCAAATACATGGACTAACATCTAATCAATATACCATACAAGTTTTGTGCACACTTGGTTTCTGCACAACAGAACACACCTTACACCCTCAATGGACTAGACCTGTTGCATCCCATTCTCTTTCATCCCCATTAGACATACCAATGTCTGTGCACCTACTACTGCCAAACAGACCTTCATCTCCTATTGAAATCTAAACCAACACTCTTTTCATACGTGCACACATATTTGCAACATACCCAAGCACTCTCTTTGTTGTGCACTTTCATACACAATTCATATCACCAACTGTCACAGTGCACAACCCCCCCCCACTCTCATATTTAACACTCAACACAACCATGGATACACTTACCATCATATATATATATATATATATATATATATATATATATATATATATATATATATATATATATATATATAATACTAATTAGATATGAGAATGCACTAAATAGAATATACATGCCTCGCAAGAAAAATTATCAAACAATTGGAGTGCATCACACCGTATCACACTAAATTTATGATACGCTTACAATACGGCTCCAGCACATCACCCATGCATCACAAATGATGTGAGCAAGTCTAAGATCATATTTCCAAGTATTACAAAGTGCTAGCTACTTAACTACGTGTCCGTGTCAAAATAGAACATGCTCAAACCTCCGTGTCGAAAGAAAAACTCCCAAATCCACATGTATCACCAAATTATCGTGATACGGCCTACATGTATCCATTTGTAGACACGACACTAGTCTCGCCCAACCAAACACATGTCAATTTGGTCTAATTGACCTATTGACAAACACATGAAGTGCCAATCTCGGAATTCTTCTAAAATTGACATAAAATACATCATAACTTTCTCCATGGGCCTCCTATGAACCAAATTCTTCTTCCTATGGGTAGCTCTAGTATATGAGAGGGTTACTAATGATTAAACTATATATTTAGAATCTAATTAAAGGTAAAAACTGAATTGTATCTATTGGTAGATTGATTCCTAATACAAGTCTTCAAATGAGTGTCAAGAGCCATCAACTTGTGCTCTTTCCACCTCCTTGTAGATTCTTGCCTACTCCTTATTTCAATAGCCTTGAATGGTGAGTAGAGAAGAAATTGGAAGAGAATTTGGGTAGAAATTGGTGTAGGGATGAAAGAATTTGGAAAAAAAAATTCTAGATCAAGAATTGAAATAAAATAAAATGAATGAAGAGAGAGAGTCTCTCCTCCTCCCCCTATGGCCGGCCCCTTTCCCTTCTTCTAAGAAATGTACAAAGTCCAAATTATCCCTTGGAGCTTGTCATGAAGAAAATTATTAAGGACGAAAGCTTCTATTCCTAATGGTTTGACTAATTAAATTATTAACTTAATGAATTGGACTAGTTATTGGGCTCAAGTCTTAACTAATAAATTATTGGTTCAAGAGTCAAGTCTAATCTAATTAGGTCCTCTAACACAAGTCCAAAATATAATGTAACATCTAACAATAAATAAATAACACAATAATAAGTATATAACATGCACCATAACTAAATAATTATAAAATGACCAAAATACCCTTCATAAAAATATGGTAGTTATAGCTATATCAAGCACGACTCTCTGGGGCCTTTAACAAAAAGGTGAAGGAAAGGACATTTCAGGTCGACAATCTCATCCTAACCGTAAGGAGACCGGTGATCATGACCCACAAGAAGGCAAAAAAATTCTAACCCAAGTGGGAGGGTCTATTTGTCGTGGAAATGGTTTACTCCAGCGGCATATACAGGCTCACCAAGCCTAATGGTGACTTTTTCATGATGCCAATCAATGACATGTTCCTGAAGAATTATTATGCCTAAAGTTGGGCATAAAAAAGTCTGTCATTACTATCCCTAGCAAAGGAACATAAAAGTGTAATATTCACGACTGATATTTTTCCCAGCCAATTATTTATATCCATAGCACGCCGATAAATCTGTTATCCGCACTCGGGAGTCCCGAGTATGCAATGGATAATAGATCCACAAAACTTCTCTAAGGCAAATGGTTCACGTCGACATCATCTCTGAAATGTAAGTATTTTTTCCCATCAAAAGAAGGCAGTCAGGTCCATACTACCTCTGACTTGTCCCCTTGTGTTGTTATCTCCATAAAATTTTCACAAAGAAAGTAGTTCACATCCATATTATCTTTGAACTTATAGCTACCCATGTTCTCCAGTAAAAGAAAACAATCACGTCCATATCACCTATGTCTCATTTTCTTTTTCCTCCACAAAGATACTTTACCGTAGTCGAACTCAGCCACAAACAAACCCGTTTGACTATCGGTTCTATACCACAGTATCCCTACCCTCACAGATGATGTCTCCACCGAACTTCCTTAACAACACAAGGGGACAAGGCTTAGCATTATCGTCGTTATGATGTTATACTACGTCTATATTACCTCTGGTACATATGTAAGTCTATTAAATTTAAGGATTTTTATTCATATTCAAGATCATGGATACATTTAAAAAGAAGGAGACCCCTCTGTGTTATTTCTGGTACCAACGCATATAAAGTTGCAGATCAACGCATTATGGGTTATCACTTCAGCAAAACTCCTCAATACGAGAAAAAACCCATACTGATGGAGCACAATGGAGCTTGCAATACATAGTCAAGCCTACAGACCCAACTCTGTCGTGTGAAAGAATGCGACTAAAAGTCCCCGTTGGGATAACTAGTCCCATCTCTTCTGCTCAGAGGGGCCACCAGGACCCGACCCATGGTCCAGCCATCACATCCTGGCCTCGTATGGGGAATAGTTGCAGTGAACTTGGTTGGAAGATTGCAGACAATCCTCCGGGTAACGTGTTTGTTTATCACGAACAAAGGTAACTATGATACCCTTTCATGCTCTATTAGGACCTAAACAATCCAAGGCGGTCCCTTCACAATGAGCACACACAAAGTCTGAATATTGACAATAGAAAACAAATGTCAGAGGGTGCACATCCGTAAGAACATACGCCACTCTTACGATAGTCTATCTATTCATGCGCTTGGGGGAGAGGCATATAGTTGCCAAGTCCAGCGTATACATGTACAAACGTTACCGTATAAAGGCAAATGCATCCATGTAGTGTGGTCGTGCATAGCTTCTCAGTACATGCCTCAAATTAGTGTCTGAAGACAGCGTCACCCATGCCACCGAGGAAGAACTCTCGCCGTCAGCGCATCTTCAGGACGAAGCCCTTTGGCAACAGGCATGCGCATCAGGCCGAGAAGAAGCACCAATGCATGAAGGGGCAATTATTCGCCCATGTAAACAGACAGTACCAAAGTGTCCAAATGACCCAAGTATGGAGAGAAGAAAGTTCCACTCCTTACCTTGACCGACGATGGTCGGATGATCGACCATCAGAGGAAGGGTATCAACGAACTGCTCAACAGATCTCTCCATACTCGACTCCCGCAGAGACATCGGGTGAAGGAGAATAACACTATCATCTACCTCCCCTAACCCTCTATTTATAGCAAGAAATCCATTAATGACGCACGAATTGCTAGGCTCCTAAACCGCAGATGACCATGACATTTAATGGATGAATCTATGCTTAGGAAATGGCCAATCATCACTTACTTGACACCATGTCAGCAACTAGGCTACACCCGATGCGCCAAACATCCGATGCACCAAATAATCTGATGCACCAAATGATTAAATGAGCCGAGCGGTAGATATCTCATACATGCGTCGTAGCAGCATATACGCCTATCTCCTCCATGCTCATGTTTAAAGTATTTTAAATTTAAAAAATTTAAAAATTTAAAGTTTAGAAACATTGAAGGGGGTCATATAGAATCATGAAACATCTACACGATGCCCCAAAGTGATCCAAAACCATGCGCCAGAGCAGTCCATAGTTATGCGCCATCAACAATCCAAGTTGTGTTCCCATGTGCCAACCATCTCCATGCGTTACTAATTCTTTAGTATTCCCATGTGCCAAGTAGTGCCATACGCTACTAATTCTTCAATGTTCCCATGTGCCAAGCAGTGCCATGCACCACTAATTCTTCAGTGTTACCATGTGCCAAGCAATGACATGCACCACTACTTCTATAGTATTCCTATTAGTCATTAGCCGAGCAATGCCATGTGCCACTACTACCCATCAATCTCTATGCGTCGAGTGCCCGTGTTCCCAAGGTGCATATCAGAATTATTATAACTAGAGTATGCCACGTAGCATGTCATATTTTGACACAGATACGTAGTTGAGTAGTTAACTCTTCGTATTGTTCATAATTATGATTTTAGATATTCTCGTGTCTATTGGGATAGGTTTGGTTGTATGGTAGAGCTATATCGTAAGTGTATCATAGATCTAGTGTGATACGGGTGTGATGCACTTCACGTGTTTGTTCTTTATAATTTAATTCAATTGCCATGATTATAGATATTATAATATTATAATTATAATTATTATGTGAGATATATGTATATGAATATGTATATTTATATGTATGATCTATAATTCTTGTTGATGTGTTGGTGATCATAGGAGAGTAGGAGTTCATGTGCTTCTCTAATATGGTAATATGTATGTATTAAGGTATTATAGTTATATATATATATATATATATATATATATATATATATATATATATATATATATATATATATATATATATATATATAAACTACATACATATATATATAATAATATATATAAACCACATACATATATATATATATATTATTATATATATATTATATATGTATGTGGTTTATATATATTATTATATATATGTATGTGGTTTATATATATATATATATATATATATATATATATATATATATATATATTGTGTGTGTAGATGTATATATATATGTGTGTGTGTGTGTGTATTTATGTGTGTAAGCTTGAGGGAAGAAGAAACAAAGGAAAACAATGAATAAAATAATAGAAAACAGGAAGAAAAGCAGTAAGAGAAAAGCAGAGATAAGCAGGCCAATAAGCTGAGAGAAGAAGAAGTAGAAGCAGAACAGAGAAGCAACAGCAGAAGTCGAAGCAGTTCGCAGAAGTAGAAGCAGTCAGCAGAAGCAGAAAGCAGCGACAGAAGCTGCAGCAGCGGCAACAATAGTTTAATAAGTGGCAGCTTATTGATAAGCATGTAAGTAGTAAGTTAGTATATATATATATATATATATATATATATATATATATATATATATATATATATATATATACATAAGCACTAGTTATTATTAGTTAGTATTATTTCTAGATTACCTTGAGACACCAAGGTAATGCGGGTGAGATATCTTGGGTACGGGTAATGAATATCCGAAGGGGTATGTTAGTATATAGTTTAGTATAGTATTGTTATAAGTTTAAATACATATTCGTGTATAGTGAGGTGTATAGGTATTAGTAATATATTAGATATTGAATTACCTTGAGATACCAAGGTAATGTCAAGGTATTGGGTTTTACTCCAGGTATTGGGTTTGCACATCAAGATGGGAGTGTAGTGGTGTGATACAGCTTTTTGTTCAAAGCCAAGGTATCTACTTAGCATAAGTTTAGCTAGGAGTGATATATTTTGTCTTGTATTTATATATTATAATAGTTTCATATCTAATAAATTACGTATCTTATGATACGGTATTTTATTAGTTTTCTAGTATCCTAGTATAGCTAGTATAGCCTAGTTACATAGTGTATTGATCCAATATCCTAGAGATAGACTCATACAACCTAAAAATAGCTAGTTTGACCAGTTTGACCTAGAGTTGACCTAGTTTGACTGTTTTAACTTAGAAATGGCTTTATGACCTAGAAGTTGACTAGTTTGACTTATTTTTATTCCAAAACCTTATATTGATGTAATAATCCATATTTAGGTCTTTGAGGCACCATACCAGACATCTTTGATATTATTTACCAGATTTCAGGCAAGTACATTCTTTGATAGTTTTCCATTCATGATATCCTCTATGTTTCTTATATTTAGTGTAGATATCCTTAATTTCTTGACACGATGGTTACACAGATTGGTATATACGGATCTCGTCATAAGATATTATTCTTTGGTATTTATGGTGTATCTTGTGCAAGCCTTGTTTCCTTGTTCTTCTTGCACAAATATAGATATTAGTTCATGAGAAGAGTAGCACCCTTCTTATGGAATCTCGTGTCATAATGTACCATGGTTGGATCTACTATACCAGTCGAGGGCGGGAAGTATGTAGTGTAGATATGTGATCATACCCTCTTTGTGCATGTCTTGTTCCTTGAATAGTGTTAATCATACACCGCACGTATGATTAACCAGGCCATAATCCTTGTGAAGTTCTCAAGCTGATCACATGTTAAAGCTGGTACTCACTCACTTAGTAGTAGTATTTCTTGTTCATTCCTATGATGCTCATTCTTGTATTTATTTTTAGTATTCCTATATTGCATATATCTTGTACTTGTATATTGCATCTTGTATATCCATATGTATTTACTGTTACATAGTTTATATCATTTATTAGAACAGCTGTTAGAGATGTACTTTGCTTCTTTCCTGACTAAATATATTTTTTCCAGATGACACTGAGGAGTGGTACCCCACTCACTACGGGCCTCAGGATGTGGTTGTCTTAGAGCCAGAGACCTTGGCTCAGGAAGGTCTCATCCCGACTAAGACAGATGACCCAGGACTTGTAGCACAGTAGTTAGACTCTTTTGTACTGGATTTGTCTCCAACATTATTTTTAGTATTTCTTTGATATGACTCATTGGATATTATTTATCTCGTGAGTTGTATTATGACTCTTTTAATCTTTTATTATATTTTTGCGATTGTTCCATCTTATAGATCTATGATTGAGTATTCATATTACATTGGTGGCATATTTATATCTTGATTGCTAGATAGATAGTTTACCCAAATAACATTCTACCGCCAATGTTGCGGCATAGGCTGGACATTGTTTACTACTCGTATCCCTACATCGGGTGCGGATCGTGATAGCATATTTGCCTCATCTTAGCATGATTATCGCCCCTTTGCACCCTTTAACATAATATTTCCTATCTAGGATTGTCTGACACCAGCTCGAACACCGAGTGACATTATTTGCTCCGAACCAGATGCGAGTACATTCTCGGATAGTTTCTATTATTTGATAATTACTATAATACAAGTATTTAGAAATATCTTACTTGATTCTGACATAGTGGTTACACGGACTGGTACTATATGGATCCTTTCAGGAGATATCATCCCATTATCGTGTGCTTTGGATACTCCTTCACATATACTTTATCGTGTGCATCAGGTATTCCTTGTGCTCGTATTCCTTCATATACATTCGTGCTCTTCGTGTACTCATATTATATTCGTGTTCATAACGTGTCATGATCGGATCCATGAGTATTGGTTGGGTGCAGGGGAAGTGCTAGATAGATATGTGATCAAAACCTTGAATATTGCATTGCATCATGTAGAAAACAGCCAGTCATACATCTCACGTATGATTGTGTTACTATGTAGACAATAGCCAATCTTAAATGATTATGTTCTTACAGATAATAACCAATCTTAAATAATTATGTTTTTGTATACAACAACCAATCATACTGATCATATGATTGTGTTATTGACCGTGTTAGTAGATCTTGATAATCCAAGCCGATTACATATCTAATTAGTATTTCAAACACTTAGTGTAGTTACAGTTCTTCTCTATATTCTAGTTTATTACTTTTATTATATTTTATTGTGATCAGTTTATACCATATTGCTTTAGATTATTTGTCT